>BPLQ01009477.1:0-575495 GCA_021605075.1 Caerostris darwini
ATGAAGTAGTTAAAAATTGGATACTTCATGAAGTAGTTAAAAATTGGATAATTCATGAAGTAGTTAATTGGATAATTCATAAAAAGTAGTTAAAAATTGATGCTTCATGAAGTAGTTAAAAAATTGGATACATGAAGTAGTTAAAAATATTATACTTCATGAAGTAGTTAAAAATTTAATAAATTTAAAAAACATAAAAGCTAATTATACAAGGTCTATTTTGATTATTGTATTTAAAATAAATATAAAATGATTACTTATTTTTAATTTAAATAGAAAAACGTGTCTAAAAATCATAATGTGATATAACGATAAAATTTTCTTCAGTTTTCGATTTTATGCATATTTTAGTTAAATTAAATGTAATAAAGCATTTTCATAATTTTTCCGGCTTTCGGATAAAAATTAATTTTTTTTTAAACTCTAAAAATGTTATTATTCGATAAATTTCATTTTGCATATAATTTAATTAAACATCAGACATAAATTTAAAATTTTCCTTTTTAGCCACAAAAATGTCAAACAAACGACACGACTTAAAAATATCAGAGAAAATTTAAAATTTACAATACAAGACATTTTATTATTGATCCGATGTTGTTGACTTTCCATGAGGGCTTACTTCCCAAAATCAAACTGAACTTACGATGTCTGGAAGTCAAAAGAATTGAGTCTGCAAGTTCGTATGATGTAGAATAATAATAGAAAAACAACTCTTTTCCAAGTCTTGGAAGGAAAACCAAAAATTTTATCAAAATAGGAATACAAGTTCCCAGTGACAGCTTCCATGGCCTCAGAGACAAAGTGTCGGATATTGCATCTCAAGAAGATGAATTAAAATTGAACTTAAGAATGACAGTCTATCGGAATTCCGGTGATGTGCTCAACCTTCAGACAGCCTTTTTCACTACGTTAGGGATTATTCCTTTAAAATTTGATGTGCTTTAGTGTGACGGTCTTGACGCAAAACGAAACACCAGAGAATTAAAACCATAAAAATGGAGACTTAAACTTCACCCTCCCCTATAAAAAATAGCGATCAATATTTTTAAAACTGCTGTTTTGTTTATGCATACATTTTATACTGTGAGCGATTTTTTATACCAATAAAAAAGATCAACATATATTCAAGAAATGTGTATTTACTATTGTAAGTTCAAACACGTTTTGCTCAAGCACATTGGTACATAGAAGTACCTACAGAAATCTTAAATCCTGCACTTAAAACAATAAAAAAAATATTTTAATTGAAGTAGTTCAAATTTTAATACTTCATGAAATAGTAGAAAATTCATGTAGTAATAGTAAAACTTTGATACATCATTAAGTAATTAAAAATTGGATACTTCATGAAATAATTAAAAATTTGATACTCCATGAAATAATTAAAAATTTGATACTCCATGAAGGAGTTAAAAATATAAACTTTTTGTAGTAGTAGAAAATTTATGCTTCCATGGCCTCAGACACGGAGTGTCGGATATTGCTTCTCAAGAAGATGAATTAAAATTGGACTTAAGGATGACAGTCTATCGGAATTCCGGTGATGTGTTCAACCTTTTTCACTACGTTAGGGATTATTCCTTTAAAGTTTGATGTACTTTAGTGTGACGGTCTTGAAGCAAAACGAAACACCAGAGAATTAAATCATAAAAATGGAGACTTAAACTTCACCCTCCCCTATAAAAAATAGCGATCAATATTTTTAAAACTGCTGTTTTGTTTATGCATACATTTTATACTGTGAGCAATTTTTATACCAATAAAGAATATCAATATATTTCAGAGATATATATTTCATACAGTAAGTTCAAACGCGATTTGCTCAAACACATTGGTGCATATAAGAAATTTTAGATCCTGCATTTAAATTAAAAAACTGAGTATTTGCCTTAAATGCATCTGTAATTAGTTTTATTAATTTTAATTTGATCATAACCAGTAAGAAACATACATTTTTTAATGTAAGTTGAAACAAGGTTTGCTCAAACACATGATTACTGTATCATTTTTTTTTGTCACAGGAAGAGTTTTGCATTTCATTTCCAGGAGAGAGAAATGTATATTATTTGACAAATATATTATATTTACCCATGAATCACATTTAACCACAGACTATCTGCATTATGGGTAGTTATACTACATGCAATTGGTGTTTTGTACTAATGAGAACAACCTGACATTGAAATCTGATGGTAGATATTTGGTATCATACATAATTAGACTCAGAAAATAATCGAATGACTATGCGACCTTCACAGGTCGAAAGAACTACATATTGAATACGAACTACGCGAGTTGTTCCATCGTGATGGGTGATAGAGCAGGAATTGAGAAATGTCTACTCAAATGAGAAGTGAGGAAGCGGTGCCCCTCTTGACGGATTGTTCTTAAAAGAGAGGTTTTTGGTGAAGAAAAGAGAGAGTTCTGCGAAGAGTCGGAGATTCCGCCTGTTTACAAAGTGATCCCCTTGTGGTTTCGTGAATCCTCGTAGAATAATACATAATAGTAAGTAATAATAATAATAATAGCTAGTAAACACACTGATAGAATGTTTTTCTTGGTACGTAAAAAGTTATTTTTACAAGATCTTTTATAAATTGAGTAACATAATGTATGGTTATTTAATTTAATGGATAAAAAATCTTATTTTACATCTAAAGATTTTTTTATTACGTCACAAATATAAAACTGTCCTGATAAGGTTAATTACAGACTAAATTATTTCACTTCAACTATAATCCAAAATTATATCACCATCTTTTGGAGAACGTCGCAAAATCTCTTAAATCAAATATTATCTCTCATATTCTCACAGATTTTAATCTAAACTGCACATATCCCATTCGCAAAGTAGCCCCCAAATACCTCAAGAGCTATCCTTTTTGAAAGCCACCTAACATACTATTTAAAATATTTTCATGTTTCCCAGAATGAAATCCCCAGCCGAATCCTTACCGACAGATAGCGCATCTTTCTAATAGGTTAAGCAATTACTTTGCACTTCCCTTTAGGCCAGGGCTGTTTAATGGAGAGCCTTGTCATTAACCCGGCTCAGATTTACGCCCATTGGGGGAAAAGATAGGAGAGATTAAAGCAGTGGAAGTAGAGAGTGAATGCCAACCATTATCATAGACTACTTTCGAGGCAGCAAAATGAGCAAACACCCTTAAAGTAGGCTAAAAATAGAGATTTAATCCCATTCAGTAGCAATAGTGTTTCCAACGATGCTCTCCAAATGGCAACACCCATCAACAGCAAATTCTTGTTCCGTTCGTATGTTCTTTAAAGTGTTAAGGATTCATTTCTCTGAAATCTATAATGCTTAAATAGAAAAAATATATATAAATAAATAAACCAATGGACAATGAGAAACTATAAGTTACAGAAAGTTGTAAAAAATTTCAGCTACATCCATACGCAGAAGTAAAAAAAATATAAAAGAAAGGAAAACAGAACTGAATTATAAGATGAATAATTAATTTCTCTGCTGACCACCCACATGATCATTTTATAGGCTATTTCTGGTAAGAACAGAAAAAGGGGAAATTCTCACCGGGGAAAAAATGTCAAGGTTAAAAGCGAATGCTATTGGTCAAAACACTACATCTGTTTATATCTTGTTCAGAAGGTTGATTGGATAAACTATTTGTTGGTACTTAGTACATTTTTAAGTTTACTTCACTTAGATAATAATCCCAACATTTCATAACTATCGTCAGGAAAATATTTTTTTAAAGTTGTATATAGTACACCACATATTTTCTAAAATATAAATTGTATACCGAGTGATTCAATGGTCATGTAACACACATTGAGGTGTGGTGGAGTTTATTGTAGCATAGATGTCTTGTATGGGTATGCTTTTTCAGAAGCGTATAGAGGAACGAGAACACTTTCAAACTGATTTCTGACAAAACCAATGTTTTCAGAACCATCAATTTATTACAAAATAGATGCATTGTCTCACCTGATACTTGTCACGTAGCGATGTTTAAGTCTTCTGATTGGCAAACCCGATAGACACTCTGTTTTATTCTTACTCTGTGTTTGCAATTGTGCTTTCATTTACGAGACTCCAGCTGATTCAAGGGAGGATTTCGTAGAGAGCTTTTTTAGAGAGACTATCACTACCATTGAGTCTCTAGTTTTTGAAGGCAATGATGAAATGTACTCTCCAGTTGATTCGAACTTCAGTCATCATGCTAGCTAATTATTGCGAACCTCATCACTTGGTTGCATGACAGAGATTTTGAACACACCAAATATGTATAAGTACTAAAATTTTATAATTCAAAGTGCAGCAATTATGTTAGCTCCATTGATATTGAATTTCTAAAATATCACGGATTATCACTATTCTTTAAAGAAGGAAAAAAACATATGGTTTCACAAGAAAGGAAGTAAGTGAATTCTACAGATACAATCCATGCCCATATTTGTCGAGTCTTTAGATTTTTAATGTAATTATTGCAAATTTATCTCCCAGCGGATTCGAACCATGCATGCTATTGCAAAACTTATCAATTGGCAACAAAATGGAGACTTTGGACACATAAAAAATGTATTAAAATATTTAATTTTACTGAAATTTTATAATTGGAACTACAGCAGTTATGTTAGCTGTATTAATATTGAATTTGTAAAATAGCACGAAGCATCACAATTTTTAAAGCTGGAAAAAAATCCCACATGGTTTGAAAAGGAAGAAAGTATGCGAACCCACCCGATACATCCCATAGTTATATTTGCTATAGGTGAAATAAATAACATTAGCATAAAAGCATTAATCCAACGAAATGGTAGTATTCTTACATAAGTGAAGAAATACACGCGTCAACTAAATTAAATAAGTTTAGAGGGTTCATAAAGAAATATGACGAAACTTAACCATGAATAAGAAGAAACATCAATGTCAATTGCTCAAATACACCAGAAAGTAGGTGAATTTTAAGGAAAAATAATAAAAGAACAAATAATGTTTTGTCAAAATAGCATCATAAAAACAAATTTAGATTATTAAAGAAATTAACGCAGTGTGATTTCTTTAAACAAGTAAACTTTTCAGAAACAATATGATTTATTCATGGAAATAATGTACATTTTTATTAAATTATTCTTTAAAATAGTGTGTTGTTAATTATTAATTGTTGTTGTTAGTGCTAAAATTTGTTAATAGTCTATTGGCTACTGTTATATTATTCTTTTAATAGAATAGTATTCATCGTGCTTGTATTTAGCTTAGTGCTTGCATTCAGTATAAAATTAATGGTGCTTGCATTTAATGTAGCGTTAATGATGCTTGTATTTAGTGTAGTGTTAATAGAGCTTGTATTTAGTGTAGTGTTAATAGAGCTTGTATTTAGTGTAGTGTTAATAGTGCATGTATTTAGTGTAGTGTTAATAGCGCTTGTATTTAGTGTAGATTTAACAGTGCTTAACCTAGTGCACCTTCAGTATTTTAAAAAAGACCCTATTGCTTATTATAACATAAGCCCATATTAAAACTATATAAGTTTTAATATTACTGAACTACAATGTATGTTTAAAGCTTTATGCATATTTAGGAATAGAAACCAAAATATCAAGACAAGTTTTAAAATATGTATTTATTCTGTGCAAAGCTTTCACGTATTTCGCGAATCTGCATGAAATATCATAGTTCAAAAATATTTGTTGCCAAAATGTCTATTTGCAGTTGCTACTGTACGTGATAAAATATTCACCATCTGAAAATATTATATGGTCTTTAAAATTATGTAAAATATATTCCATTTTCACATGTTAAACTTGGAAAAATTATATCATAAATAGTATGCATCTTATATTTTCTTTTATTTTGTATGGTAATGCTTATATTACATCGTAATCATTTATTCTTACCATTACAATTATACCGGAATATTAAACTAAAAGATGTGCAATAATATATTTATAATTTGAAAAAATAATGTATTTAAATGTTTATAATTATATTTACATCAGTTCCACTTGCATATTTATGCTAATTATTTGTTTCATATTTATTGCATATAAAATATATTCCATCTAGTAAAAATATGCATTTTTTTTTTAAGTTTACATTGCGATTTTAAGTTTTTATACGAAGATGAAAATGTTCTATAAATTTAATTTACGCAAATTTTAATTCCTACGGAAATTGTTTTTCTAATTGAGTAAATACGAATGATAATTTAATAAGAATTTAATTAAACACTTATCAGTATTACTCTGCAAATTATTCTGATTTAAAAAATTATTATTTTCCTCAACATTCTATGTGTATCATATATGATTGCATATTGTATTATTTTTAAGTTTGATCAAAACTGAAAAATATTTTTTTAATTGATTTATTATTTGTAATTCAGATAATCAACCACTTCAAATGCCTTTAAAATTACATTTATAGCCCATTAAATAAGTGTTACTAAGCAATTCCCATCTTTTTTTACTGATCCGATAAATTTAAATAAACCTGTAAAATTCACGCTCTTTATTCTAGATCAGCAATTGATATTTTATCGTATACGACGATCACTCTGAAATTTTTGAGATACAGCTAAATGGTACAAGTTTAACTTACCAAATTTTAAGAGTGTTCAAAGTAGTCCCCTCCAACAGTTTTGCAAACAATTTTTCCAAAGATTAAATGCTTCACGCCATCCATTTCTTTGAATTGTTGAAAAATATGCTTTTATAGCCTCATCCATCTCATCTTCGGAATGAAAACGGCGACCACGTATATTTTTCTAGAGATTACAAAAAAAGCCAAAAGTCACAAATATCAATATCAGGGGAATAGGGTGGAGGTTCTATCCCTTCGATGTGTTTTTGTTTAAGAAATTCGACTGTCGATCTTGCCGTATGAGAAGATGCATTATCATGGTGAAGCATGAGCAAACTCCTTACATTCACTTCTTGAAAAATTTCTGGAAAAGATTTAGTGGTGTACCAGTTAGCTGTAACTATCTTATGTCCCTCCAGCTTGATGGTTTTGACCAGTTTCGTACTTCTGAAGAAAACGATATACTACATTACTTTTTTCATTGCTCGTTGTCTTTTCACCATTGTTGGTTTCAGGTCATATTCAAAGACCTGTACTTAACTTTCTTATCATGTTGGAGCGTCAAAAAACGGTATGTAAGTTTCATTACTAGCTATGCTTTGATAAATAAGGCGGCGTCCACCATCGTTAAGTAATTTTATGGTTTCTTTGCAGATTCTGCCACGCTCCGTTTTTTAGTGTTCTGTTAAATTTTGGGGGACCTAACGACAAACTAATTTTTCACACGTAGTTCTTCGGGAATAATTCTACGTATAGCTGAGGATCCAATGTTAAGTTTCTTCTATATCATTTGGTAACTGCAGCGATTATCATCGACTAAAATTTTTCGCATGGCCGACACATTTTCTGGAACTACAGCTGATGAATGTCTTCCTGTGTGTTCTTGATCCAGCAGAGAATTACGACCTCTACGAAATTCTGTAAACCATCTAAATGCAGTAGCACGAGATGGAGCTTCATCTCCATATGCTAGTTGTAGACGTTGAAGCCATTCTTCTTGATTTAACCCCACTTTAAAATCATAGAGAATCAGCGCGATAATGCTCTCGCGTCAGTTCCATCTTCCTTTCTTCCAAAATCTATTCTATGACAGCTAAATTGCAATTGTTGCCACAAATTATTGTCTGCGGCCATAAAAGAGTTCAAATTTACAAATTTAGCGAATATTTTTTTTCCTGCGTTTGTCGTTTGCCACTGTCTCAAAAATTTCAGAGTGACCCTCGTATAAATTCAGATTCAGAAATTCTTAGTTAAAAATATATACATTAATATGTATATATATATATATATATATATATATATATATATATATCACGATGATACATTACATGCGGCAGATGGTGGATAACACTGAAGCACTGATGATGGATATACGTATATACCATGGCAAGAGGAATCTGTTGAACCTGACATTTGATGGCATCTTTCAAATCAGATGCAGTTTGTGGATTGAATGCCTGCACTTTAAATTTAAACTACCCACTTACCCTCTGCCAGAAATCCATTGGAGTGAGATCGGAGGAGTTTAGGGGCTACGGAAACGAGAAACGGCGAGAGATAATTCAATCACCAAATTGTTCTGTTAAGAAACGTTTGACAAAAGACCTCACAAATGGGGGAGCACCATCTTTCATCGACACAACGTCACATAGTCTATTTCGCTGCATTTATATATATATGCTCCAGCATACCTCAAACTATAATACTTAGCATCCTAACTTTGCTTTCACTGAATTACCTATTCTAGTATGTAGAGGATATATGAAAAAACTCTGAAAAATTGTCACTATTTATATTTTTACCAAGCAAAAGTCTCATTTTGTGCCTGACACCACCTGGTGGCCTGACGGTGTCGTCTCTAATTTTTTTTAATAAGAAATTTTCTTAAAATTAAAATGATAATTTTTTTAAGTATATATTTTCCTTATTTAATATTATTTTATTTCAACTGTTTTATTATACATGTTGATTTACATTTTACATTTTAAATGCATTTTATTTAATTGCTAACTATTCTGAATAAGTCATCGAATTCAATTTGCCAAACGATAAGTTTCAATTTCTAACGACATTTTTTTTCCTAATAAAATTAAATTAATGGAGCACGACAATACCAGATTATATCTGCTAATAAAAAAATAAATTGCAAGTTCTTTATTAGTAATATATTAGATAATAAAGGACACGCGCTTTGTTATTTATTATCAGAAAACGTCCTTTTTATGACTTTTAACGAGACAGACGTTAAAAAAAAAATTGAATTTAAAACACCTTTTAATTCACACCCACACACATAATGATTTATTCTTAACAAGAGTCCAGCTATTCGACATTCATGTTCGAATTTCTTAACTGCTACAGTTATGTGAAAATGAATACGTTCTATTTGACATTAAAGTCTGCAAAATTATACTATCAAATTTCAATAATAACGACGCCAAAATTATCCCTCCGAATTAATCCATCATTGAATTATAATATCAAATTACCTCGTGCAAAGGTAACCAAAGCTGTTCGGTACAGCAATTTATCCGCTCGCCAACGCGCCGTGCTGTAATTCATGGACTAAATACGATCTAATTTGTAAAGATTCAAAACAAACTGTGCTAATTCCTTAATTCTGATATTCTATTCTGGTGCTAATTCTGTGCGAAAGGTTCATTCCCTCCTCAGATAGCAGCTGTTAAGCAACGCGTGTGCTTTAATTGCCATGGATTGCACGTTTAATCCTGGGGCTTAGCGAATGTTGCAGCTTATCTTTATCATTAAGGGCATTTTGGTGCTGAAGCATTCCTTAAGGAACTTCCTCATCAAT
The DNA here is from genome assembly GCA_021605075.1 of Caerostris darwini. NCBI lineage: Eukaryota > Metazoa > Arthropoda > Arachnida > Araneae > Araneidae > Caerostris > Caerostris darwini. The sequence continues at coordinate 9,384 of BPLQ01009477.1, forward strand.
TCTTCAGAAGGTGGAAATGCTGCATTATCATGTAATTAGCCGGACTTCAGTAATTTGAATTTCTAATAAAAGCATTTGTTGGTGGCTAATGGGCGTGAATTTGCAGCATTGTTTGAGTTTGTTTTTTTATGTGTGTATACGAAGGACTTTATGCATTAGAACTAAAGTTTTCAGATTGCGTTGCATTAGAAATAAAATAAAATAGCTTAGATTATAAATAAAGATTAAAAAGAGCATATTTTAACGCAAAATGAGATAAATTATCTACCTTAAAGCAATGTTTGTAAATAAAATGCATTTTTGCGCATTGTATGGTGGAGATATACCATTTAGGTTCTGTACTAGAAGAAGTTAATTATCACTAAACCTCTTAAAGTTTAGTTTAGTTTGTTTTGTTGATCTACGGTCATTTTGTGCACACTTTAGGGTAATTAGACCAGGACCCTTTGATACTGATAAACTGATTGGATAATTAATCAGTCGAGTGGAAATGTGGGAAAAAATGAAGAAGAAAACATTAGAAAAATAAAGTTAAATTTTTAAGAAAAGCAAAACAACATAAACATGTGTTTTTATAATATGCAAGTAATTGAACATAACTTAGAAAAGAAATACTATTAAAATATTAGAAATGTTTATTAAATGAGTAAAAAAATGAATTTATGTCATTTGTTGTTGTGTAATGGGTGTGAATTTGTAGCATTGTTTTCGTTTGATTGTGTGTGTGTGTGTGCGCGCGCAAACGAATGACTTTATACATTAGTATTAAAGTTCTCAGATTGTGTTGCATTAGAAATAGAAAATAACGTCAAATTAGACTATAAATAAGGATTAGATTGAGAATAAAACACAAAATGAGATAAATTATCTCCTTTAAACAATGTTAAATGTAAAATGCAGACGAGATAAAATATTGCTATATCTCTATGATACTCACAAATTGATTGGATATTTAATTGGCTGATTGAAAATGTGGCAACAAATGAACGTACTTAAAAAGAAGACATTAGAAAAAAAATTAAATAATTAAGAAATGCAAAAGAATATAAACATATATTTTTATAATATGTGAGTAGAAAATAAACAATTAAAATATTAATAATGTTTTATAAATGAGTGACAAAATGAATTTATGTAAGAAAGAAAACATTATGAAATTAAACGTAAGCAATTATAGAATACAAATGTACCTAAATCTCTTTTGAAAAAAAAGGCTATTACTTAAAAGTAATATAGACAGTTATATTTAAGCATTTGTTGTTATTTTAAGTGTGTATACGAATATCTTTATACATTAGTATTAAAGTTTTCTGATTGTGTTGCATGAGAAATAAAAAATAACGTCAACTTATACTGTAAATAAGGTTTTGAATGGACATGTTTTAATACAAAGTGTGCTAAATTGTCTATCTTAAAACAATGTTAGTAAATAAAATGCATTTATGTGTATTGCATGGCGGAGAGATACTAATTAGGTTCTGTACCAGACTAATAAACATATTACTAATCCTCTTCGATATTTATAAACTGATTGGATATTTAACTGGTTGGTTGGAAATATGGGAACAAATGAACGCACATAAAAGAAAAACAAAATTAAATAATTAAGAAATGCATCCCAACATAAACATGTACTTTTATAATATGGGAGTAACTAATATACGGAGAAAAGAAAAAAAAAACTATTAAAATATTATAACTTTTGTAAATGACTGACAAAATGAATTTGAGTAAAAAAGAAAAGATTAGAAAATTGAACGTAAGCAGTTATAAAATACAGATGTAACACCTAAAAATTTATTTTATAAAAAGGGAATTACTTAAAAGTAATATAGCACAATTAAATTCTTGTATTCCCAAACAAATTAAGAAAATAAAAGAAACGGGCATATGTAAATACAAAATATGAAAATATATGCAATAGCAAATATGAATAAATAATTAAATATGAAAAACAAACATTGCAAATAAAAAAATAAACATTTTATTTCTGTTCCAAAGCATTTATGAATAGTTCATCTAAAATTTCTTTCATAACACATAATTGGATACAGAAATGAAATATTTTTAATTACTAATACAATTTAAAAATAAATAATTTAAAGAATGCCTTTTTTAATGTATAAATTAAAATTTTTATTTAATGGAAGAATATCTAAAAATATATTTCATTAAAATTATAATAAATTAAAAGAAAATATTCTTCTGAATATTTTCGCTACAAAAATTTGATGTTTATTGAAACTGTATTGTAGAAATGATATTGCCTTAATTAGGTATAATTTTTCTTCTATAAATTTTCATTTTTAATATTTTAATGAGTTTTTATTATTATTCTACGAGTTATTTTTTTTCCAAGAAACCATATGCATAAATATTTATTTGAAAGTCCTATTTCTTTAAAAATGCATTTTTTTTTATTTTGTAATTAAAAAGCTGGAGTGAGTTAAATGCTGATGAATATATTAAAAAAAATATATTGATAAATTTTTCAAAAATTTAATTTGATTTTGGATTCTAATTTATTATTTTCTAAAAATTTTGATTTTTTTTTCTTCATAATATTTTAATAATTTTTTATTGTTTTCGAAAAGATAGACAATAGAAAATTCAAATGTGTATCACAGTTCATGAAGAAATTTTGCGAGATCAGTTTCCGTTTGTGTCTACAAGGTATTATTTAAAATAGTAATTTTTGCAATGTGATTAGTTGACACTAATACGCATAATATATTTTTTTTCTGTCATATAAGATTTCTGGGGAAGACATTTTAAAATTTCAATAACCAATTTCGTTTTTCTAAAAGGGAATATAGTACCTCTTGAGTTTGTTTCCAATTTCCCATTTTAACCATTTCAGAGATGAATATTTTAAAGAGAGAGAAAAAGAACTCTATAATAAAGTTGTATTCCTTTTATATCGAAAAAAAATAAACACTCCAGTTAAAATAATAAAAAAAAAACTTTAATATACCCAACGGAAGCAATATATATATATATATATATATAGCAAATATTTGACTTAAGTTTTTGATGTATTTTGTGCAAAAGAGTAATTTCCAAAATTTTGTATCATTCATAGAACCATATTCCTTTCGTGAAAGAGACTAAAAAAAATGCATAAAAGGTCATATGTTTTATTAAATTTCGTTTTTCAAAGTAGATTTAAAAGTTTTTTTTTCAAACGAAATTTAATGAAAAAAATATTTTAAATTCCTTGATTATTTGATTATTTTGTTTTCATACCTGTAATTATGGAGTAATGAGGAATTACGATTAGAAATATGGAAGTCGTTAGAGCTATAATGGATTGATATAATGATTTCAATGGATATATATTGATTTCATACCTGTAATCACTAAATGATCATGATTAATTACAATTAAAATTATGTAAGTCGTTAAATATATAATGGATTTTTATTCATTGATTTATTTATTTATTATTTTTTTTAATTTAACTTATTTACCTTAATTGTGTATTACAAGGTGATAAATTTTTAAAATTATTTTTTAAACAATAACTTACAAATTAAATTATTGTATTATTTACAACATGCTATTATTATTGAAATAGAATATATCAGTGAAATATATGATAAGATATTTGCTTTCATTTTGAGAGAATTTATTTTTTACTTTTTCAATTGTCTAACACTTTTATTTGAGTCATTAAACCTTATAGTGATAGTTAGTCAGCAGAATCAGAGTTATCCAAGCTATACAATATACATTCCACTCATATTTGGCCACCAAAATATGAAATGGACATCCATTATGGTGGCGCTTGGAAATAACCAAATCCTCGTCCAATTATCCAATTAAATAAACATTCTGGCCTAAAGATTTATAGTGCCTATCATCAGCATAAACACAAAAGCTTTAAAAGTTGCGATTTGCTATCGAATTTCAAACCATTTCCACCAGTTTTAAAACCCTATGAGATATTCATCAAGCAACTTCAACCTATTTTGAGTGTAGAAAATATTCATTATAATACACTGGGATTCTAAGTCATAGTAATATAACATTATATATTAAATAAGGTAACGCCGATCTTTTTAAAAATTATATATTGACTTGTTTAAAGCTACAACATTTAAAGGAAATGTAAAGAGCAAGAAGAAACATTTAAGTAGATCATTGATTAATGACGTATCAAAGTAATTAATTGAATGGCATGCCTTCATTAAAAATTTTAATGAATGAACAACACTTCGATTAATGAAGTCTTTAAAAGTCTTGAAGCATGTATTAAATCAAAGGAATCCCATCCTTTATAAAATGTGTATAACTTCCACTCAGTTGTAATGAAATACTTTGGAAGTTTCAAGAAGCTTGATGCATGGAACGAATAAAAATATATTTTATACAAATATGAGTTACGAAAATTCAGCAAAGATTGTTGGAGGAAAGGGTTTTACGTATTGAATCGAATTGTAGGAATTTTTGAAACACAAAATTAGCAAAACAAATATACATATAGATGTTCAATAAGTATTTAAAACTTTCTAAATTACTTTGTATTAGTACAATACTTGTTCTTCATTGGCGCAACAGCCCATGATAGGTCAAGACAATCTGCATACTGGCAGAATTCGAGATGGGAGATATTTTCTTTTACCGAGTAGGGTTGTCAGCCCTACTCCCAAAGTCATATTACGCTGGTACCAAGAGTTTAAAGTGGATTTCGAACCAATCCAAACATCTACAGCACAGCCGGACCTCGAACCAGACACCTGTAGCACCGAGCGCCACAGCGCATTAGTATAATACACAAATATTAATTGGTCATTGTGTTATAGCATGAAGCAAATTATATTAATTTATCATTGGCAAGTTGAACTTTTACTATTTTTTGATGATGTCAATAAGTGAATGCATAATGTATTATGGTGTCAATTATATCAATCAATTATATTATGGTATGGTATCAATCGCCATGCCATTTCTATGCCACGAACATTCCACCAACGTATTATGAAGATATAAGTATTCTTTCCAATAAGCCTTCTAGGAGTAACTGTCCTGCATTTACATATGCCATATGAAAACCCGAAACAATTCTATCAGTCCGCCTGATTTTGATGGGGGACATTTAACACACTTTGTCACAATTGCTATCGTGTCGAAAATAATGACAGCAAAAGACGCAGACAGAGAATTTAAACCCGAGCCCTATTGCTTGCAGGCTGTGCACATTGCCATTTCCATGATGGTGGACTGTCCGCAACATTTGCGTTTAATTTACCACTGTAAAGAATTTATTGAAATATATTTATAACTTGTGTAAATTAACTTGCAATTGGAGAGATGAGGTTTCTCGGGGCTAGGAAGCTCCGGGAATCCAAACTCGAACCAACCAACACACTTGCAATTGAGATAATTTACTTTGAATTCAATTATATAAGGAAGTTATCTATTTCTGATAATTAGAAAGACTTTAATTACAACTATGCGGCAGACTTTTAAAACATATAAATCACAGTACATACTATCAATATATTATTTTTTTATCACTGCATCCTTATGCATATCGTGACACAAACAAAAGACCTGATGTAATCGTTTCTATGTACGATATACTATAGTTTCCCTAAAAAGTATAACAAAATAACCAAATATACGATAAAAAAAAAGGATAGTGTATTTAATTATGTTTATGTAGAATTTAATTGGTGAATTAATGAAAACATTGCCATTTCTCAGAAAAGGTGTGATGCCTGATAAACAAATTAAACAAAACAAGCAGTTTTCTGATGAAAATCAAAGAAAAGCGATGTTTTAGAGATATTAAAGGTATAATTAAATCCATAAATATTCAAAATTCATGCAGAAGTACAGGTATTTATTGAATTCAATTATTCATGCATAAAGATTGGCGTTTTTTTTATTCGTGTGAGATAAAAAGTAATATTCATCGTTCATTAAATAATGTAAATGGGAGAATATACGAAAAGGTTACAACCTCTGCAGAAATAATAAGATGTTATATTCAAAGAGTTTTTTATTAATGATTAGTTTTTTACTACTTCAGAAGATAAAAAAAAAGCAATTACCCTTTGTGTTTTACATAATCAAATGCCTTTATATTAATTGTTTTTAAATTTATCCTAACAGCCGATTTTCGAACTCTTTCCCTACCTAACACTCGAGAAAAATCAGCTATTGCAGATATTTCTTTCATAGACTCCTATTAAGGTGCTATTGATCTTCTATTATTGATTTGTTTCAGGATTTGAGAGACTGAAAAACTCAATATGCTAGTCCAAAATACACTTCACTGAAAATATACAGAAATTAAAGGTGAGCCTTACATATTTAACCAAAAAAATATTATTCTAAAATCTTCAATGAAAATTATAAAAATAAGGAAAATATTTATCATGGTCATAAAACGTTACATTTAAATATATATATACATAATCAAGTGTCTTTATATTAATTAATTTTTTTTTAATTTATCCTAACAAACAGTTTTTTTTCCAAGCAAACACTTGAGTAAAATCAGCTATTGAGACAATTTCTTTCAAAGAATCCTACCATTAAGATGCTATTGATCTTCTATTACTGATTTATTTCTGGATTTTAGAGACTGAAAAACTCAATATGATAGCCCAAAATACTCTTCACTGAAAATATACAGAAGCCTAACATACTTACACAAAAAAAAAAAAATATTATTTTAAAATCTTCTTCAGCGAAAACAATAAAAATAAGGAAAATATTTATCATGGTCATAAAACGTTACATTTAATATGTATGTATATATACCTGCATCTTCCAGTTCCATTTCACTCCAGTCCATACTTATTTATCTCAAGGACGCATTTTAGGACGGCCAGAAAATAACATACACTTTTTATTTATACCCACTTTTCGTCAGGATTTAGCTACTTTGAAGACGATACCCGGCAAAAAGTGGGCATGTTTACGCGATTTATCCCCCCATGTCTGCGATTTCTATAATGGAGTAATAAAGTCCAGGAGGTTTTAGAACGATGAAAGGAGACAGTAAAAGGTGCAGGGGAACCAAAAAATAAAAAGAAGAAGCGATTTCTGCTTTTGGAATAAAGCACTCCTCCTTCATCCGCCAGGGGTCGCCTTCAGAATGATGCTGGAAGAAGGAGAGTTGAGTGGAATCATTGCTGAATCCCATTGAGGTATGATGCGATAGTGCCAAGTTAAATCAAACTGTATGGATCTCATTATTTCTTTTTCTTCGTGTTGTATGTGTCGTCTTCTTTTTTTTCCTGTATTACTTTTTATGGAGGGGCGGAATGGAAGGTATTCTTTTCTTCTTGCTCATACCAGGAAACGATGAAGCAAAATATTTTTGCTGAGTTTCACCTACATTATTCACGTGAGAGTGAATCGCACGTGGTGACTCAGGGTAATGAGTTTTTGATGATGTCTAAGAACCCCGATTCCCACGCAAGTGTATTCGATAATGGGGGAATAGATCGACTGGAGATCTTTCCTCCTCCCTCCCACCCCCTTTCAATTTTTCGAATTCTTCATAAGCGAAAAGTAGTCCTTTTAAGAAAATTTTTACAAAAGAAATTTCTATAATATTTATATTTAATTAAGTAGCGTAGTTAATTTTTAATTGGTTGTGATATAAATAAAGGGGAATTATAATTTTTAATTAACACTGATGAAATAAAATTCTGCCTATCCAAATGTTATTTTTCATTTCCATATCGTTTAATAAAAAGTTGAACAATTTATGTAGAATTTATATAGAAACCAAGTTTTTAATTAAAAGTTGTCAAACTTATTTCACCGTCGACATTTTAAAATGTTTTCTAGCTTTTTATTATCTGTCTCCATTTTATTATTTTATAATAATAAAGCAAACAAAAAAAAATCACACTTTTTTAGAATGATTATTATACATTCAGAATCTTTACTTTATATTATATATTATTGCGATGATTAAAGATTAAAAAGTTACTGTTTCTTTTTGTTGTTGTTTCTTATTCCACTTGGTAGACAGTAACATATAGCCCAAGTTCAACAACCCATGTGGTCTCATGAAAAGAGGGAGGAATGTTGGATGAGGGAAAGGGAGGGGGGCAGCTTCTGTTGTGACGGAGCACCCGTGGGTAGAAGTCAGACTTGTCTCCATGACGCTGACTTTTTACGGGATAGTGTTGTCCGCCCTAAGCCAACAGTCATATTAGACCGGGTCCTACTGTTTAAAGTGCGTTCCGAACCACTGCAAACTGCCATGGCACCGCCGGGATCGAAGCCGAAATCTGTGGCACAGAGCGCCAGAGAGCTAATCACTCGGCCGTCAGGTCCTTCTCTCTTTTTTTTTTTTTTTTTTTTTTTTTTTTTTTTTTTTTTTGATATTCTATACAGAAAAGTAAGGAAATAATATATACAATAAAAAAGAAATAATATTTTAAATAAAAATACTAAAAATTAGAAAAATAATATATAAAATAAAAATAATAAAAATTAGAAAAATAATATATAAAATAAAAATTAGAAAAATAATATATAAAAAAAAAATAAATTCCGAAATTTTACAACTCTCCACAAATATATGGAAGCACACTATTTAGACACCATTTGTACCACCAGCACACCAAATCCTATTTTACAATTTGCGGACTGCAATTAAATTAAATATATCACATATAATAATGAGTTATATTTTTCTATCGACCACTAGAAATCGATATCGATTGTTATATAAACAACTTAGGAATCAATATCGTTTGTTATACAAACAACTTGAGAATCGATATCGATCACTATATAAACAACTTGAGAATCGATATCGATTTAAATTTCTTACTTTCAGAGTTCCTATTTACATGAATACAATTTCATGGCATCTTTAGGACTGTTAACTCTAAAAAATAATTTCGTTATAGATTTTTCATTAAACACGTAACTCATAATTTCTTTAAGCAGTATTTCATTAACTAATTTATTCATTATTACTGTAACAATGCGAGATTTAGAAACCTCTAATCCTCTGCTGCGTTTCAAAGTATATCCATTTGCAAATAGTAAAAGATTTGCTGTTCACACTCCTGTTTTCGTGCATCTTAAAAAAACATAGGAAGATGTTGAGAAATATTCTTTTTTTAATGTCCTAAGAGGAAATGTAACACTTCCTAGTTCCAAATTCCAGTCAATCGCGAAACTCCTTATATACTTATCTACCAGAAAGGATTTTATATAAAAACTAAAAAAACTGTGTTTAAAATACCACAAACAGGTGGTCTTGGAAGTTAAGCCACTGATTTGGAAATTACTGCCTCAAGAGAGGCGGAAATGGCTGCAGTGGTGACAAATAATTAAATTTAAAAAAAAACTTTATTTTTATTCAGAAACACACAAAAAATAGAATAGGCCGAAGTGTTACAGTATTTACATTAAAAATTAGTAACCGTTTTATTTAATTAAAATATATATTTTTATTTTACAAATATTTCAGTATTTTTTGTATGACATTTTGTATGTTGTTTTTTTATTATATGTAAAATTGCAAAACAAATTTAACACACTAAATAGTGAAGCATAACTAATTATATCAGCAAAATAGTATTGTTTTAACTTATTTTATTTTATTTATTTTTTTTTACACTACACGTAATTATGTAACATATTAATTACACAGAAACAAATAGTAACAAAAAGCAAAAATCACTGCATAAGAGCCATTACAGAAAAAAACAACTTAATAATGAACTCAATTATTAAAGATTAGATGCATGATTTAAAATTTTCCACTAAAATAACTAATTTGTTTTACAATAATTATTTTCTTTTTTAAAAATATATCTCACATAACAACTAGTTAATTGTATTGAAATAAAACGCTAGTAATGCATACATATTCCGGAATTTCTTATTGGATCTTTTCTATTTTTATCACCACATATTATGAAAAAAAGCTCCATTTAAATGAACAATAAAATTTAATGGATTCCTATCTTAAGCAAAACTTTCATAAGAGATAAGATTCATAAATAAAACTAAAATAAATAAATAAATAAAATACGTTGATATCCTTATTCCAGAGCGTTAGCATAAATTAGAAACTTAATCAACCAAAAACCGACTCGACATGCCCACAACAAATAAAAGAGATAATTAAAGTTAAGAAAAGATGAAAAAAATAATACACGCCAAAATAGCACAATGAGGTTGATGTTTCTTTTAAACGTTCTATTTGAGAACATATTTTTAGAATATCTATTATTTCACTTCGATGAAGTTTCAGCCAAGTAAGGCTAAAAACTCCAAGCTGCTTGAATTAAAGAAGATAGATATATCGTTTGATGGAAGATTTCGTTTAAAAGATAAAAGACGAATTGGCTATGCTAATTTTTCACGATCAATCTGCTTTTTTCCTTGAGCATTTGAATAAAATATTGAGCATCCCGCGAGGTAGTTAACGAAACAAAAATGTTTTCAATACCAGAGATTAATTTTCTTTTGTTGGAATCTCTTATTTCTGTTGAAGGCAGAGCGACGACAGCATTCGGAGGGCAATAAATAACCGTCCCGGCAGAAAAGTAATTATTTTATTATTTTGCGAACGGAACGGAACGTAATTTCCTTTCAAGAGATCAATGTGAGAGGAGAGGTTAGAAGGGAAGGTTTTAAAAGTTTATATTTAATATATCCCGATCCATTTCTTGGCAAGTTATTTAAAAAAAAATGTTTTTTCAATATGCTTTTCTATGCGTATAAATTGCATTAGTATAAATTCTTCGCAAAAATTAAGCTAACTTTTTACTTTCTAAGTCATCGATATTTGGAAAATAATCCCAAAAATGCTTTTATATCATCCTCACTAGTTTCATATATCATAGTTATTATGGGTAGTGTTTATATGTATGTATGAGTGTATTGTTTGTGCGTTATTTTAAAATGGCTCTATTTAGTACATTCTTTAACCTGTGCTTCCTCCCACACACCGACACAGTGACCCCCTGTGGAGTTCAAGAGAAATGGTCAGTTGGTTTGCAGACTATCACCCGGAGAGGAAGTAAAAAATTAAAAAAAAATTTAAAAAATTATAAATTAATTTATAATTTATAAATTTTGATTTAAGTTCTATAAATTATAAAATAATTGATTAATTATAAAATAATTATAATTTATATAAATTATAAATCATATTTAATAAATTTATTTTTTAGCTCAATTGAACATTTCAATTTTAATTTATAATTTATAAATTTTTTTTGTAGGTCAACTGACCATTTAAATTTTAATTTATAATTAATAAATTTTATTATATAATTTATAAATTTAAATTTAAATTTAAAAATTATAAATTTAATTATAAAATATTATTATTAACTTATTTAATTATTAAATATAATTAAAATTTTAATTATAAAAAAAATTATAAATTAATTTATAGTTTTAATTTATATAAATGATCAATTTTAATTAAATTTAAAATGTAATTAAATTAAATTAAAATTATTGCTGTTGATTTAAATTCTTAATTTTTCTGAAAATGGAAAATATTGGATGTCTTATCTAAATTAAAGATGTAATGAGACTACATGAGATCTATGGTGATTTTTTAAGTATAATGCAATTAGTTACAGAAAAAATGAAATAATAATAAACTCAATTATTAAAGATTGGATGCATGCTTTAAAACTACGTATGAAATAACTTATTTGTTTTACGTCAATTCCTTTCTTTTTTAAAGATACCCTACATAATAGCAAATTAATTGCTTTAAATAAAACACTGATAATACATTAATATTCTCTATATATTTATATATTATCTATATTATTAATTGCTAATTAATTTCTCTATATAATTAATTGCTTAAAAGAAAACACTAATAATACATTTATATTCCGGAGTATCTTTTTGGATCTTTTCTACTTTTATGATAACTTATTAAAGAAAAAGTCCATTTAAATGAGGTCAATAAAATTGAATGCATTCCTTTCTTAAGCGACAACTTCCGTAAGAGATAAGATTTATAAATAAAACTAATAAAAAAAAAATAAATAAATTAAAAATACGTTGATATCGTTTTACCATTGTGATAACATAAATCAGAAACTTAATCAACCAAAAACCAACTCTACATGCACGGTTTCCACAACAAATAAAAGAGATAATTAAAGTTAAGAAAACATAAAAAAATAAATAAATAAATAAAAAACACCAAAATAACACAATGAGGTTGATGTTTCTTTTAAACGTTCTTTTTGAGAACATATTTTTAGAATATCTATTATTTCGCTCCGATGAAGATCAAGACAAGGTAAGGCTAAAAACTCCAAGCTGCGTGAATTAAAGAAGATAGATATATCGTCTGATGGAAGATTTCGTTAAAAAGATAAAAGACGAATTGGGTATGCTAATTTTTCACGATTAATCTGCTTTTTTCCTTGCGCATTTGAATAAAATATTGAGCATCCCGCGAGGTAGTTAACGGAACAAAAATGTTTTCAATACCACAGATTAATTTTCTTTTGTCGGAATCTCTTATTTCTGTTGAAGGCAGAGCGACGACAGCATTCGGAGGGCAATAAATAACCGTACCGGCAGAAAAGTAATTATTTTAATATTTTGCGAACGGAACGGAACGGAACGGAACGTAATTTCCTTTCAAGAGATGAATGTGAGAGGAGAGGTTAGAAGGGAAGGTTTTAAAAGTTTATATTTAATATATCCCGATCCATTTCTTGGCAAGTTATTTAAAAAAAAATGTTTTTTAAATATGTTTTTCTATGCGTATAAATTGCATTAGTATAAATTCTTCGCAAAAATTAAGCTAACTTTGTACTTTCTAAGTCATCGATATTTGGAAAATAATCCCAAAAATGCTTTTATTTCATCCTCACTAGTTTCATATATCATAGTTATTATGGGTAGTGTTTATATGTATGTTATATGTATGTATGAGTGTATTGTTTGTGCGTTATTTTAAAATGGCTCTATTTAGTACATTCTTTAACCTGTGCTTCCTCCCACACACCGACACAGTGACCCCCTGTGGAGTTCAAGAGAAATGGTCAGTTGGTTTGCAGACTATCACCCGGAGAGGAAGTAAAAAATTAAAAAAAAATTTAAAAAATTATAAATTAATTTATAATTTATAAATTTTGATTTAAGTTCTATAAATTATAAAATAATTGATTAATTATAATTTATATAAATTATAAATCATAATTCATAAATTTATTTTTTAGCACAATTGAACATTTCAATTTTAATTTATAAATTTTTTTTGTAGGTCAACTGACGATTTAACTTTTATTTTATAAATTATTAATTTTGTTATATAATTTATAAATTTAATTATAAAATATTACTATTAACTTATTTAATTATTAAATATAATTACAAATTTAATTATAAAATAAATTATAAATTAATTTATAGTTTTAATTTATATAAATTATCAATTTTAATTAAATTTAAAATGTAATTAAATTAAATTAAAATTATTGCTATTGATTTAAATTCTTAATTTTTCTGAAAACAAAAAATATTGGATGTCTTATCTAGATAAAAGATGTAATGAGACTACATGAGATGTATGGTGATTTTTTAAGTATAATGCAAATATTTACAGAAAAAATGAAATAATAATAAACTCAATTATTAAAGATTGGAGGCATGCTTTAAAACTACATATGAAATAACTTATTTGTTTTACAGCAATTCCTTTCTTTTTTAAAAATACCCTACATAATAGCAACTTAATTGCTTTAAATAAAACACTAATAATACATATATATTCTCTATATAGCAAATTAATTGCTTTAAAGAAAACACCAATAATACATTTATATTCCGGAGTATCTTTTTCGATCTTTTCTACTTTTACGATTACTTATTAAAGAAAAAGTCCATTTAAATGAGGTCAATAAAATTGAATGCATTCCGTTCTTAAGCAAAAACTTTCATACCAGAAAAGATTTATAAATAAATAAATAAAAAAAATTAAAATACGTTGAAATCGTTATACCATTGCGATAGCATAAATCAGAAACTTAATCAGCGAAAAACCCTCTCTACATGGAGGGTTTCCACAACAAATAAAAGAGATAATTAAAGTTAAGAAAACATTGAAAAAAAAAACACCACCAAAATAACATAATGAGGTTGATGTTTCTTTTAAACGTTCTTTTTGAGAACATATTTTTAGAATATCTATTATATCGCTTCGATGGAGATTCAAACAAGGTAAGGCTAAAAACTCCAAGATGCGTAAATTAAAGAAGAGAGATATATCGTTTTATGGAAGATTTCTTTTCAGTTTAAAAGATAAAAGACGAATTGGGTATGCTAATTTTTCACGATCAATCTGCTTTTTTCCTTGAGCATTTGAATAAAATATTGAGCATTCCGCGAGGTAGTTAACGGAACAAAAATGTTTTCAATACCAGAGATTAATTTTCTTTTGTCGGAATCTCGTATTTTTTTTAAAGGCAGAGCGACGACAGCATTCGGAGGCAAACAAATAACCGTCTCGGCAGAAAAGTAATTATTTTATTATTTTGCGAATGGAACGGAACGTAATTTCCTTTCAAGAGGTGAATGTGAGAGGATGAGGTTAGAAGGGAAGGGTTTTAAAAGTTTTCATTTAATATCCCCCGATCCATTTCTGGGCAAGGTATTTAAAAAAAATCATTTTTTAATACTTTGTATTTTTTAGAGTAGAAATTGCATGAGGAAAAGATTTTCGCACAAATAAAACTAACTTTGTACTTTCTAAGATATCGATATTTGGAAAATAATCCCCAAAATGCTTTTATTTTATTCTCATTGGTTTCATATAATATATTTATGAAGGGTAAATAAATTAAGAAAATTTACAAAAATTAAATGAAACTTATAAATTGGAAATTTAAATTTATGAATTCTAAATTAATCCCGATTGTCTCCCAGACTTTTCTTTTGGTGTTACGTAATAGTTCACTAAAATACAATGACTTTATTTTATCTTGTATAGTTCTCTTAAAAGATTCAAGAGTATTAAGACACTGTTCAGGAACTTCTGTTCCTTTTTCTGCCAGAACTTCTGTCCTCGCATTTTTATCCTATCACTTATGTTGGTTGTTTTACATCTAAAAGCTTAAAAAAAATGTAATACACTAAAAAGTGAAACATAAATAATTATGTTAGCAAAATAGTATATTTTGCTAATTTCTTCTAATTTTTTTTTACTAAACGTAATTCTCTAACATATTATTATTTATAGACTATTTACTAACAGTAACAAAAATCAAAAATCATTACTAAATATTCTTTACAGAAAAAACAACTTAATAATGAACTGAATTATTAAAGATTAGATTCCTGCTTTAAAATTTTCTTCTAAAATGATTTATTTGTTTTACAATACCTCCTTTCTTTTTTAAATATTTCACATAACAACAACTTAATTGCATTTAAATAAAATGCTAATAAATAATACATATAGATATTCAGGAAATTTTTTTTCAATCCCTATTATTTTTATCATCACATATTAAAAAAAAAGTCACTTAAAGGAAGTCAATAAAATTTAATGCATTCCTCTCTTAAGCAAAAACTTTCATAAGAGATAAGATTTATAAATAAAACTAAAAAATAAAATAAAATACGTTTATACCTTAAAATACCTTACTCCAGAGCGATAGCATAAATCAGAAACTTAATCAACCAAAAACACTCTCTACATGCATGGTCTCCACAACAAATAAAAGTCATAATTAAAGTTAAGAAAACATTAAGAAAAAACACTAAAATAACACGATGAGGTTGATGTTTCTTTTTAAACGTTCTATTTGAGAACATATTTTTAGAATATCTATTATTTCGCTTCGATGAAGACTAAAACCAGGTACATTAAAAACTCCAAGCTGCGTGAATTAAAGAAGATAGATATATCGTTTGATGGAAGATTTCGTTTCAGTTTAAAAGATAAAAGACGATTTGGGTATGCTAATTTTTCACGATCAATCTGCTTTTTTCCTTGAGCATTTGAATAAAATATTGAGCATCCCGCGAGGTAGTTAACGGAACAAAAATGTTTTCAATACCAGAGATTAATTTTCTTTTGTTGGAATCTCTTGTTCTGTTGAAGGCAGAGCGACGACAGCATTCGTAGGGCAATAAATACCCGTCTCGGCAGAAAAGTAATTATTTTATTATTTTGCGAACGGAACGGAACGTAATTTCCTTTCAAGAGATGAATGTGCGAGGATGAGTTTAGAAGAGAAGGGTTTTAAAAGTTTAAATTTAATATCCCCCGATCCATTTCTTGGCAAGTTATTTAAAAAAAAATGTTTTTTAAATATGTTTTTCTATGCGTATAAATTGCATTAGTATAAATTCTTCGCAAAAATTAAGCTAACTTTGTACTTTCTAAGTCATCGATATTTGGAAAATAATCCCAAAAATGCTTTTATATCATCCTCACTAGTTTCATATATCATAGTTATTATGGGTAGTTGGTTTATATGTATGTTATATGTGTGTATGGAAGTATGGGTTTATTGTTTGTGCGTTATTTTAAAATGGCTCTATTTAATACATTCTTTAACCTGTGCTTTCTCCTACACACTGTGGAGTTAAGAGAAATGGTCAGTTGGTCTGCAGACTATCACCCGGAGAGGAAGTAAAAAATTTTAAAAAAATTAAAAAATTATAACTTAATTTATAATTTATAAATTTTGATTTAAGTTCTATAACTTATAAAATAATTGATTAATTATAATTTATATAAATTATAAATCATAATTCATAAATTTATTTTGTAGCTCAATTGAACATTTCAATTTTAATTTATAATTTATAAATTTTTTTTGTAGGTCAACTGACCATTTAAATTTTATTTTATAATTTATAAATTTTATTATATAATTTATAAATTTAAATTTATATTTATAAATTATAAATTTAATTATAAAATATTATTATTAACTTATTTAATTATTAAATATAATTACAAATTTAATTATAAAATAAATTATAAATTAATTTATAGTTTTAATTTATATAAATTATCAATTTTAATTAAATTTAAAATGTAATTAAATTAAATTAAAATTATTGCTATTGATTTAAATTCTTAATTTTTCTGAAAACAGAAAATATTGGATGACTTATCTAAATTAAAGATGTAATGAGACTACATGAGATGTATGGTGATTTTTTAAGTACAATGCAATTAGTTACAGAAAAAATGAAATAATAATAAACTCAATTATTAAAGATTGGATGCATGCTTTAAAACTACGTATGAAATAACTTATTTGTTTTACTGCAATTCCTTTCTTTTTTAAAAAAAAACCCTACATAATAGCAAATTAATTGCTTTAAATGAAACACTAATAATACATATATATTCCGGAATATCTTTTTGGATCTTTTCTACTTTTATCATTACTTATTAAAGAAAAAGGCAATTTAAATGAAAACAATAAAATTGAATGCATTCCTTTCTTAAGCGACAACTTCCGTAAGAGATAAGATTTATAAATAAAAATAATAAAAAAAAATTAAAAATACGTTGATATCGTTATACCATTGCGATAACATAAATCAGAAACTTAATCAAACAAAAACCAACTCTACATGCATGGTTTCCGCAACAAATAAAAGAGATAATTAAAGTTAAGAAAACATTAAAAAAAAATAAATAAATAAAAAAAAAAACACCACCAAAATAACATAATGAGGTTGATGTTTCTTTTAAACATTCTTTCTGAGAACATATTTTTAGAATATCTATTATTTCGCTTCGATGAAGATTAAGACAAGGTAAGGCTAAAAACTCCAAGCTGCGTAAATTAAAGAAGATAGATATATCGTCTGATAAAAGATTTCGTTTCAGTTTAAAATATAAAAGACGAATTGGGTATGCTAATTTTTCACGATTAATCTTCTTCTTTTCCTTGAGCATTTGAATAAAATATTGGGCCTCCCGCGAGGTAGTTAACGGATCAAAAATGTTTTCAATACCAGAGATTAATTTTCTTTTGTCGGAATCTCTTATTTCTGTTGAAGGCAGAGCGACGACAGCATTCGGAGGGCAATAAATAACCGTCTCGGCAGAAAAGTAATTATTTTATTATTTTGCGAATGGAACGGAACGTAATTTCCTTTCAAAAGAGGAATGTGAGAGGATGAGGTTAGAAGGGAAGGGTTTTAAAAGTTTTAATTTAATAACCCCCGATCCATTTCTTGGCAAGTTATTTAACAAAATGTTTTTTTGTTAAGTTCTTTTATGAGTAGAAATTGCATTAGATAAATTAGCAAAAATAAAGTTAACTTTGTACTTTCTAATAAGTTATCGATTTTTGAAAAATAATCTCGAAAATACTTTTATTTCATTCATACCAGTTCCAAATATCATGTTTATGATGGATAATACGTTTTTTTTATGAGTTATTTTAAAATTGTTCCATTTAAAATATTATGTAAACATGCTTCGTCCTACGCACTGGCAAGTGTCGTGTCGATAGAAGTGTTAATATGCATTTATAAATATTTTTATATTAAAGTAAAATTACGTGTAATTAATATATTCTTCTTCTGCTGCGGTGGTATATCTTATGTATGTCCTATGGAAGGGTGCATTTGATGGTTATTTAAATTCCTACGAATTATAACATAATGTAAACTAAACTTTACGGGATGTGAATCATATATGGTTAAGGGATGATCTATTTCCGGTGGGAGCAGGGCTTTTGCAGCAATTGTGATTGAATTGATATCTCTGTGTATTTTTTTATTGGTGAGGCCAACTTCAAAGTGCCAGATGGTTGAGAGCCACAATTTATCAAGACAGTGGATTTGTAGGTATATTCCTTTTAAATTGGTTATCGCGGAATTCTTAATGGTTAATGTGCGTGTTGTGTACACGGTGTGTTCTTTTTAAGTACCAGCTGTTGTATAACGGTATATTAGGGATTGAGGTTTAAAGTTCCTAACACCGCCACTCAAGAGCATCTCCTGCGGCATTCAAGAGAAATGGCTAGTTGGCCTACAGACTTTCACCCGGAGTATATTTCCCGCATCCTATGCGTTGCTGAGTATCGGGCTTTCGGCTTAAAAATGTAATCAATCCACTAATATATATTTAAAAGTTTTTAAATGTATTAAATATTGTCTGTCTCTAATCGTTTGTGCGTGTGTAAATAAAGCTGCGAGTTCTCCAAAATGCGATTCAAGTATCTAAATCTAGCCACACCACCAAATTACATTCCGTGGTTCTTCAACCTGCACCAACTACAACCTCAACAATTAAAATCCCACAAAAAGAAAATAAAACATTATGTGTCAGGACTTATAATATTATAATTATTGTGTAAATATTTTCACAGTATCTAAAGCAATACAGATAGTTTAACTATCATGATAATCAATACTCTACTGTAAAAGTATTCAACAATGCAGGAATATCGTTTATTGTTAATGCTAACCAATTTTGACGTAAAGTCAGTTCTCCGCTTGTTGAATGGTGGTTTTCCCAAAAGACGAAAATATCTTTACATCTCTTTTCACAAATACTTAACATAATTGAGGTCTAGAGACAGATGACCATGGAAGCAATTTGATATCGGAATTGGGCTTTACCAATCATGCTTTAAAGCAGCGAAGGAAGCAATTTGTACCAAAGGGTATTTTCCGTCTACAAATGGTCATTTTTGTTTGGGGACTTCGCAGCAATAAATGGATGTATATTATTAACAATACTATTGATGTATGAAGTGTGTTAATAATTATTTGTACTATATCAAATAACCAAATATTCCTCAGACCATGATTCCATCTTCATCACTTTCAAATATTCATACCTTATATAATTAAGGATCTTGTTCTGCTGGTGTTATATTTTAACTTGCATTCTCCAAATAGGGGTTCCTTAAAAGAGGAATTCAAAGAGGAGTTTCTTGGTTTGATGCAAAGGAGAAACTGCAACCGTGGTTTCACTTACGCAAGCATGTTTCATCCTACGCACTGAAAGAGCGCCCCTTGCGGCGTTCCAGTGAAACGTTCAGTTAGCTTGAAGACTCTCGCCAGTGAGGACGTACGACAAAACAGAGTCTGCCGTTAGTTACGAGCTCTCATTCGAGAGCTAGAAGTGGAATCTTTTCTCAACTGCACAGTTAGCTGCTACTTCCGAGACGTTTAATTTACAGTCTTTCAGATAGATAGAAGATATAGTTAGAAGAATCATGTGCGTAAATTGGCCTATAGACTCTCCTCCAGAGAGGAAGTATATTTAGCTATTAAGCGTGTACCTGGAAAACATTATTTACACTTTAGAAGTGGACTCCTTTCACTTAAATATAAATGTATGACTTTAAATGCTTGTTGTATATTAATCTCTGTAGCGTGTTGTGCTCGTGCTTGAGCGCTGGTAATTAAAGTGATGTGTGTTTTTAAATGTGGGTGCTTGTGACTTGACTACATCCAGTTCCATCTTCACGAGCAAACGACGACATCTACTACAAGACAAAATTCATCGATCTAGGTAACTTTTGCTTTAAAAAAATTGGTTAAGTAAATAGACAAACAAATAGGATGTCTCTGATATTTTGGACATTCAGTGTGTGCCTCTGACAATATATATATATAAATTTCATAAAAGTAATCTGATATGGAATGTTGAAAGATTGTATGAGATGAATTTGTTATAAGTTTGATAGAACTTTAAATTGCCATATTTTTTTTTTTTATATATTCTCGATCTTGAAATAAATCTAAACAAGTTATCTCCAACAAAACTTTCAAACTTTCTTCTTCTTATTGAAAATATTCAGTGGTTTGCAAACTTGCCATCGGATGGCAAATGAAGAAGACTTATATTTAACTTCTCATAAAGGTAAATATAAGTCTTTTAGATTAGCTAAAAAAAAATTTGCAATTTCTAAATGATTTTAAAATAATGGAATTAGCGACATGGCATTTCAAGAGAAAAATTATGCAAAGTAAATCACGTAATTATGTGTAAAAAATATTTTTTAATCATTATCTGCATGCAGATACAAAATTAGCAAAATTTACATAATCTTGTAAAATTATTTCTTAAATTTGATGAATAAAATTAGCTTTCATAATATACATTTGCAAGTTAATGCACAGTGTGTGTATCTGTGTGGTTGTGTGTTAAAAACTAATGTGTAAAAGTTGATAAGAAATTATTTTATTATAAATCATTATAAAAAATTAACTATTTAAATTTGTTATTTAATATCAAATCATAAAATATAGTTATCAAACAATTATGTAAAATATAAATTCGAAGATGTATTCTAAGGTAAATCGAAACTATTTTACACATAAAAGCTTTTATAAGATGCTACAAGATGAAACTCCATCATAAATAAACATGTTAAGCGTATTACATCATCATTGTTTCAGTAATGCTTTTTCATTACACTCCATTTAACCCTACCGAATAATGGTAATACTGAATGAATGCAGTCTTACATACATAAATAGCTGGGATGACCACAGAGGCTTATATTATGAATTGAACATTCAGTTCACTTCAATACCCCTTTGGTATGAAAGCACCCTATAGTGAGTGCGTCTATTCAAAGTGCATAATTATTCCGTCTCCAACAGATGGCAGCACCGTAGATTAAGCGGAGACAAGTAATGCGTCGATTATCCAGAAGCATCTGCTCAACTGGACTAATCCAACCTTAATTTACCTTCTATTTAACTAGCATGCCTGATGAGATGGAATTGCTAACACTAAGTAATTATAATGTGTTCACCAAACGATAAATTATTCCCAACATTAAAATTGGGAGGCATGACACAGGCCTCCATGGATGATGAAGGCGAGTTATTATGTAACCAGTGTCTGCAATATATTGTAGCATTTATGATACAGTTTACTGAATTTGTAAGAAACACCACTTTGATCAAGTAATATGAAAATTAATCATACAATTATGTAAAACATAATCTACCAAATAAATAGTTGTACTAATTATTTATATAGAAACCACACGTTGAAAAATTCATGGAAATGAGTCGTTAAATAAGTAATAACACACACACACACACACACACTATTCGAAAAAATCCAAGAATTAGTTTTGTGTTAAAGCCTGGATTTCCATAGACCTACAAATAATGTCTGTAGTGTGCAGGTACAAATTGTAAATGGGTGTGGTTGGATTGAGAAACCAGAGGTACAGTTTGGAGAACTTACAGGTTTATTTACACCCGCATAAACACCCACACATAAATTAGAGACATACAATATTTAACACATTTAAAGACATAAATTATAGATTCGTGGAAAGATTCTACTTTTAAGCCGAAAACCCGATACTCAGTTACGCACAAGATGCTTGAAATATACTTCCTCTCCGGATAAGAGTCTGCATGCCAACTAATATGCAGGTATGTGTTAAACTTATTTTCTAAACTAACATATTTCTATAAACTAAACGTTCCTCAGGGGGAGTTGCTCTGTTCTTCCTCTCGGATACCTTCTGATCATTTGATGTTTCGAGGCCTACTGACCATGTCACCGGAATCCCAAATGGATGCGCTCTTGCCAGTGTATTGGAGGAAGCACGGTTACATGTTTACATTAATATGATTCAAGTGGCACTATAACTCAACTTCTTGAGACCTTTCAATAATTCCATAAAGCATTTCAATATGGTATGGTGAGTAAAATTTAGTATCCTAGAAACTATCAACAAATTTTTAAATACATTTTAAAAAAGATATAAAATAAAGCTTATTTTACATTTATTTTAATTAAGAAATTAATTTCATTCTGTGGATTATTGGAAAACTAAAACTCGAAGTCCACCATAACGTATTTTCATAAAGAATAATTTTTCAACGATGAATGATCATACATTCTGATTTGAACGTGACGGACGACCGATTCAGAACAATAAACTACATTCTCTTAAATACTGGTTTAAAAATGTATATTTGGGTAAAAAAAGCCTATAAAAGCAATTTACAATTTTACGAGCATTGATCGCATTATATTGAAGAATAATTAGCTTCATTGCACAGTTATAAGCTTGAAAAAAGCTTCTCTAATGCCTTGTGAAGTGAATAAATCGTCGATTTCTTTGTTAACTTGCCTTCAAAATAAATTATAGAGACATAATTGATATATTGAACAAAGCAAACATAGGAGCATTGGACTGTAAATATATAGTAGATTTGACAAAGTAAATATAGGTTATTAAACAATGATCAGATGGGAATATTAAACAATGGAAGTAAGAGTACTGGAATACATGGAAGCATTGGACAAGGAGATATGAGTATATACAAGTGCAAGCTGAAATCTGTATCTGGAATTTATTGCCAGAACTGTTAGTCATAGACATATATTTCCATTAAAAAATGTATTAAATAACATATGCCTTCATGCCGTCACATTTATAAAAAGGAACACCAATATTGGAGAAATTAATATTTTATGCAGTCAGCTGTTCCTTTAGGTAACATTTAGCAACAGTTTATATTCATCCTCATAAACGTAAAACAAAATGTTTCACGTCTATGTGACTAAAATTGACCCAGAAATTGAATTTCTTAGTGTGGGAGTTTTCTACCTTCTTCTTTAATGGAGCAAAATACACATGTTAGGACTAGGCCGTCTTCCTACTGACAGATTTCGAGGTCTTTCTTTTTACGGGGCAGGATTGTCAACCTTGTGCCCAAAAGTCACATTAGACCAGGATCTACAGCTTAGACTGGATTCCAAACCGCTACAAGCATACATGGCACAGCTAGAACTCAAACCTAAAGCCTGTGGTACCTAGAGTCAAAGCGCTAGTCACTCAACCATCACGCCAGTCCCTTCATTGAGGGATCAGTTATGAGATTAATTAAGTCAATTTAAAATTGAAGTCAAAGTTCAGAGCCTCTTTAACTGTGATAAGGTAGGCTCCCCGATCTTAAAAGATGTGTACCTCTATAGTAAAGTAAGAATGCCCCATGCACTCAATACCAAAGCAGCGTCCCAATGACAAAACACGTAACTTCGACATGTAAGAAAGATAAACAAAAATGTCAATTTGAAAGATGCAGACCATCCTTGAATTATGGGTAATCAACATCCTGGAAGTCAAAAAAATGCTTAGAACATCATAAAAAACTATTGAAATATTACGGATTGCTTAATCATTCAATGATTTCATGGTTCTTATTTTAAACATGATTTCCTTCCAAGAGACTACAGTGATCCCTAGACTTACTGTCATGGACTTGTACTTTTGGGTTTACAAGGAACAGACCAGCATGATGACTGAGCTCTGAAAGATCTTAAGCAACAAATTGGTCTTGTTTGTGACACAGTTACACCAGATATGTTTCAACGTGTTTAGGTCTTACACCTGTTACTCATTCAGTTGTGTATTGCAACCAACGGAAATATATTGAGAAGATTCCCCCACTGTAGGTATTGTTTCCACTAGCATGCAATTTGTAAGTACGATTTATGATTATAAAATGTCCGTGTTTTGTTTAATTTATGAATTAAACTTCAATATTTTTTAATTTCAGGATGATAATTCTGCAAAATTCAACAATGATCTATAACTTTCGCATTTTTTTTTGTGTGTGTAGCTTGTTTCTTTACTGTGTTAAACTTTCAACTGCTTACATCTGCATTTTTGCAAGTGGAGGTCTCGTCAAGATGCTCAGTACATGGATCCTGCGTAATCTACTATACTACTGAGTCCGAAAAGTAAATCCAATTTTCAATTTAAAATTCCCGGGGTATATGGAAATTCATTTTATTTTAGGATGCTGACACTGTCCTTGATGGAAATTTGACGTCAAAATATTCATTAGTGTTTGAGTTACGCTTGGTTTGTGAAACGCTAAAACTGATTTCAGCGATTTTAGAAATGTCTGAATTCATTGAGCAAGACTATTGATGATTTTGATTTTGTTTGCGGAAAAGTATAGAACGTTGCAGAAAGCATTTGGTGAGCATACCTATACCGGAAAGAGATGTTTACAAATGGTGAAAGGTATAAACAGTTCAAAGAAGGCAGAGAACGCGCTGAAGACGAAGAGCCCTCTGGTCGACCATCAACCTCAACCGACGGGGCTCACGTCCAAAAAGTTAAAGATTTAGTGCTTGAAAACCGATGATTTACAATTATAAACCTCGCTGATGATGTTGGAATTTCAAAAAGATCGGTCAACTCCATTTTGGGCCTCAAACGCATCAAATCTCGATTGGTACCGAAAACACTGAACGCGCCAGCTCGCACTGCATTGATTCTACGGGGCGTTTTTGCCAAAACTGAAATCCATATCTTTTCACAACAACCGTATTCACACCTTACGACTTCTGGCTATTCCGTAAACTCAAAAGACCACTCCGGGGACACCGTTTTGAGTCGATTGAAGAGATTCAACGTGAAACGGCGCGTGCTTTGAAGGCCATCCGTCCGATGACTTTTTAGCATGCTTTGAGGATTGGAAAAATCATTGGCATAAGTGCATTGTGTCCGGAGGGGAATACTTTGAAGGCGAGGAAATAAATTTGGAAGAATAAATAAAGAGTTTTTGAAAAAAAAATTGGTCTTACTCTTTGGGAACTGTAGTAGTTGCGTCCATGGTATAAGGTTAGGGAATCTCGCAAAATTTCAATCTAATTAAATTAAATTCATAGCAAATGCCTAAGCTTCAAACTGAATTAAATATTCCCAAACTTTGACATTCAATTTATCGGTCCTTTTCGTCACACAGAAATAAAACGTTTTTGTTACGTTTGTTAAGAAGAGTGGAAAAATTAATAAGAAAATTTCTAATGAACGGGGACTGTATAAAAACTAAGACTGCTTTTACCTTTTCCAATATCAATGATTCAAATATACAGCGCAAATTCTTACTTCTATTCTAGGACGAACAACTGCTAAAATAAAGGCTGGTTACAGACTTTAGATTAAAACTTATATATTTTTGTATCGTTTAAAATATTTTATTAAAATTCTTACATAAAATTTTCTAGACCTAGAACAATTAAAAAAGTTTGTTGTTACTTATACCTTAGAGATAGAATTTGTCTATAAAGAGTTTAAAACCATGCTTTAAAAAGAAGATTGATAATAAAGAATAAAGATTGATTAGTAGTTATTTATTTTTAAATTTTAAAATTGTTATTAAATTGTTACTGAAATTATTTATTAAATATTTATATTTTCTTGTTGTCCAATATGCTGCTCAATGTAATAAAAATCACATATGCTTGAATGAAATCTTTATATAAAATAAGTATTTCGGTTTTTTTTTTTTAAATAGCATTATTTAAGAATTTTTGCTTAAAATATACTTTTGTATAAAGAAAATGATATAGCTGATTTTATTCTGATCTGAATCTTTAAAAATTGTTGCAATTTATATTGAATTTTTGCATTCTGTTGCAATTTAGATCTTTATTATGAAAATTCTAATGTATTTTTTATTTATTTTCACAAAATGCATTTTTACAGATTAATTTTAATCAAGTAATAAATTTGAAAATTATATTTTTTTTCACACCTAAGATGTCTATTGCTTTCTTAAATTGTACTTTATCAAAGAGAATTAGGTTTTGTATTCATATTATTTTCATTTCGAAAAGTTGTGGATTTTAATTTACAAACATTAATCATTAATTATTTTTTGGTCATGATGAAATAAAAACATGAATTTTAGAACAAAAATATTCTTTTAATTAACGTTTAAAATAAAAAATTATAATAAAAAATATTTTAATACACATATATATTAACATTCAAACCCGATTACAACGACCACATATCTAATCCAGTTATAATGCATTATTATTTACAGATTAAGTCTTAAAAGTTTTATTTTATTTCATCAACGTAAGTTAAGCAAACTTTTCTCTACTACTTCTTACTATACTATTATTTAACTATTATAATTTATAGAGAAAAATGAAGTGCATGCACGAAGAATATTTATTTGCTAAAGAAATGAATGTAAAGCATAAATAAATATATTATTAGTTTTAAAAAAATGCAACTCTGCAAGTTTTATTGATCGATAATTAAAGTGAGAGAGACTCTCTGAAGAGAAGACATAAAAGTTGGAACAGCTTCTATTTCTGAAAGAGAAGCTGTCTGATTCAGTATTTCGTGTCCTTTGCTCTCATTATCAAAACGTGAAGCTTTTGCAAGAAAAATAAATTTTTAAAAGAATGCTTTTCTTTGCTAAATAAACAAATGTTTGATGAATCCTATTACAAATTGTACCAATGCGAAATAATACATCTAAAATAATTATACAACATCTGAATCAATTTTAGCATTAGAAAGACAATATTAAGCTCAATAATTTGACTTAATAGAAAGTGATATATGAAAAGTAATTACACATAAGTCATTTTGACAAAGGATTAAAAATTAAATAAATAAATATTTTCAAGTATGTATATTTAGAATTGTATCAAATGCCATCAGAAATTACTTACAGCAAAATTTTCTAATTAAAATTTTTATATTATGTTTTTGTTTGTTATTTTCAAGTCTTTAAATAAATAGATATCAAATTTTAATTATAATTTTTTTTTAATAAATGAACTATACCCATACAACTCATTAAAATGGCTTTCTAAATATTCATAAATAAAAAGGACAATTACATGCTATGTGAACGTACATAACCAAATTTAAAAAAATTGATTAAATTAATAGATTCATTAATTACAAAAAAAAAGGAATGTTGATATACACTGAAGTGACAAAAGTCATGGGATAGCAATATGCAAATTTTCAAATGGCAGTAGCATCGCGTAGAACAGGTATAAATGCGCAGTGCTTTCGCAGAGCTTTCATTTCTGTTCAAGTTATTCATTTGAAGAGGTTTTGACGTGATGATGACCGCACGACGGGAATTAACAGACTTTGAACGCGGAATGTTAGTTGGAGCTAGACGCATGGGTCATGCCATTTCGGAAATCATTAAGGAATTCAACATTCCCAGATCCACTGTGTCAAGAGTGTGCCGAGAGTATGAAATTTCAGGCATAACATCCCACCATGGACAGCGCAGTGGTCGACCGCCTGCACTTAACGACCGAGACCGGCGACATCTGCAAAGAGTCGTAAATTCTAACAGACAAGCAACACTGCGTCAAATAACCGCAGAAATCAATGTGGGACGTACAAGGGACTTGTCTGTTAGAACTGTGTGGATAAATTTGGCTTCCTTGGGCTATTCCAACAGAAAACCGACTCGAGTGCCTTTACTGACAGAACGACATCGCTTGCAGCGACTCTCGTGGGCACGTGAGCATATCAGTTGGTCCCTAGATGAATGAAAAACCGTGGCCTGGTCCGATGAGTCACAATTTCAGTTGGTAAGAGCTGATGGTAGGGTTCGAGTGTGGCGCAGACCCCACGAAGCCATGGACCCAAACTGTCAGCAAGGCACTGTTCAAGCTGGTGGTGGCTCCGTAATGGTGTGGGCTGTTTTTTCATGGCATGGACTTGGTCCTCTGGTGCGACTGGACCGAACATTGACTGGAAATGCTTATGTTCAGCTACTTGGAGATCACTTGCAGCCATTCATGGACTTCATCTACCCAAACAACGATGGGATGACAATGCGCCATGCCACCGGGCCACAACTGTTCGCGATTGGTTTGAAGAACATTCTGGACAATTCCAACGAATGATCTGGCCACCTAGATCGCCCGACATGAATCCCATCGAGCATTTATGGGACATCATCGAGAGGTCTGTTCGTGCCCAAAATCCTGCACCATCAACGCTTTCACAATTATGGACGTCTATCGAGACAGCATGGCTCAACATTCCTGCAGAAGACTTCCAACGACTTGTTAAGTCCATGCCACGTCGAATTGCTGCACTTCGCCGGGCGAAATGAGGGCCGACACGATATTAAGAGGTATCCCATGACTTTTGTCACTTCAGTGTAATTAAGAATACTAGAAAAAAAAAGTCGCAAATGATATGGAAAAGTCAAATCATAGAATAAAAGAAATGGATTTTTGTTTATGTACAAGATTGTATAAAAATATTCAAGGTATTTAGTTGAAATATGAGTAAATATATTTGAACATAATATAAAAAAATATTTGAAATATGTGTCCAATATATTTTGAATGCATTATAAACACTGAGACTTTACAAATGCGCATCGTTCCAAATAAATATATCTTGTATTTCTTTTAAAAACTAAGGAAAATTAATGTTTATTCCCTTTGAACACTTTCTTGTTGGGTAAATATTATTTACAATAACTTGCACAATATATTTCGTTAATAATTTCACAAGTTGTCATCTGGCAAATAAAATTAGTTTGATTAAGTTTCCATGAAGAATATGAGGAACTTTTTAATAGATACAAATATTAAAACTGATTTATCTATCACAAATCAAAA
The DNA here is from genome assembly GCA_021605075.1 of Caerostris darwini. Taxonomy (NCBI): domain Eukaryota; kingdom Metazoa; phylum Arthropoda; class Arachnida; order Araneae; family Araneidae; genus Caerostris; species Caerostris darwini. The sequence goes on from BPLQ01009477.1 coordinate 38,761, forward strand.
CCTCATCGAATTTTTCATTCAAATTACTAAATATAATATATGTATATAAATCAAATACAACAGACCTCGGCAGCGCCCTCTGTAGATTGACAGAACTTCCTCAATAGAAGTCAAGACTTTCTCTGTATGGTGAATGTCCCACTTATTTTTAATTAACATTACATATTAGTCCTTGTATAACTAAATACTTGTTACAGAAACGAGTCTGTTCACTCCAATCTATTTATTTCCCTTTTACAAATGTGTTTTTTTAAATGAGTACTTAGTGTTATGTTGCTGTTTTTTAACCAAGGGGTATATTCTTTCGAAAATAAGTTTTAAAAAATTTAATTATTTTTTATTTTGTAATCATAAATGCTTAAATATTTTTTTCAATTAGACTTGCCATGCAACATTTTATTCTTTATCTTTAGAAACCACTGGAAGAAAAATTCTTCTCTGCTTTATCTTTCCTGAATAATTAATTATAGCAAAGTAGAAGTGTTTGGATATCCCAAAATTTATATATTAGCATTATTTTGCCTTTGGCAAAGTTCAGATACAAACGTTCAATATTAAATTAATTAAATCTTAACCTTAAATCAAATATTTAATCTAATTTTAAATTAGATCTTAAATTTCTCGGATTTGCTTAAATACGGATATATTAATTTCACAAAGGACGTAAGTAATTCCCCGTTAGCTAAACGTAACATTGGTAGCTACAAGGGGATCAATTGCTAAATGTTGCTGGTTTTTAATTTTTTTATTTATATTTCTTATGGTTATGGAAAAAAAACTAATAAAATAAGTTATTCGTTTTATGAAAATGAATTCTATTATTACTGTGGTGTGTGAGTTATTTATATTGTGGTTTGCTGCCGAAGCAAAAAATCTAATGCTAGCCAAATTTTCGCTCGGCTGAGGGAAAAGCAACAAAACATGCATCAGAACTAAAAATGAAATACCGTAAATATGAAAATTACAGGATTCATTTTTCATTTCGGCTTATAGTATACGAGTTTGGGTTAATTTTTGGAGAAAAAAAGACCTGTCCCCTTATACACTGATCGGCTTAGAGTCGGAACAATTCGGCAAATTCCAATGATTAAATAACGATATCTCAAAAAGGATATTTCAAAATGTTAATTAGAAAATTAAATTGTGAAAATTTAAAAATAAAACTTTTTATTAACACTATACATGTACCTCACTTTTATGTCCCGTAAATATGTACTTGCTCTTATGATTAATATTCTTTTAATTAAATGAATTTAAAAAGCATTTTTTATCAACCAATGAAAACATCTTGGCGAAGCATTTTGGCTGCCAAATTAAAATATCGCCAACTGAGAAATATACGACACTTGTTCTATATACCTGATAGCTTACAAAATATATGCCTTATTCGTAAGCACATGGATGAAAAATTCAACAATCCTAGTATATGCATATATTTTTTATTTTAATGAACGGTTAATTTAAATAATTTAAATTTAAATGTTATATTTTAAATTTATTGTAAGACATGCTATTGTTTTATAATGACATTTCATTTATAAACCATATTAAGCAATAAAAAAAAAAACCTAAAATATATCCATTAATAATGTTTGTTACAATGCAATACAAGTTTTAACCCTTTTAACTCATCTTTTTTTTTTTGTCGATTTTTTAAAAGTTACTCATAGCAAAAATATATTTTGTGCGAAAACTTCGAAATATAAAATGCAAATTTAATGTAGTCTGGCTTATTTAAATAAAACATAAGTTAACGAAGTTAATTACAGTGAAATTGTAATAAATTTATCGATTTAATATTCCTTGTTTATTTTAACTATGCTAATATCCAGAGAAAAATATTTGTTATAAAATTCTAGAAAAATTGGTAAATACAACTAATTGATATTTTATTCGACGAAAAATTTATTCGTCTTTCCTTAAGTGTGATAAATAGTTTTACCACTTCACCGCAAAAATAATAATAATAGTAGTAATAATAACAATATTAATAATCATGCAAAAGCAATTATCTAAAATAAATTAGTTAAAGAAATTGAAAAATGGTGAATTTAAGTAATAGTCCACTCAAAAAATATTTTTTAAGAAAGAAGATCAGAATATAAGTTGTTAAATAGGTTAAAAGTAATTAACCTTTGAAGAAGTTAATCGCTACTCGGTTTTGCTCATGAATAAATATAACATGAGAATTATCGTCTCCGTGTTAACAACCAATTTAGTATTCATTATACAATTTATTAGAAAGTAATTAAATTCTTTTTTCATTTTGGTTCTTCTGCTATGATAAATGAGATGGAAAGATTCAGGGCAATTACACTGCGTTTAAATATCCATTCATACATTAGCATGCAACTTGTTGCATGGAACAACCGGTTTACTACAGTATGCGCTGTAATATTAACATTGTATGAGTAGCAATGCATGCGCAATAATATTAGAGTTCTGTGCATAATAATATATGTGCATTCATATTGACATTTCTTTTAATGAGACTTTAGATATTTCTTTATTGTTTAATGCATATATTCATAGAACTTGAATGATATATTATAAGCAATATATCAGTTGATTTCTTTCGTAGTTTTCATTAGATACGTTTTAGATATTAAATTTTTTTCAATAAGTTTATATTTCCAAGAAAACATCATGGAAGCGTCTTTTGATTAGAGGGATGTGTAAGTCGGAGGAACACGGATAAAATATATGCAAATCAAAAGAGATTATCTTATTATAGATCTGACGTCTATTCAAGCTGTGCCGATAATTTGATGTACTAATACAGTATCTCGCCGTCTCGGATTCGCCATGAAGTGCCCAGCAACGGAGATGAGCTCGGTTCATTAGTTCTGCCAAATCACAAACATGAGTTTGGTTGGTCGAATATCCCAATGAGATGTAAATTGTCTTCAGACAGTCGTGACTTTTTGAAAGGAGGAATTGAGCAACAACTCCACGTTGTGGGCCGTATGAAACTGTGAGAAGATCCTTAAATTTCCATCTCTTTATGTGTATTCGGTCAAACGTGTGTGCCGTTTGCATGTGTTCAGTTTATAATTTCTAGTCGTTATTTGTAGTCATTATCTGTTTGATATCAAACATACAAGGATTAATAACTGTAGTAAAGGGTAAACCTAAGTTGAATCCATAGTGACAATTTTATATTTCCATATAATGGTTATATGTTATTCCATCAGGCTAATTGTCATCTATTAATTATCATTTTCTTACATTAAATTTATTTCCTCAAAATAATTAAAGTAACAAATAAAATATGGTATAAAATGATAATTTAAAAAAAAACAAAATACGAAAGGTTACAAATGCCTGACACGAACTCATAACATCATTTCTAAATGGTTGCAAGAACAAATACGTTTATGCTACTGTTACATTAGATAATTGATTGGAAAATGCCGGTATAAACTGAACCTCTACTAAACGTAAAGGAATTTAATGTCATAGAATGGTTAGGTGGGAGAAATAATAATAAATTCTGTGGCGATACTTTAAAAAAATTATGAATAAGTAAAAAAAATAATATTAATAATAAAATAAATAAATAAGAGTAAAAAATAGTGACAAAGAGTTAATATAAAAAAAATATCTAACAGTCGTCCTTCATTGCAACTGGTTTAGAATCAATTTGGAGAATTTATATGCATTTGTATAGTAGCGGAACTGCCACAAACTGCCTGCAGACACTGGATTGGAGGGGCAAGACAGGGCAGATTTATTGGGATCATTGACTTGTTTTATGCTTCTGTTCGTGCATTTGCTTGTTGAGGAGGGAAAGGAAAACTGTTCTTCGAGAAGTTGTTTTTAACATTAAGGTTTGTCTTGGCTGTTATTATGGTGGTTTTAGAGATAAGGTTCATTTGGTTGTGGTTTATGGAAACTTCTTTTTGAGCAAATGAAGTTCATAGTTCTGAGCAAATAAAACTTGAGATTTGATCATTGGATTGAGATGATGATTAATACCGTTAACAATAACCTTGGTACCATCCTTGCTCGTCCATTGGATCAATTTTAAAGCAACTATTATTTAGCGATAGAGGTTTGATGAGACAAGTGACTAGCGCTCTGGCGCTCGATGCCACAAGTTTCGGGTTCGAGTCCCGGCGGTACCATGGATGTTTGCAGTGATTCGGAATCCACTCCACACATTTCCTGCTTTTTATGTTTGCAGACTTGTAAAAAGTATTTCGTATAAAGAAGTGCTGTATTATTACAAAATAGTTCTAGAGAATGTATGTATCTATAGCCCACACTTAAATCAATTAATTTGTGCATTTTATTTTCTTAGAATTTTAAAAAGTCCTTCGTATAAAAAATTTTTCATACTATTACAAAATGGTTCTGTAGAATATAGGTATCTATACCCACGCCTAATTCAGTTACCTTGCGCATTTTCTGTTTATGCTCTTAAAATAGAGGCCTGCATGGCCGGTTGGCTAGCGCTCAGGTGCTCGGTGACACAGATTTCGGGTTCGAGTCCCGGCGGTGCTATGGATAATTGTAGTGATTCGGAATCCACTCCAAACCATAGGTCCCGTTCCAATATAACTGTAGAGCGTTGGGTGTAGGGATGACAACTCCTCTCCGTAAAAAGAGAACATCCCCAATCTGGCAGAAGACAGATGACCTTGACCCACCATGGGGCTGTTACGCCACTGATGATGATTATTATTATTTAGCGACATAAGTGAAACATAGACGGTTATGTTTTTAAAGATTATAACTGATAGTGTCTACCAACTGAAATTTAAGAAAATTGTTTCTCTGCGAGAACTATCACCCTTCCCTTTCAAAACGGAATCTGACGGGCCATGAATACCGCGACGCAATGCTGTTGTTCGAAAGAGAAAGTAATCATCATTATGGGAGATATTTCTGCATTACTCTATGTTTCTTCTACTTCTGGATATCTGAGTAGTTTAAAATTTTGAGACCGCACTGTGATTTCAGTTATTCATTTTTGTACTTTATTCTTCCTGGAATTATGCAGTCCACAAAAGTAATGCAGATTGGGAAAAATAATTTTTAATCTCACACCAGTTTTAATTACATATAATGAATTGAAATTGAATTCTCAGTAATTAATTGGATTCACTAGGAGGTTTAATTGGCAAGGACTTTCGCATGTAAAATTGAAAAATAATAAATATTTGTTAAATAAATTGGAAGCAAATGTAAAATAATTGGAAAACAGTAATAAATAGTTGGTAAATAAATTGAAAATAAATGTAAAATAATGGGAAAACAATAATGAATATTTGGTAAATAAATTGGAAATAAACGTAAAATAATTGGAAGCCAATAATAAATATTTGGTAAATAAATTTGAAATAAATGTACAAAAACTGGAAAAAAATGTTTGTTAGATTTATATCTAAATATTTCTATCAGAATTTTATGAAATGATGATTTAATTAATGAATTTATTTTATTAAATTTACAAATAAGCGAAACAATTTCTATTTGAAACGGAATGATAGGAAAAATACCATCAATTCGAAAGGAAAGCTTTGCTACGTTCAAAAGAAACAAGATTTAAAGAATTTAATTATTGTAGGATGATTAAAAATTAATTTATATTGCATAATGAGAATAACTATGCTGGTTAACACAAAAAGTTAATTAATCTTTATGAATCTATAATTAAAAATTCAGTAAAAAGATTTATGGAAATACGAGGTGAAAATTAATGGTAGAAGTCTTTAACACTGAATAATTTAATTAATTATATTTTCTACAAAATCTTAATTCAATTATTTATGATGTCTTTCGAAATAGTTATTTGACAAGTAATTAAATATTAAATTGTTTTTAAATAACTACTACAAAATGTATATATATATATATATATATATATATATGATATACAACTACTGTGCCTAAAAAGTAAGACCAATTATTTTTTTCTCAAAAAATCTTTATTTATTCTTCCAAATTTATTTCATCACCTTCAAAGTAATCCCTTCCGGACACAATGCACTTATGTCAATTTTTTTTCCGATTCTCAATGCATGCTAAAACGTCATCGGCAGGGATGGCGTGCAGAGATTCAAGTTGAATCTCTTCAATCGACTCAAAACAGTGTCCCCGGAGTGGTCTTTTGAGTTTAGGGAACAGCCAGAAGAGCCACGGTGTGAACACGGTAGTTGTGGAGCGATATGGATTTCATTTTTAATGAAAAAGTCGGAATCAGTGCAGTGTGAGCTGGCGCATTCAGTGTTTTCAGTATCAATCTAGATTTCATGCGTTTGAGGCCCAAAATGGAATTGACCGATCCTTTTGAAATTCCAACATTAGCAGCAAAGTCTCTAATTGTAAATCGACTGTTTGCAAGCACCAAATCTTTAATTTTTTGGATATGAGATGCGTCGGTTGAGGATGATGTTCGAATAGAGGGTTCTTCGTCTTCTATACGTTCTCTGCCTTCTTCGATCTGTTTATACCACTTCTAAACATTTCTTTCCGATATAGGAATGCTCACCGAAGGCCTTCTGCAACATTCTAGACGTTTCCGCAAACAACATTTAATGCAAGTTCTTTGCTCGATTAATTCATACAAATCGCCGGAATCAGTTTTAGTGTCTCACAAAGTCAAGCGTAACTCAAATACTAATAAATATTTTGGTGTCAAATTTCACATAGATGTCAAGGACAGTGCCAGCAATCTAAAAAAGAAAAAAATGAGATTCCATAAGCCCCGTGAATTTTAAATTGAAATTTAGAATTACTTTTTTGACATAGTAATCTAATATATATATATATATATATATATATTCAGAATGTTATATTTGTATAACACTCTACTTAGGATGGAGTAAAAAAACGGTATTCGTAAGTAACGGTAAAAGAAGCAGTTATACAATCGTATACATCGGAATGTATACGCCTGCATAATAACGCATACGTCTGTAATGTCACTGTGGATAATAGCAGATCGTTGTATTTTATTGGCAAATGAGGATTTTTTACTGCTACCTATATACATATATAGCTGTCTTACTATAGACAGCGACTTAATTAAATTATATAAAAGTTTTTCTCACAATTATAGAATGATAACTCAATGATAGAAAGTGAAATATTCATCCTTTAAGTTTCCTGCAATAGAGTCAAAAACTCGATGTATCTATACATTTATTAATAACTTTTTGACAAAATAAAGACTTTGTTATAACGGATGGGTATAATTTCATTTACTGTTCTAAAAGTGAAATCACAATGAAAATTCAAAATCTCCTGTTCAAATAGTTAAAGCAGTGACATATTTTGGCAACTATTGTAATAGAATAACGTTTTACTGTTATCAGTTTCTTTTAGTTCTTGCGCAACTTTAAACTTCTTCAAATCGAGTAGACAATAAACCTGTTTCGAGAAACTTCAACTTAGCCCAAAAGGCTTCTCAATATTTTTCTGGGAGTTTCGAGCATAATATTATAATATTCGTTACATAATATTTTCCGCAATCCATTTTAAAATTTTTCTCTACTTCTTTGACTCCTGCACATACCTTGACATTTGACACCATAGGCTTCAGGTTCGAATCCTGACTGAAACATGGATGTACATAGAAACATGAATGCTGAAATATACTGAAACGTAAGATGAGGTTTTGAAATAATGTTTGACAATGAAACTTTTTTTGTCTAACAACAGTGACGGGATAGAAAAATGGAGTCTTTTTTGATGCGCATGCTAGTAAAATTAAAATTAATGCTCATGAGGACTATATACAATTGAGCAAAAAATTTACTTTATTGAGTAAAATTCATGAGTGATAGATTCATGTAACCCACTTTAAACCGTAGGACCCGGTCTAATATGACTACTACTACCACACCACAGCACACCACTGTGCCTTGAGCTGAATTGCCCTTTTACAGTTTGGGAATGATGTGGGTGAGAAGTTGGTGAGAGTGGGACGCTCTACAGTCATATGAGATGGATGGAAGTAGATTCCAAACCACTACAAACATTCCATGTCACTGCCGGGACTTGAACCTGAAACAGATGGCACTGAGCGTCAGAGCGCTAGACACTCGGCCATTCAGGCTCTAAAATTGTTCCGATGCCGGGAATTGTACCCGGGCAACCTGGATGAAAGCCAGGAATCCCATCCTCTAGACCACATAGGACGATCTAATATGACTGTAGAGAGTTGAGCGTAGGGCTGACATCCCTACCCCTAAAAAGAAATCATCTCCTATTTCGGAATCTGCCAGTAGGCAAACAGTAATGGTTCAACATGGACTGTAGTGCCAAGGAGTTATTTAACCAGCTAGATTCATGTAGCAGAAAAAAATTTAATACAGTGTATTTGAACTATTTTTTAATTGAAGAATTTATTTAATTTATCGTTTCAAGAACTTTAAGTATTGAGTGCAAATTCATCGATCATTATTAAATTTCAATTTAATAGTTATACTAAATTTTATGATAATTAAAAATGTCTTTTAATAGTTTGGACCATCTAGAAATTTGCTGTTAATATATTCAAATCAGTAGTATTTTGATCAGGGCAAATAGTACCGCAAACACAACACAAATGTTTTGTAAAAATTCTTTCAGATTTTCAGTCCCAATAAAAAATTATTTTCTAAGTTTTGCAGAATTCTTTATGTGTTTCATATGCAGCCATAGCAGTGTCATCATAAACCACCAATTGCCTAGTCGACGACATACGTCACTTTACCTCACACGCTCTCCAAATTGTTTATGGGCGTTTGTAACTAATTCTTTCAAATAAAAGAATTTGCGGTACTTAGATAAACGTCCCAATCCACCAAAAAGGGGCAAAGCTTTTTAATCTTCCTTGAAAGACATCATACACCATTCTCCTTACTCACAAACAAAAAAAAAAAAAAAGGATCCTCTTTACAGGCGTTGAAATCAAATCTTCAGATCTTTTTCCCACGAAAGAAATGACAGTAAAACTTCAAATAAAAAAAAATGCTGCACATTTTCAACAGACATGTCGTGAAACTTGCTTGGCGCCTTCCTACTGTCTTCTTAGCACTTACCGGAAGAATAATGGCTGTTTCAAAGCTGGCTGAAACAACAAAAATACTCATAAAACCCATCCAGGACTAGAGGCATGTATTTTCTTTCAGATGACTACATATATTGCAAATATTGATGGCGGATTTAAATATATGGGGACGCATCAGAAACTGCTTTTTACTTTTTCTATCACGCACTCAATGTATTATTCGAATTCAAGTTATGCAATCGGTTGCGCCATTTTGTTTTCCCCTATTTTAGAATGTAAATGACTTTATATTCGAAGAATAAACCACGGATTGTAAAGCTATCTTTCTACTATAAAATTACAATTTTTTCTTCTTTATTTATTAATTTTCAATTTTTTTTTTCTTTTTATGCGAAGAAATGCTCGAAAGAATGTTCTAGAATAGAATTCCACATGTTTTAAGATATGTTTAAATAAAGCATCTAAATTATGCAAAGAAAAGAACATTTTTTTTTTGTTTCTGTAGTGGTTTCTTTTTTTCTTTTTTTGCATTATGATGCATTCTTATAAATATGAGAAATAGTTTGAAAAGAATTTGCAGGAAGATGTTTCAGTCTCAGTCTATTGATTTTTCTTATTGGCTTTTACAGTGAATGTTTGTTAGTGTAATTAAATTTTAAGTAGAGGAAAATATGTCGTTAATGAAATTGTAGAAAGAAGAATTAGTTGTTTTTCTTGCGATAATTCATCATCCATGTAGTGGTTTTTTTTTTTCTTTCGTCTGTGTGAAAAAAAAAAAAATCATATTTAATTATGGAGATATTGCAAAGTTTTGAAAGTGAGAATGTAAATTATTCAGTATCATTATCTTCTTTTACATAAACTTACTTATATAAAAACGTACTTTTAAATTAATGGATAACTGTACACAGCCATCATTATTAACATTATAGCAATTACATAGATTTATGTAATAAAATGATGTTAAAATTTAAATTAATTTCATGTTTTTTTAATAGGTTTTTCTCGGTTTGTATTATGTTGAAATGAAATTTTTTTTTTAAGAATTTAAGATTTTATTCGTGGACTCAAGATAAAATTATATTTACTTTTTAAATTGAGTAGAAATTAAATTGAAAATCAAATAGCTTAATTTTTATAAATAAATATGATGTAATTATTAAAGATATATGTATTAATTAGCTAATATTTAATGGAATAAAAATAATACTTAATTTATAAATTAATAAATTACGGTACATTAATTATAAATTATCATATATATATATATATATATATATATATATATATATATTAAATCAATTAAATAAATATTTACTTATAATAATTTAAGTAAATATAGATAATTTATATTATATAAGTTAAATCAATAAATATTAAAGCAACAACAGAATTGCTTATGTGGAACTTGAGTAGTTTTCTTTAATAAAATAACTCTGATTTACTTTAATGTTTTATTGGAGTAAAAATATGAAAGTTCCAGTCAAGGAATCCAAATATTGAGTTAATACATCGTCACAATAGCGATGCATTAAATCAATTCTTGAAATGTCTTCTGTTGACAGTCTTATTTTGGTGACTTCTCGAGTTATTCCTGGTAAACGTTTTAACTGCTGTAATTCCAATGAATACCCGGTGAATAATGAAACTCAAAATGCGCAGTATGCAAAAATTAAAACTTGTAAAATTATAATTTCTAAGCAAATGCATTTCAATAAAGCAAAAATTTGTTACTCATAAAATATTGAGAGACTAAAATTTTACAAAATTTTCATATTTCTTGTGAAAACTTTGAAGTATGAAAATATTAATTATATAACTGCCTGGCACTGCAGTCCATATTGGACTATTGCCGTCTGCCTAGTGGCAATTCCGAAACCGGAGATGTATTTTTTTTTTTTTTTTTACACGGTAGGGGTGTCATCCCTATGCTCTATAGTGATACTAGATCGGGACCTACGATTTAAAGTCGATTCCAAACCACTACAAATATCCATGGCATCGCCAGGATTCCAACCCCAAATCTGTTGCAGCGAGTACCAGAGGGCCAATCATTCGGTCATCAGGCACCTATTATTTATACAATATATTATATAATCCTCAAGATGTTGGTGGATATTTCTAAAATCTAGATTTATCTTTGGATTTAGATTTAAATACCAGCCGTAGACATTTCATTTATAGTTTATTTATCCATTTAGATATTTTGACTTCTTTTATTTATATAATCTCCTAAAGCAGATGCATAGGTTTGTAACTCATTTAAATATTTCCAATTCAAATTTGCAGAAAAGTGAAATCCTAAACATTCATTTTTCCCCAATAACAAAAATCAAAATTTGCATTTCACCCGAGGCAGTAATTATTACTCGAAATATATTCTTTGTTTTTCAAATGTTTCAAGAAACACTGTTCAACGGCAGCCCAAGTACATAAACAGTACAAAGTATAGATCGTTTCCGATACCGAAAGTGGAATAAGAAATCTCGTGATTTAGAGAGTGTTTCCGAGAGCAATAAATTTAGCATATCAAACACTCCCTGGGGGAAACGCGAGATAAAACAAGATAAGAGATAAATTGCAAGTAGCAGAATTTGCTCCTAAACTTTATATTTTGCAATGCATCACCTCTGCGAAATGTGCTGTAGAAATGAGATACGTAGAGATAAAATAGAAACAAAAGTGGAAGAAAATCTCCGGTTTCCATTTTTTTTTTTAGATCAATGGAATCAAAATCAACTTGTTGTAAATCAAAAAGCCAGTTTTATTTCTGAATGTGAATTTACATCGCTTCCTAAAGATACAGCAATATATCTTTGCGTGTTATGCTGGGATAAATTATAGTGCTCTAGAATAAATAATTGTTACAAATTCTTTAAAAATTTAAAAATTCTTTAAAAATTAACTGAGGTATGCTATATCTTAAATTAAATATTTAAAAAAAAAACTTTATAGTTGTTTACGGTATTTTAATATTCTCCCCAATAGTCCCACACGCGAACACACCAACACATTATACATCGAAGCAACACCCACTCATCAAAACACGAATTCTTTAACTTTTTTTTTCTGCCTTGGAGACTTCAGGAATTTTTTACGGGTTACAGGAGCAACATTCTTTTCAAATTAATAATTGGCTAATTATTCCGATATACTATTCACTGAAGACCTATGAAATTGATTATCTTCTGAAGTATTATCAAATGCTAATTTTAACAATTAATTTTGTTCAGTAAACTGCAAATTCTCGTTTTTTGATCGAACATTCCGTCAGAAAAGTCTACCGTCTTTATACATTCATGATCATAAATTAAGGATAATGAAGTTCAGGCAAAGAAAGAGACAGAAGCAAAACAAATTTGACTTATTTGTAAAGTCTATTTATTAAACAAAAGGTAAAGAGCAAAAAAGATGCTATATGTTTCACATAATTAATAAAAATTGCGATTTTTACTCCCTGGAGGAAATTTCAAAAAAGAACCTATTTACAAAAAACAGTATAACATGGCTAGTAAGATGGTTAATAGGGAGTATGTCTCCCGGACGATGCAATACAGGCCTTACAACGCCTAGGCATGCTGAGTATCAAATTATCAATCTGATCTTGGGAAATATTACACCACTCATCAAGCAATGCTCTCCGAAGTTCCGGTTGACAGGTGGGAGGGGGTTGACGGGCTGCAATTCGTCGGCCAAGCATATCCCACACATGCTCTATTGGATTCAAGTTCGGTGAGTATGCTGGCCAATCCATACGGGTGATATCCTCCAATTGAAGGCATTCGTCTACAATATTTGCACAGTGAGGACTGGCGTTGTCATCCATAAACAGAAATTCAGCACCCATGGCGCCCCGAAACAAACGTACATGTTGCTCCAGAATGAAATCCCGATAGATGTGGCCTGTCATCGTTACACTCTGAACATGCAGGTCAGTTCTGGAACCAAGAATAATTCCTCCCCAAACGAGCCATCCCGCACCACCGTAACGGTGTCTTTCAATGATATTCTCTTGGTGGTAACGGGTACCTGGCGCTCTCCATATGAAAGTCCGGCGAGAATCACACTGCAAACTAAACCTGCACTCGTCGAAAAACATCACACCAGACCACTGTTGCGGTGTCCACAATGCATGCTCTCTACTCTAGGTTAATCGCAGGTGACAGTGAGTTGCGGTAAGTGGAACACATCTGACAGGCCTACGAGCATATAGTGCTACCGGTAGCAGAGGTAGTCATACCGGTAGCAGAAAAGAGCTGACGAGACAGGCCTGATGCTGTGCTCCGTCTGTTTCTTTTGGCAGTAACTGCTAAATACCGGTCCTCATTCGGCGTTGTAACTCGGGGGCGACCTGTGCTGTAACACCTACTCACATTACCATCATCTTGGAATCGTTGCCAAGGCCTGGAGATGACACTCTGTGCGATTCCAAGTTCCTCGGATACTTCCAGCTGGGTACGTCCACATTCCAGTCGTCCGATAATTCTACCACGTAAGAAATCATCTAAATGCTTCCTTTGTGCTATAACTACGCGGTTATTGCACTGAAAGGATTTTAAAGCGCTTGTGAACAATTTTACTTCTTTGCCACCATTCCTTATATACCCCTCTCTTACACTCTCGTCATTATGACGTATTATACGCGCCATCTGGTGGTTTCCTGTAATTTGCATATTCTTCTTCAAGATGTGTGTGATAATTCTACAGGTGAAATTTTTATTTTAGAGTTCCATTTCTGTGTGATTCTGAATTATCCTTAATTTATGGACATGAGTGTATATTGCTACAACTAATGTAAACTAATGATTACTGTAATTCGATTTTTAAGCTTTTCGGTGTCATGAATTAGAGATTGGTAACACATGTTCTCAACTATCCCCATATCAAAGAGTATAAAATCCTTCAATGTATTAAAAAAATCCAACACTCAATTTGAGGTGTGTAACTAACTAGCACTCATTAAAATATGACTATCGCCGAAACTTTTCTTACTCGCAATAGCGAATGAGTAACTATGAAGTCGACTATGAACTATGACGAACTATTAAGTCACTTATAATCTCCTGAAGCCTTATTAGCTAATAATTTTAATAGTTAATTTTCTTTAGCACTATTCTTTTAATGCGCAAAGTCAAACATTTATTTCTTTAGTTACCATCTACGCTACGCCAAAACCAGCAACATATTTTAGCGGTGATAAATAAAAGATGCGTGTCTATTGCGTGCAACTCTGTAAACTGGATATTTTGATACAAATAATCGTTTTCTTGAACATACATTCCGTGAAATAACGTATCTTCTCCGTTGCCACAACACCCTATGGTGGAGCAATGCAGCCTGCCGACCGGCAGATTTCGAGGCAAGGAGATGTTTTTTTTGTGTGTGTGTGTGTGTGTGTGTGGTAGGATTGTTAGCCCAACGCCCAACGGCCATAATAAACGAGACCTAAAGTTTAAAATGGATTAAGAACCACTACAAACATTCATCGCACCGCAGGGATTCGAATCCTGTGGCATCCAGCACCAGAGAGCTAGTCACCTGGTCATCAAGTCCCGGTAAGGTGTCTACCTCTAGTCCCAGAAGGTTAAAGATTATTAATTTAAGAATAAAAACAGTAGAATGCTAAGTTATAGCTCTTAAGTTGCACTGACATACAGTAAATATAAACATTTATGTACACATTGCATACAATTAATGATATCCAATGATTGCTGTAACTCGACATTTAAATTCGTCAGTGTCATGAATTGCAGATTGATAACAAATGTTTACAAGTATCACCATATCCAAGAATATAAAGTCCTTCACAGTATTAAAAAAATTCAAGACTCAATAGGCGGTGTGTAACTAGAAATTCTTAAAATGACAAGACTATCGCCGAAAAATTTCTTAGAATAGCGAATGAGAAATTGCTCTTGCATATATTTGTTTCTCAATGAATTTTTAAAAGTGTAAAAATACTTTCATGACAACAATGTCCGTCAGAAAGGCATTTTATCTCAGCTTTGAGAAGCGCCACATGACTTAAAAATAACTTTTACTTAAAATCGCTATAAAAACACATCAGATCGATAATCAATAACTTTTCGAGTAAAACAAATTTACAATTGGATTAAAAATAGAAAAGTCTTTAAAATGCAGTTTGCAATTGATCAACCTTGAATATTTTTAGATATTTGTCATTGACCTTCAAATGTGTTATGCAAATTACGTTTAATTAAGCTTAAATGTCAATCGGTATTTGAATGAATAATAAGTTGAAGATTTAGTGCTAAAATTGCAGTATTTATTCAGTTATTATTTTGCAGTATATTCAGTGTTTTATTAAGTATTAATTAAAATAGCAATGCTGTCTAGTATGACTGCATAATTGGAAATAAAAATAAAAAGAGACCGAGGGGTAAAGAATCCTAGAAGGATGTTACGTTTAATGAAATCGCACTTATAACAAGCTTTCATACTTTATTAAGGGGAACATTTCATTGGTTGAGACAAACATACTAATTAGTATTCAATAGGATAATAAATTATCTATACAATAGGATAATGAAAAATATTAATTGAACCCCTTTTTATAATTATAATGTGAAAAATACAAGCACTTTATTCTAAATATTCTACTCAGATAAAGTAAATTCTGGAAGCAATGTAGATTACTTAAATTCTTTTAGAAATTCATGTAGCTGAAACTTTGAATATAAAGTATGGGAAAATTGTCTTAGTAATAAATCATACATGCCATCTGAAATTCATAAAATTGTGTTGCATGAAAATATGATTGTGAATACTTATTTTTCAATAAAAAAATCATTTAGAAAGTAAAATATAAATAAACCATAGTCTTATTTATATTTTAGATTATTTTTCTTAATTTTCCAAATTTTGTAATAATTTCTTCAAGTTTATGTTATTTAAAAGAAAATAATTTTATGCTTTGAAGGTTCTGAAATAATTTAAATAAAATGAATCAATATTGGGAAAATATAATTTATTTTATCATTTAAATAATTTATAAATTAATAATCTTTTAAATAAATAATGTGGAAATTAATAACAGAAGGTTTAATATTTCATTCGTTCTATGAATTATATTTTAAAACTAATCTTGAATTAACATCTTAAAATAATTCTTGACTTAATTATAAATAATCTTAATTTAATTATATGGCAAAACTATTCCTAATTTAATTATATCTAAACACTAACCTTAGTTTAATTAAATCTTAACACTAACCTTAGTTTAATTAAATCTTAACACTAACCTTAGTTTAATTAAATCTTAACACTAATCTTAATTTAATTATACATCTTAAAACTAACCCTAATTTAACTATATACTTAAGACTAATATTAATTTATACCTTAAAACTAATTATAACTTAATTAAATCTTAAAACTAATCCTAATTTAATTCTATCTTTACTAATCCTAATTTAATTCTATCTTAATGGTATTATCATTCTGAAAAAAATTTAAGAATAGTATATGTCATTAAAAAATTAAACTAACGTAGAACTCGAAATAAAACGTATTAAAAAAATATTAGTAATAACAATTTTAAAAAAATTATTTTTTAAATTCAATTTCAAGTTTTTAATTAATGCAAAAGTAATAAAAATTTGTAAGACACAAAATTCGATAAACCATTCGCTAGACATCAATAAAATAGTAATGGAAAGATATCTAATTTGAATTGTAAAGGAATGAAACAAAAACCAGAATTCTATAAGAAAAAAATAAATTTATCTTAGAAATTCTGGGTTTAAATTTTATCTATTCTCGATATTTCTAATATAATTAAGCGAATTGAAAGAATTACTTTTGTGAGAAGAAAAGTTTGGCAACACAAGTGAAAAAAAAAAATTATTCACACATAGAAAGAGATTAACGACATACAGACGAAATTTTACTTTAAAAAGTCTGCTTAGTTATTTTTCCAAAATTTATTAACTCAATGCGAATTTTTTTTTTTATCTAGTGTAAAGAGTAGTTGGAAATTATATTATGATAGTTAAATAAAACAAAAATGATGAGGTTAGTGTCAGTTAATAAGGAATGTAAAATATATCTGCCCATACTAATACCCAATTAAAAGTTTTGTTTATCATTATCAATAACATAATGGTTTAAAATAAAAATTTGATCCTCACTTCAAATTATTTACTAATTAGCAGTGCTTTAAAAAGCACTTGACTCGCGACTCAGTGGTAACGTGTGCCACTGGTGAACATTAATGCTGAGGCTCCATCCGCTGGCGACTTCTTGTAGAATCTGTTTTAAAAGCGAGGAGTTTCGATGGCGTTTGGGATGTTCAAAATCTTGCCTCGTGAGTCATACTGCTTGGTTTTCTCCTATATGATACGCAAATGCATGGTAATTCCCAATAAAAGTCCTCCCAAAAGGCCCTATTTCTTTCTTAAGCTACGTACATCCAAGCCTACTTATGGGGGATCCATCACAACAGAAGCTTCCCGCTTTTCTCGCCTTCCATGAGTAGACAACTTATGGAATGTCTGCCCCGCGCTGGTGGACACTGATGGTTAGTCTTAACAACTTTAGAAAGTAAAATATTAATATAGTGAATTAAATAACCATATCAAATAGTAAATAATTTGCAAACTCTTTGAAAAACACATTTTTTTTTATTTACCTCTGAATTAAAGTTTGTAATCGGTATTATATTGGTCGTAGTTAGTATTAGTCAGTCATTTACTAATGTAAATGATCTTAACCTGAATATAAGAAAAGAACATTCTTTAAGAATATATTTAAAGAATATTACGAACAACAGTTCTAAAATGAAATATCCCAATTCGTTTTGAAATCTTCATATTCTTATATTAGAGGATTATTTTGCAAACTTTCTAAAAACTTTTTTTTATTTTTCATTTTTTTTTTAATTTTTGATACTTGTAAAACGAATTTGAAGGCCATTGAATTAAAGTCCATTGTCAGTATTGGGTTAAATATAAATGTAAGAAAAGAATATTTTTTAAGCATATACTTAATACTCTGAAGCAAAAGTCTTAAAATGAAATGTTCCAATTCGTTTCTGAAACTTCATATTCTTATATTGCAGGATTATTTGCAAACTCTCCGAAGAAACTCAATTTTTTATTTTCTAATCTTTTTTATATTTGTAAAACGAATTTGAAAACCTTTGAACTAAATTGTATAGTCAGTATTGGATTGAATGTAAATGATCTTGACGTGAATTTAAGAAAAGAGTATTCTTTAAGAACATACTTTAAAAGAATATTCTGAATAACAGTCCTAAAATGAAATGTTTCAATTCGTTTTTAAATCTTCATTATATTACAGGAATATTTACAAACTCTCTGAAAAAAAAAATCATTTTTTTTTAAATATTTTTTTATATTTGTAAAACGAATTAGAAGACCTTTGATTTAAAATACGTATTCAACTTTGGATTAAATACAAATGGCCTTAACGTGCATATAAGAAAATAATATTCTTTAAGGATGTACTAAAAGAATACTCTGAAAAACAGTGCTAATATGAAATGTTCCAATTCGTTTTTAAGTCTCCATATTCTTATAATGCTGGATTAATTAAAATGATTCAAAACATGTCTAAATAAGTCTAACAGGTCTATGTCAAAACATGTTTTACAAGATTTTTTAATGGTTAAAATGTAATGAATCATGTTAAAACTATGAATATATTGAAGTAATACTAAATAGCAGGTATGGAATTCAAGTAGCAATATAAAAATAAAGAAAAATTCATTCATTTAAAAAAATAATAAAACCTTTTCCATGTACATACACAAAGAGAGATTGAACGAATTACAAAATAAATTCTACTTTAGTTCTTTGTATATTATTCAAACATTACAGAATCACACAGAAAATGGTATTTCCAGCTCTGTAAACAAATATTCTCTTCATAATGTTAAAAAAAAAGCAGATTATGCATTGTCGCAAAGTGAACAAATGAGCTCCGTAAAAAATGAAATACGAAAAATCGTTTAGGGAAAACTGAATAGATCCCAGAAAGAATATTTCTAGGACATAAAATATTCATATGGATTTATTCAGCGCAAATGTATAAAAATGTAACCAAATCAACAAAACGCGAATAATATTTTTTCATATGGTAATTCGTACGAAAAAAGAACAAAAAACTACAGACAATTGCATAACGTACCAATTTCATCAGTTCCCTATAAAGTACATAGAGAAAAATTGCTCCAAATGTTGCAACAGAAAAAAATCCCTGGAAAGTTCATGAGCCCAAAGCAATATTATAATGCATGAAAATAATTCTGCGATTTCAAATTATTAGTCTTTTTTTGAATTCGAAAAATAATCTTTAATGCTTGAAGATATTCAATGATATTCTCAGGTAGATGGAATAATTTTCGTTATTATTTAAATTGAAAAAAAGATACAAATGCATATCAAGAAACACAATTTAGATGAATTATTTATTGTTCCTCTGTAAAAAAAAGTAAAAAAAGAGTTCTTACATTCATAAAATATCCTCTCCAATTATACATACATAAAAAATATTTTATATATACAAAATTCATTAAGTATATATGTATGGCTATAAATAATACTTGAATTCAATGTAAAGACATTCATATGTAAAAGCAAAATAAAAAAGTATAAAAAGGGAAATATATTTAGTTAAAAAATGTAGTCTGATAAAGAAAAGATGAGAGGATAAACATTTTATGTTGGAAATATTACACACGGTGATTTGCAAATTATCAAAAAAAATGCAAATATCTCACTGAAATGCAAAAATTATGGAAGAATAAAAAATATTTTTCGTTTGTTATATTAAAAAGGATTTGGAATGTAGATGTGTTGTTGTTGTTGCGACTAATCCTCAGTATCCTGCAGTGAGAGATGGACACTCCATGAGTCTTCTATTCGGGGATAGATGGAAAGGGGGCAGCTTCTGTTGTGATGGAGCATCCGTAGATAGAAGTCTGACTTGTGTCCGAGTCACTGAAAAAGGAGGGAAGTGCCTTTCGGATGGACTTTTAAGGATTTTAGGATTTTTTTTACCCCACATTTGAGTATAGTAGGGGAGAAAACCCGAAAAAATCGCCCCCAGGTAGTCTGAATAAAGAGGCAAGATGCTGAACTTCACAAACGCTATCGACTCTCCTCGTCTTTGAAACAGTGTCTACAACAATGCTTCCAGCATATTGAACCTCCGGCCTAATGCTTACTAGCTGCGCAAGTTACTACTGAGCCACGAGTCGGGAGGAATATAACTCGTTATAGAAGAGGCACTATTAAAATGATTGACAACGTTTCAGTTACTTATATTTACAATTTTGAATTTTTATATATAAATCACTATACGAATATCGAACTTGTTGATATGCAGTAGATGAGGATAAAACAGGGAAATGCCTTACCGATAGTATAATGAAGATGGACATTTTGATATTTTCGAATGACCGTAATTTTAGAATCAGTGGATTTTATGTATCAGTTATTGATTTTTCAGATATTGATGAATTTGTACCAGTTTCTTTAAGAAGTCCACTAAGAAGATATAAGTCCCCTGCCTTACATTACAATTGGTGAATATTTATAATTTGATAAGGTTGATTTATTATTTGAAATCAAAAAATTTTAATTAAAAAAAAAATTATTAACTATTGATTGAATTGTTTTTATTGATTGGAAAATAAACTTGTTATTTGTATCCATTAGTTTTATTTTTAATAAGTAGAATTTTATGATTGTCATCAAATCAGAAAATGAATCGATAAATTACTATTCTCAAACAGCAATAAAGTGTTTTACGTATTGATACACTATAAAATTTAAATTTTGATTATTTAGTAAAACTGCTATGTAAATTAACCCTTATGTATTTACAATTTCAAAAGTAATATGATT
Source organism: Caerostris darwini (assembly GCA_021605075.1). NCBI lineage: Eukaryota > Metazoa > Arthropoda > Arachnida > Araneae > Araneidae > Caerostris > Caerostris darwini. The sequence continues at coordinate 59,653 of BPLQ01009477.1, forward strand.
CAATTTTATTGGCTTTGATAATAATTAGTAATAATTCGTAACAGAATGGCTGTTCATTAGTAAACCAATTATATTTAGGTCAATAACTATTGTATTTTACAACAAGAAGTTATATAATTGTAATAAAATTGTTATTCTTTTATTAATATATATATTAATAAAATAATAACAATCCCAGGTTTCGCTTTTTTTTAATATAACATTTAAAGGTTTTAGCATTATATGACAGTAAATATTAGTGGGTTATTTTATAGTTTCACATAAAAGTTACGAATCAAATTGTGAAGATTAAGGAATTTAGTAAAAAAATTTAAAATTTCGTTATTGAGTGAATCAATCATTTGTTGCAATTTATTTTTAAATTAATGAGTATTGCTAAGTAAAAATTTATAAAGATTTCAGATGAAAAATATTTTTTTTTAAATATTATCAACATCAATTCCTTAAAAAAATCATTTTTAAACATAATGATTTATTATAACACAGTTTTTTCATTCATTCATTTAGAGATTCATATAAATTAACTAATTAATTTCAAAGCATATTAAATAATATGTTAATTATTAAAGTTAAACATTAAGTTAATAATAATTAGTCATCAACATTAAAGATCGATTTAATTTAAATTGATTTACTGCTTAAATATGTAAGATAATTTTATTCTAAAATGGACAGCATGAGTTGTGTTATTATTAATTAGTCGTTTACACTTTAAAAACGTAGGCTATTTTTAATTGGTTTGGTTTGTCTCTCTATAGTCATCTTATGCACACGTTAGACTAAACAGACCGGGACCTATAGTTTAAAGTGGATACCGAACAACTACAGACCTCCATGGCACCTCCGGTACTCGAACCCGAAATCTATGGTACCGAGGGACAGAGAGCTAACCACACGGCCATTAGGTCCCCTAGGCTAGTGTTGAAGATAATTTCTTAGCATTTCAAAATTAACTACTCTGAATTTATTAATATATTTATCCTATTTTAATATACAGAAGAAATGAAAGAGATTTAAGACAAAAAACAAGCAATTGTAAGATATGATATTTATAAATTTTCTATATTTAGAATGGAAGTAGTAGGATTGTTAATAAATGCATAATTTTCAATTTACAATTAACACTGAAACGCTATAACTTCACAATTTAAATATTGAATGAATTCTGGGAACAGTATTCACTTAATGCTCGAGGCTTGACCATCAAAGTAAACCAATAAATGAGCAGAGACTTCAAATAATTTAAAAAGGTCATAAATAATTTAAAATAATTTAAATGAATTTCTAAATAAAAAAAATATGTTTGTATAATTCTCAGTAAAATGTTCAGTTATTAAATTAATAAACATTTCTTGATTTGTCATCTATTTAAGTTAATAATAATTAGTCACCAACGTTAAGGATTGATTTCAATTAAATTGATTTATTGCTTAAATATTCAAGATAATTTCATTATAAAACGGACGGCATGAGTTGTGTTATTATTTATCAGTCTTCTATATCAGAATTCAGTAATCAGTCTTCTGCATTTATTAATTCAGAACAGTTAATTATAATATTATTATACTTAATTCAATTATAATATTAGTTATTGATTTTGATCATTACTAATTGTAATGATCAAAATGAAATGTACCTTGAAATTAGAGCGCAAATAGCAGCAGGAAACCCTTTTGCTATTACGCATTGCAAAGGGTGTTAAGATCATCTTACTAAATAAAACACTTTAAATTCTTGTATGCAGAGTCATTATCAGACCGATTGTTTTGTATGACTCTGAGACATGGACTATGAAAAAGTCTGATGTAGAGTGTACGGGAAAGAAAGATTTTGAGAAATATTTTTGGAGCAGTATATGAAAATGGCGATTAGAGAATTAGAACAAATTAAGAAACAAATGAGCGTTATAAGTAATTAGATATTGTTACGGACATAATAAGGTTAGGTTATTTTATCGCTCTGTGGTTATTTTTTGCCCACTTTGGGCTAATTAGACGGTGTCCTACAATTTAGTGTGGATTCCGAACCATCCCTGTCACCGCCAGAATTCGAACCTGAAGCCTGTGGTGTCAATGGCTAGAGCACTAGCCAATTGACCATTAGGCCGCCTAGAGATAATGATAATTCAATGGTTAGACCACATAGAGAGAATGGAATTGAACAGAATAACAAGACCCGTTAAGGTAAACCACAGCGGATCTAGACTCTAAGGAAGACCAAGAATTAGATGGGGAGATCCAGTCAATGAGAATTTGAAGATGCTCAGTATTACTAGCTGGAAACAAAGGGGCAATTAATCGTGTGGAATATCAAAAAATCTTGAAAGAGGTCAGACCCTTCAAGGGCTGTAGCCCCAATGAACATGATGATAAATTTATTTATTTACCACTTCCGTAAAGCCTCTAAAATAAATAAATTTCTATACAGAAAAAACTGCTTGTAAAAATTTCGGCAAATTAATCAGTTATTAAGTTAATAAAGTTTTATTCATTTTCCATCTGTTTTAAATTCAAAATTCCTTTAACATCTTTATATATCCTTTACATTTACGAATTTAATTCAAATGATACATGATACATGTTTCAGTTCCAGAATATTATAAAGAATTTCATTTAAGAAATTTTCATATTTTATAAGAAATTCTAAAGCGCATTCCTTAATCTTCACGTAATGGCATCATATCGTGCATCACTATTTCGCATCTTTACAATTTTTTCCAATTATTGACGTATATTATAAGAATTCATATTGGCGTAATAATATATTTTAGAATCCACCCATTTTAAATAACACTCATATCCCTCCATTTCATCAATTTGACTTTAAAGTTGAAACCTATACAAGTAACAATTAAGCCCCACAACAGAGTTTAATCACACATCCAATTAAAAGTTCGAATTCCATCTCATCGCGTGATTCCAAACTAAAATATCGGTAAACCCTATAAATAGACGCGACCCCTGAAATCTCCATCTAGGGGGGCGAAAGGCGGCAGCTGCCGGTGAAGTTTTCCGAAATTTAAACGGATAAATCAGACGAATAAATCCCTCCGCTGGATAAGCACACACGCAGCAGACAAAGCGGCTTTCTGCAAGATGCCGGAGTATCCAGGAAACGATGAAAAGTTTTAATATTCCCCGGACATTTATTTATTCCCCCCTGGGTTTTTAAACTTCGTAGAGTATTGATGTCTGTTGACCCTCCAAGATAAAAAATAAGAATGCTGGTAAGGATTTTGGTTGCATTTTCTGGGTTTTCTTATGCTCTTAGAATTGTAAAAAGTTGTACGAATGAAAAATTTCAATAATATATCAAATTGGTTCTATATATTATATGTATCTATAGCAAACACCTTATTAAGTTAGGTTGTACATTTTCGGTTTTTTTATGTTCTTAGAATTGTAAAAGATTTTCTTCGTATAAAACTGCTTCATAATTACAAAATGATTATGTAGATTGTATATATTTAGATTGGATTGCATTCCCACACCTAATTCAGTTATGTTCTTATAAGTCTATAAAGTTCTTCGTATAAAAAAAATGCTGTATTATTACAAGATGGTTCAGTAAGTTATATGCATCTATGGTCTACACCTAATTCAGTTAAGTTGTGCATCTTCTATTTTTTATGCTCTTAAAATTGTAAAACGTTCTTCGTATAAAAAATTGTTATGTTATTATAAGATGTTCTGTATATTATATGTATATATAGTCTATACCTTATATACATATAAGTTATGCATACTTATAAGTTAAGTTTGTTTTAGTTAAGTTTGTTTTAGTTAAGTTTGCATTACTTATAAGTTATATAAGTTATGCATTTTCGGTTTATATTCTTGGAATTGAATACAACAGAATTCAATTCTATTTATATTCTTAGAATTGCATTGTATTCAGTTTTGCATTTTCTGTTTATATTCTTTATATAAAAAATTGCTATATTATTATAAGAGGGTTCTGTAGATTGCAGTCTATAGTTCACACCTAATTCGGATAGGTTGTGCATTTTCTGTTTTTTTCTGTTCTTAGAATTGTAAAAAAGTTCTTCGTACAAAAATTGGTATATTATTACAAGATAAGTTTTGCATATTATATGTATATTTTTTTGAAGACTGATTCCCAACTTCGTAACAAAACATGCCATCAGTATCACAGTTAGCTAAGATATAATCGAAAATTAGATAACAATATCTTATTATTTAGCTCTATGTTACAACTGACTTCAACGGATAGTATTCAGTGTTTAACTGACTTCAAATGATATTATTATTCGTTATTTTCAATTTTTTAATTTAAGGTGTAGAGAGTTGAAGAGTTAATTTATAGATTTTCACATACCAGCGAGAATTATTGACCAAATTCTCTGTTCTTTCTATGTGAATGCGCATATATTCGTTGATAGTTGCCAAGTGTTTCATCATTAATAAATACACATGTCGACAAATGTTTCATCGTTGATGAATACACATATCAACAAATGTTTCATCATTAATGAGTACACATATTAACAGAATATTCTATAAAATCATTGCTTTTGAGAATTGTAATAAAGCTGTTCTTTACTCAAAATCGGGATCATTATACATATCATGGCTATTTCAGCAGAAGTAATAGAAAATGTTTGGTGACAATGCGCAAGTGAATATAGCATGTTTTGTTGGACAAAAAAAATACAATTAAATGCTGGTCATCATCATTACAATTAGCTAGGATTGCACTTTAAGATATTTCAAGTAAATTTCTTGTAAATATTGTTCAGAAAGCTCATGACACTAACTTAAACAATAGAAAACCATTCTGTGACTGCAGACACATCTGCAAAAACCAATTAAGTCAACCATTTCAGCTAGAAATAACTTGAATAACTTCTCCTTAGCTGAATAGACATATTGATTTTAAAGGGCTGCTGGTTAGAAAAGATTCCCTTACAACTGAGAATTAGTAAGATTACTTCCCTAATAACAGCATTTTTGGAGTAAGGTGATCGTTACCGAAAACGATCTCCCTTTAAAATTCTGGTAAATTACTGTAATAAGAACTTTTTATTCGTAGTTCAGAGATTCTATTCTAGAAAGGCTTTTTGAAATTTCTAATTAAACTCTTTTCAAGATCATCTCATGTCCTATTAATTGTAAAATTAAAAATTCGTCAATTATTTTTTAAAAAAAATTAAATTTCTGCTATTAATTTTCTTATGAGATCAGAAAAAAAATTGAAAATGCATTGATAAGAATGAAATTATATATTTTTTATATAGAGATGCAAATTAGAGAAAAACATTCATGTGTATGAGTAATTAATATATTTTTCTAATTTTTTTTTTAATGGGAAGGGTACGATTCATAGTTCATACATCATAATTTTTTTAATCCAAAACGTTTCAGAGAAATTGAACCAAATTTGCGTGTTATTTCGAAATAATTACGGTAACTCCAACCAAACAGTCCAACAGTCGATCTGAGATTTTCTTTCATAATATTATTTCAAAATAAGAATGGGCCTGGTGGTCGAGTTAGTAGCGATTAATGCCACATGTGTCGGGTTCGAGTCTCCGTGGTGCCATGGATGTTTGCATTGGTTCGAAATCCACTTTAAGCAGTAGATCCCAATCTAATAATCCTGACTTTAATTGGAGATTAGGTAAGTAAATTTATAGATTATTTACATCCCAGCTAGAAATAACAAAGAATTTGGCCCTTAATGATGAATACACATATCAACTCAAAATATTATAAAAACATTGTTGTATTGCATTGTTATAAAGCTGTTCTTTCCTCAAAATCGGAATCGCTATAAATATCATGGATATTTCAGCGAAAACATTAGAAATGCACAAGTGGACAGAATTTTTTGTTGGGGGGAAAAATACAACTCTATATAAATGCTGGCCATCACCATTACAATTAGCCAGGACAGCACTTTAAGATATTTCAACTACATTGCTTATAAATATTGTTGAGAAAACTCATGACACTCAGTTAAACAATAGAGTACCATTCTGTGATTGTAGACGCATCTGTAAAAACCAATTAAGTCAACCATTTCAGCTACTGAAATGACTTCTCCTCTGCTGAATAGACATATTGATTTTAAAGGGCTGCTGGTTAGGAAAGATTCCCTTACAACTGAGAATTAGTCAGATTACTTCCCTAATAAGTGCATTTTTGGAGTAAGGTGATCGTTACCGAAAACGATCTCCCTTTAAAATTCTGGTAAATTACTGTAATAAGAACTTTCTAATCATAGCTCACGGTTTCTATTCTATAGCAGGCTTTTTGAAATTTCTAATTAAATTTTTTTTTAAAATCTTATGTCTTAATAATCGTCAAGTTAAAAAATCATTAATTATTTAAAAATAAAATGCTACTATTAATTTGCTTAAGAAAAAAAAATAAAAAATAAAAAATGCAACGATAAAAATGAAATTCATTATTTTTTGAAAGATGATTTAAGTGAGAAAAAAATGTAAACACATATGCATGAGTAATAAGTATAATGTTTTTCTGATTTCTTTTCTGATATGTAGGGCTTGGGTTCACAGTTCATCTATTACAATTTTTATTCAAAATTTTTATAGTGAACTTGTGTCCACGTTTGCGTGTTATTTTGAAGTAAACGTGGATCACAGTGGATCACAGTGAAACAGTCCAACTGCCGATTTGAAATTCACTTTCATAATATAATGTAAAAATAATAATGGGTATGATGGCTGAGTGACTAGCGCTATGGCGTTCAGTGCCACAGGTTTCAAGTTGGTCTCCCGGCTGTGCCCTGGAGGTTTGGAGAGATTCGGAATCCACTTTAAAAAGTTGATTCCTGTCTAATATGACTGTAGAGCGTTGTTGGTAGGCCTGACAACCCTACCTTGTAAAAAGTCAGCGTCACATCAAACTTCTACCTACGGGTGTTTCATTACAACAGAAACTGCCCTTTTACCTCCTTTCATGGGGCCATATGGGTTCTTGGACTTGATTTATATGTTTGCTGTTTACCAAGTGTGACAAAGAAATTAAATAATTTAATAATTTAAATATAATATTTTACGTTATTATTTTTCCATTATTATTTTTTATTTTATATGTTATTTATTATTAAAATTTTTTTCGTTTTATTATTTCAAAGAGTGGTTATAATATACTCCTGCATCAGTATGAAGCCCACATTTTCTTCAAAGCAATTTATTGTGCGCTTCGCTAGGTTATGCAGTTTTTCTTGAATCAATAAATTATCTGCTCTATTAATAAATTTATAATTTGTCTACAAATAATTCAAAAAATATTTAAACTTTAAATAGTCGTAATAAGTTGTGTTATTAATCCCTTGGTACGGGAAAGCCTACACCAGGTCCAACAGACACAGTCGCAGGCGACTGGTCCATGGCTAAGCATAATGTGAAGCTTCACTTTAGACTCATTAAGCCTCAAAACAACGCTCTACGATTATATTAGACCGGGGCGTACGGTTTAAAGTGGATTCCGAACCACTGCAAACATCCATGGCAGCTCCGGGACTTGAACCCTAAACCAGTGGCACCGAGCGACAGAGCGCTGAACACTACGCCATTCAGGCCCCATAGCAATCAATAAATTATAATTTTATTCATGTCTACAATATATTAGCTTAATTTAATCTGATAAATGTTTTATTTCAAACTATTTATTTTATTTAAGATAAGATATTATTTTTTTGTAACGTTAGTGATCTAATAGTTATATTTCATATAAAACAAATATTATATTGAATGATTAGGTTAAATTGCACTTTTTCTCATCGAAATTTCATTTCTATTTTAACATTAAGTTTCCCAGGAAACCAAATGTTAAAACAGAAGTGAAATTTCCATAAGAGATAAAATCCGGAAAAATTAAATTGAAGATATTTTTCAAAAATAAAAAAATTAAATCAAGTTATATTTATGAGATAAATTATTTTTTTTAGTTATAAATGCTCGGAAAACATTGTTGAGTAGCAAAAAAAAATATTTATTTGCTTTTTCAACAACTGTAGCCGTGTATCGATCGGAGCATTTAATTCCATAAAATATTGCTTCTAGAACAAGTGGATGAGATACGGGGTTATTGACTTTGCATTTTCCTTTTACACACATCTGTCATTTTTACTTGAGAATAAAATATTTTATTAAATAAATAGTTTTCAGTTATTTAAAAATGTTTCTAATAATAAAGATAAATATTTTATTGGAGTATTTTATTCTTCAATCGATATGGAACCAATTTTTTAAAAAATATTTTATTCATTATAATGAATAACACAAAATAAAATATTGTTATTGATTATTATATATTAATTATTATACTTCTATTAATTTAATTCCATACTTTGTTATTTTTCTTTATAAAATAAGGAAAAATATACAAATAATATTTTCCTTCCTTATTTTGACAATGTTTCTTTATTATTATTTATTACATTGATATTAATTATATTTCATTCTCCATTATTTATTATATTTCTATTAATTTTATTTCATACTCAATTTTTTATACGTTATTTTTCTTTATAAAATAATACAAAATATATAAATATGGTTTTCCTTTATTATTTTCATTAATATTTCTTTCTTCTTCTTTTTTTATATATTATTTTTTATTATAATATTTTTTATAATATTATATTAATTTTATAATATAATTATTAATTATTAATTAAAATAAATTAAATTAATTAATTTTAATTAATTAATTTCTATATTATATAATATATTTTTTTCGCTTTATTATTTTATGTTAAAAGCATGTATATTCTGAAATTTAAAACTGATTCTTAATTAAATAATTATCAGAAAAATTATTTCGATTAAGCATTCATTATTATTAATATTTCAATTTAAATACTAAAATGCTTTTGACTAAGTGGCATTACGCAAGATATAACAAATTTTTTTTATTTATGTGTATTTAGATGAAATACATCTAAATAAATACGCGCCATAGTTGTTATTGTTATCGTATCACTCATGGAAGGATGGAAGTAGTTTCTGTTCTGTTCTACCCGTAGGTAGAAGTCTGACTTGGTTCCGATTTGCTGAAGGAGGGCAGTGTCGTCCTGGCGGACTTTTAGGTGGAACCACCACACTTTTACGTATTTTATCGGAGAAAATCCGGCAAAACTCCGTCCGTGTAGTCGGACTAACGAGACAAAATGCTGAATATCACAAACGCCATCGCGTCTCCTAGTTTTTTTAAAACAATATTCACAACAAAGACCGGCAGCGTATTGAACATTCCCCCCTCCCTAATGCTCACCATCTGGGGCATATTGCGACTAAGCCAAGAGTCGGCTATATGCCATAGGTGAAATCTAAATATACCTCTATTTAGCAGAATTATAATTAAAATGTTAATCTTATTTAAGCTGGTAAATCTACTAGAAAAATGAACATTTTTTTTTGTTCTAATGGAGCTATCAAACACTTAGACGGCTTGATCTTGGATGCCTTAAGGCAAGCGCACAGACGTTACTCACTTTGCATTATCCAGGGGGCGTGTGTAACTTCAAGATAAACCACGGACGCGGATTAACAATGACCCCTCAACGCTCTACGATACTATTAGGACCGGGAGCTACAGTTTAAAGTGGATTCCGAACCATTACAAACATTCATGTCACTGCCGGGACTCGAACCCGAAACCTGTGGTACCGAGCGCCAGAGCGCTAGCCACTCGGCCATTCAGGCCCTAGAAAAATGAACATAACCATGCTAAATTTTTAGTTAGGTTTAGATATAGGCTGATTTGGGTAATTAAGTTCATTGATTGGATTTCAGACTTTTTAACTAGCGTTGCTTACATGTTTTGATTGCTATCTGATTTTTCATTTATTTAAGTGTAACTCGTATTCTACTTACGTTTGTAATAGACGCGTGTTCAAATAAATGGATTAATTAATCTAGCTGCAAACGTAGGTGTCTTCCTAGTTTTTCTTACACACAAACAACTATGAAAAAACTATTAGAAGGACCACCATAAAGGTGATTTTGTTCCCATCCTTTTTATCCGAACAATTTGTTATAGGGGAAAAAAAAAAGTGAAAAAGTGAAGATTTTAACTAGGTAATAATCTGCCATAATATATTGTCATTGTCAAACCATCTATAAAACCTTAAATGATTCATGAACAATTTGTTTCTGGTGAAAAGCGAAAGCGTAAGAAATACGGTCAGGTCATATTCTGCCCGAATATCAATTAGCCCTAGAACAATGCTTTTCCCCTATTTATATGGCTGATTTGGCATAGAACTAGAAAAAAAACAAGTACCAATTTATTTATGCAATATTTTATCACAGTCTAAGGACTAGCATGCTAATATTCCAAAGACATAAAACAGAATAATATATTTAACGTCTAATTATTTAGAAAGATCCTGTCATATATATCAATGCTTTTTATAGCGAGTTCCTAATATATTAATAGAATATCCATAGTAAGAAAAATTTAAACTGTGACTTAAAATTTATACAGAAATTAATATTTGATGAAACTCTTAAAAATCATTTGTTGATACAAATATTAAATGTAGATAAAACAATATATTAATCAAATATATGAAACGCAACAAATCTTCGGCAATAATCGCAATAGTTTGCAATTGGCGAGCAGTCTGATCTACTCTAAAATTTATGTGATCATTCAAATTGTTGCGTGCCAGTTTTCCTTAACTAACAGAAAAAAAATTCATAGTACTGTGTGTTTTATATTAATTATACATCAAACAAATATTAAACTGAAATATTATTTCATGTTGTCATTGTTAACTCTGGCTCAGTGATAACGTGCGCTCTGCTGAGCATTAGAGTTGAAGTTCAACCCTCTGACGGCATTGTTGTAGACAGTGTTTCAAATAAATGGATTAATCGATGGTGTTTGTGAAGTTCAGCATCTTGCCACGTTTGCCAGACTACCTCGTGGGAGTTTTCTCCCACACCATATGCAAATTTCCCCCTAAAATTCTCCCGGAAGGAGCTGCCTTCCTTCTTCACTAACTTGGAACTAAGTCAGACTTCTACCTGCGGGTGCACCATCACAATAGAAGCTGCCCGCTTTCCTTCCATTCATGAGTTGACTACTCATGGGATGTCCGAGGATTAGACATACACACGGTAATTTTGCTATAATTTTGGTATTAGTGTTTGGAGGCAACGTTAGTGATTTCTACACTAGACCCACATTTTGCTACTATTAATTGGACAGAAACTCACAAACTTGGCATTTACAGATTCGTTTTTTCCTAGATACCGCCTCGAGTCATCCCTCAGTGTCCGTCCCGCTCTGCCGGACACTGATTTGTTTGTCGCTCTACGGTCATTGCGTGCTTACTGTAGGCTAATTAGACAAGAACCTACAGTTTAACGGGGATTCCGAACCACTCGCAAACATCCATGCTATAGCCAGGATTCGAACTTGAAGCCTGTAGTACCAATGACAAGAGCGCTAGCCAATTGACCATCAGGCCACGACACTGCGAATGATTCACAAGAACATTGTTAACTTTTCAATAAATATAATATTTTATCATGAATTACTCATCATATATTTTTGTTAGAAATCATAACCATACAAATTTCATATTTTAAATAATATACTAATAATTTTAAATATAATATGTTTGTGGAAAGAAAAATAAAATTTGTAAAGTTAAAGGTAAAAAAATAAATAAACTTCGTTACCCTCTTATATATAAACAGAAATTTTAATTTATTCGTAGCGGGAAAAGTAAATAAAAAACAATGTGAACGAACATATGTTATTTCGCAAAACAACAGGGCTTTTTTCTTTCTAATGAGCGTGTTTCGTTCTTAGGAAGATTTTTTTTTGTTAAGTACAGGGAAAAAATCCCAGAAAGTTTAAATTAAAGAGAGTTTTCGTCGTGAATGAAAATTAACATGGAATTATATTTTAAATTAGTACATAAACTAGAGAAATTTATCCTGTGCAATATCATTCTCGATGACTTGAAATAAAAAGTTTTTTTTTAATTTACTTTTATTTTATTTGCGTTGTTTTTTATGACTTTATGGATTTACATTTAATCTCTAAGGAGTAATAAAAATCATTCGATAACAACAAAAAAATTGTTCATAAAATACTCTAAAACATTTTAGATTTTGTAGGTTACAAAATTTAAAAACATTTTGACATCAAGTATTTTTTTTATTTAATAAAATATTTGGATAGTGGCCTCATGGCGTACCAAAGCCGTCTATCTACTGGTATATTTCGAGTCGGGAGATGTTTTTTTTTTTACGGAGTAAGGTTGTCAGCCTTACGTCCAATAATCACATTAGACTGGGACCTACTGTTCAAAGTGGATTTGAAACTACCTAAAAATATCCATAACACCTTCGGGACTCGTAGTCGAAACGTGTGATCCCGAGTGCAAGTCATTAGACCATCAGGCTCCTTCAAAAGACTTAAAGACAATACAATTTGCGTATTAGATAAATAATTTATTTTTCATGAATGATAATTTAAGAAATATTTTATGTGAGGTATGTTGAAACAAGGTAGCATTCCCTAAATTATTATAAAATTAATTAAAAACAAATTGGAAAGAAATTTAATGTACAGCATCACATAATGTTTTATGGTCAGTCGCTGGTATTCATACTTCGTATGTGATTCTTTGAAGAGGGAAAAGTGATGGCCGAGCGACTAATTATCTGACTCTAAGTGCCACAGGCTCCATGTTCGAGTCCCAGCGGTTTCATGGAAGTTTGTAGTGGTTCGGAATTCACCTTAGACAGTAGGTCCCCAGTGTAATATGACTAGAGCGTTAGGCTAACACCCCTACCCTGTGAAACGTACGGCCATGGTCCAACATGGATTATAGTGACAGGAATTTAGCATCCATCATGTGCGGTCAATGTTAAGCCCTACATTATTGCTGCGAAATTGTTTTATCTTTCTTTCATAAATATTTTCACTTTCTATTGTGACATAGATTCGAATAGCACATAAACACAACTGCAATATACATTATAATCCAATGACACATAAACATAACTGCAGTGTACATATAATCCACTGACTAATAAACACTGCAGTATGCATATAATCCAATGACAACACAAATTAACAGAAAGTGCAGGAATGAAATTTCGAAAACTGTTTTGGGATGAAATCAAAACCTCAGAATAATAAATAAATAGATTCAACAGGTGCCGATAGTTATCATAACGATGAATACGAAATCGCATCTTTCATAAGTAATAGCATATGTTATTCGCATACAAGAACTCTTACACAAAAATATTTAACAAAACATGCAGTAATAATTCTATTAGGTAGGTATCCAGCATTGGATAACCAGACGCGTGACAACATGCAGCTGACATTTCGAGACCTATTGCCAGCTGCAGATGGCAGTTACATTGTAGGTTAACAACTTCTGCATAGGCAGGTTTAATTGCTTTTTACCTTATTATTTGCCATGTTTCTCACTATTTCTGATTTTAAAATGCAGTACCATAAAGAAAACATAAAATATGTACATTGTTTCCAAACTTTAAGATTAAATAAATTTAACTGACAGCTGTTAAAATAGGCATTGTTAATAAAACTGGATAGATTAAATAAACACAGCTGCATAGTGAATAAATAAATGTTAATAACTATACCAGACGAGAATCCAGGATTTTGTCTGGTAAAGTCTGGGTTCAACAATGTTGTTTGGTTTCAATAAAGTAATCTGGTAATAAAACAAAATAATCTGGCCTAAACTAAATGAAACATAACAGTTTATGAAAGTTCAATAGAACATATTAAACTATATGCAATAGAAAAGAAATCTGAAATTGAATTTCCATATGATAATTTTTACATGGCACTCTTTTAAAAGCTATAAAATAAAAGAAGATATGGACAACTACTAATATACAATAAAAAAAATATACATATATATTGTGTAGATAATTTTATTTATATATTTTTGAGTCTAATTGTAAACGTCAAAAATATTATATTCATAATGCATTTTACTTTCATTTCTGAAATTTTATTTTTCATTTTTGGGGGAAAAAATTAAAAAGATAGCAGTGAGTGAAAACTGAAGTTTACTTAGCTTGCTGATATTACATTTCTCATATTCTGCTTTACAGCGCCATCTAACGGCTAATATATAAATTGAAAATTATGTTTTATAATACATTGCGAAAATGAAAACAGTTATTTTGTACAAAAAAGAAACATTCTTTACATTTTGCTCACTAGATTGTTAAACTAAAATAATCTCAAAAATTGTACAAAAGAAGAAAAAAAAGTCTATCTGTTGCAAAACTCAATTCACAATAAGTTTCGCTTATAATTGCATAAACAAATATTTAAATTTTTATATTTATTGCTACATAGAAATATATATATTTTAATTTGCATATATATTAGTTAGAAACATGCTCTATGTTGATATACAAGTTTCAGTATATTACGCATCTTATTTGCTGTTAAAGAATTTTTAAATTAACAAATATTTTAATTTTCCATAGAATTAAAAAAAATTATCGCATTTCATAGTTATTTCGTAGTTTATTAACAACATTAATACTATTTTAATGTAATTTTTGGCAAATGATTTGCTCCTTAAATAATAATATTGATTCAAACTTTTAACAAATTAATAATTTTGTTAAAAGTTAAGTTTGCAAAATTAAATAAATTTCTTACGGGAATTTGGAATTATTTATTGGTATTTCTTTAATTCTGCAGAATATAGTTTAAATTAATTTTTTTCTAATTTCGGAAAATTCCTATTCTTATTGTAATTTATTTTAAATAATTATTTATATATTAATCTCCTATGTGGTCTAATGGTTAGGATTCCTGGCTTTCATCCAGGCGGCCCGGGTTCGATTCCCGGCATGGGAAATGTTTATTGATCTCACATTGATAATTATATTTTAAATCCATGGACACGATAACAACAACAACATTTATTTTAAAAATCAAAAGCACTCGAAATTAATAAGAAAATGCTCTTTTTTTCATGTTCCACATGTAAACATGAACATCATGGCAGAGTACACAGAGATATATCCACTCTACAACATCATTGTAGAGTCTTTCGAAAGGATTTTCATGAGACCTGAGTGGTACTCGGTGCCAGAGGTTACGGGTTCCTGTCCATGTAATGGTTCGGAATCCACTTTAAACCGTACGTCTCTATATACTACTGTGTCCGAAAAGTAGGACCCATTTTCAATTTAAAATTTCCGGCTTCTTATGGAATTTTAATTTTTATCTTCTTTTTTTTGGTTCCGGCACTGTCATTGACAGCTGTGTGAAATGTGACGTCCAAATATTCATTAGTGGTCGAGTTACGCTTGGCTTTGCGAGTCGCTAAAACTGATTCTGGCGATTTTTGAAACGTCTGAAACAATTGAGCAAAGACTATATGCATTAAATTTTCTTTGAAGAAACGTATAGAATGTTGCAGAAGGCATTCGGTGAGCATTCCTATATTGGAAAGAAAAGTTTACAAGTGATATACACAGTGCAAAGAAGGCAGAGAAGGCGTTGGAGACGAAGAGCCCTCTGGTCGACCATCAACCTCATCCGAAGACGCTCACGTCCAAAAAATTAAAGATTTGGTGCTTGCAAATCGTCGATTTACAATTAGATAATTTGCTGATGATGTTGGAAATTCGAAAGGATCGGTCAATTCCATTTTGGGTCTCAAACGAGTCAAATCTCGATTGATACCGAAAACACTGAATTTATGCTCTCACTGCATTGATTATCCCTGTCTTTTTCGCCAAAAATGAAACCCATATAGTTCCACAACCACCGTATTCCCACCGTGCGACTTTTGTCTATTCCCTAAACTCAAAACACCACTGCGAGGACACCGTTTGGAGGCGATTGAAGAGATTCAACATGAATCGCCGCGCGCTTTGAAGGCCATCCCTGCCGATGGCTTTTTAGCATGGATAGAGGATTGGAAAAAAAGTTGGCGTAAGTGCATTGTGTCCGGAGGGGATTACTTTGAAAGCGATGAAATAAATTTGGAAGAATAAATAAAGAGTTCTGGAAAAAAAAATCTTGTATTTTTGGGTACAGTAGTAATGCGATCATAGAGCGTTGTGGGTGTAGCGTTACTCGCGTCCGTAGTGTATTTTCAAGTTACACGTGCCCTGGGGAGTGCTAAACGAGTAACACACGAAATCACTAAATAAAACTGAGCATATAGAAAAAGATTCAAGATTCAAATGTTTAAATAAAAAGGATCTGGTAATAAAAAAAAATGGCTTTATTTGATTGTAATAATACATATTAAATTGTTGAACTACTCTGTATTTCCAAAAATTGTCAGAAAAGAAGTGATAAAATAATAGCAAGAGAGATAGCAAAATTAAAATTTTGAGAATTCAAAAATAGATTTGTTTTCATTAATATTTTAAAGAAATAAATTTTTCAACATCAAGTAAAAAAAATAAAAAAATATTAAAACTTTCAAGCAATCCTTTATAGAAACATTTTAACTTTTTACATCCAAAGAGTATACATTGAAGAGTTAATGTAATTAATGTAAAAAAAAATGGTTATATTGGAGTGCACTGTAATTGTTGAATCACACTCGCACCGCACAATAGAGAGTTTTTGCATACCGTACGTTAGTTACCGTAGGAAGTCCGTTAGCTTTTTCTCCCTAGCGCGCATGCTCAGTTTCCTATGAGCATGCGTGCTAGGGAGAAAAAGCTAACGGACTTCCTACGGTAACTAACGTACGGTATGCAAAAACTCTCTAGTAATAATGATCCACACTTATTAAAACATAACAGTCACAGCCACTCGCAGCCGTGCTGTTTCACTTTAGCCGATCTGGCACGACACTTAACACATTGGTAGTTCTTTACACTTTTTTGGCCACTAGGGGTAGGCGCGAACAATTGGAATTTTTGCCGTCATTGAAACCCTTTATAATGGATATAGAAAAAAATTGAAAATACCGCTGTATTCCGAGAGTCCTGATACATAAAAACTCTCATGAAAAAACATCGCACGCCACGCATTAAATCGAGGGAATTGAAGTGAAAATAAGAGGGTAAATGTTTGAGTTTAAAGTAACTTTCTGTCTTGAGTATTACTAACATGAATAGCTCATAGTATATAGTATGTAGGTCATGGTCATAGTGTACGTACGTCCATCATAATTCATCAAGTGCTTGCCAAATGTGTAAGCTCCCGTTTAAAATCTTTGAATGTTTATCAAAGCAAATAAACTGAATTTCAAATTTATATAGTATAACCATACTTCCCCCTATCCACTGACAGGAGCGTTCAGGTGAAAGGGTCATTAGGCTTTGAGACTCTCACCTAAGAGGAAGTACAGCGTAATCACACGCTTCTGTTCAGAAACGTTTAGTTTACTGTCTCTCATACCGAGAGGAAAGATATTCATTGCATGCTGGCGCAATAGTAGGCGTAGACTCTATCGCCCGAAGAGGAATTGTATTTGGCGCATCCTGCGCGTACCCGAGTATCTGGTTTTGGTCTTATAAGTGGAATCCTTCCACGAATCTATAATTTAACGATTAAACATGTTAAATATTGTATGTTTCTAATTGTATGAGCGTGGTGTTTGTGCGTGTGTAAACAGAGCTCTGAATTCTCCAACATGTGCCTTAAGTATCTCAACCTACCCACACCCTGTACAATCTGGATGCCCAACCTGTACACTATAACGGTAATTTAATTTTTTGTATGGCTATCCATATTATTTGAATTTGGATTTCACGGTATGATATGTCAGGCCATAATTAAAATTTCAATTTGTTTATAAATAATTAAGTCAGGAATTCATCCCTAATAATTTTTGAAAAAGAAATTTTTGATATTTCCGGATGTTCTGGAAAAACAAATCGGCAAATGAATTTTTTTAGATCTTACATAACAAACAATTGAGAAAACCGACGAATTCGTAAAAGTCGATAAATGACATTCGACCAAAAAATAATGATAATTTTCTTTACATATTTCATTTATCTTTTTCTTATAGTGCATATATATATATATATATATAATCTAAATAACTTTTATATAATCTAAATAATCATCAATATCAATCTAATCAATCTAAATAACTTTCGTATATCCGTAACATGCAATTGTTTTCAAATATCGGACCTTATTGCATGATGTTATTCGTAATTATAATTCCAAGTATGTAACAGAATCAATATTCTTCAGGGAATGATAGGGAATGATAGGGAATGATAGTATATAAATATACCTACACTTGGTACACCTATACCATGAGCAAGGCACATTTTATACGTTTTTAAGTAACACGATTCAAATATTATGAAAGATTTGCATCCAGAAGTTTGTCAACACCTGAAAGGTTAAAAGTTTCATATGAATCACTCAGGAATTTTACTGTCTGGACCAATTTTGCAACTGTTGAGCATCTGTTTAGTTCATATACTTGTTCTTTTTTTCTTTCAAAATACTTTCCTTTATTCCATTTTTATTCACAGAACTCCATATTTCTGTCTACTATCAAGCTAGATTTCAAGCTGTGTCATCGTATGACCATAAATTTACGAGGCAGGTGTGTTATTGCAGCTGTCTTTCTTAATTGTCAATAGTTTTATTACGTTTCAGTGTCTATAGTGCATTTATAAATGTGTCTGCTTATATTATGTTAAACACGACATTCTATAATTTTAGCAAGTTTTGTTCATTCATTTATTATTATTATTATTTTTTTTTTTTTGAAGAATTTTAGAAAAAGTCAAGAAAATATTTTTTTTTAAAATTTGATTTTGAAATACGTTCAGAATAGTTTTTATCAAGATTATTATTTAAATATGCTACAGAAAATGTTTTCATCTTGATTGTCTGGAGAATTTTGTGTATCAAATTGATTTCATAAATTTAATATATTCTTTTTATGTAGAATTTAAAATATTATTTTGATAACAATTCGAGAAAGAAAGTCCATGTTTTCAGTGACTTCTTTTCTCGATATAGGAAAAAGAAAGGTTACTGAAACTAATAAGAATAATAGGATTGAAATAATGCCTTATCTATACTTATACCACTAACAGCCCATCGAAAGGCAATAAAACCACGAATAACTGTCCTTCATTTTCATGTCATGGGCAAGAAAATCTCGAATACTCCCATAATGTAGTGTGATTGTGAATTCCAATCATTTCCACACACGCTTCCTAAATGCCATCCACTCTTCTATTAAAAAAATGGCTGTAAAAGATAGAGCACATTAGCACACTCTAGCATACTAAATATGATAGACGAATCGTGTTAATGTATAAATTAAAAATTGCTTAATTATTGCCGTAATTCTTCATAAAAAAACTGCTGACGTTGCTATAAACTTATAAAAGACCAGAACCATAATTTAGTACGATACATTCCGCTTATTGACTTCTGGAAGAATTATATGGTGTAAATGCTTGAGAAGAACGACAAGAATACCCCCAACTATTTGGCTTTGTTGTAAGACTACATTACTTATATGGTGAAGTATGACAACTGCCATCAAGCTTTCCTAGTCCTTAAAACAGTGATTGCAATGGATTGAGGTCACATGACAGTTTACCAATGGTCCAGTCTGTGAATAAAATATAAGATACCACTTTGGCTGTCTCTTATAAATATCAACATCGAGGACGCTTCAGACAGATTTCCTTTTATACTATTGTGTGGGAGGTTTCTATATATTTTTCATTCCAAGTTTCTTTTTTACCCCACCACAACTTTATTTCATCCGTTTTAATCCAATTGCTTCTCAAAATATTGACTAACTGGTTCAATATTAATCATATAGGGTGCGCAGAAGATCTACCTCCCGTGGTGCATTGGTAACACTTTTTAATGGCTAAAAGATCTGCAATTTGTCATTATTGTTAGATTAATGAACTCTGTTTAAGCATGTTTTGTTGTATTATTTTGTTGTTGTTGTTGTATGTTTTTTTTTTTTCGTTGTTCTTTTTTTGCTGTAACTGTTCATAATCTGCCATTGGAACTAAAAAAAAAATCGTATAATGAAAAAAATAGAAAAAAACTTTCATAATCTTGTCTGTGACTTCAGAATTCATTTTTAATCATTTCTTTCAACTATTATCTATGATTTTATGATGTATTTGATGAGGACTTCGATAATTAATGGAGCAATACAATATTTTAAGAAGATTAAATCTTTTGCAGTTTTATCAATAAAATAATTATTAAATCAGGAAATTATTATGTCAAAAATACTGCATATATCTAGAACTTTTTGAATTATTTACCACGTGAACTCTTTACCACTCCACTTAACTGTAACCGAACTTCGGTGTCAGAAATTTTCTCTCTTTAGAACTTTTCTTGTTGGTAGTCATCCGTGGTAAAAGCGGGGTTTTTTGGTCCGTATTTCTATTATTTTTGCGTGTCATATCGTCATTGTAATGTGTAAATAAAAGTATTGTAAGTATATTTAAATTAACTCTCTACATCAAGTCCTTTAGGATATCTCATTCTCAAAGTTAGTTCGATTAGAGATGTAAGAGTAATTTTACATGAAATTTTTCTAGTTTGACGGAT
The DNA here is from genome assembly GCA_021605075.1 of Caerostris darwini. Lineage (NCBI taxonomy): Eukaryota > Metazoa > Arthropoda > Arachnida > Araneae > Araneidae > Caerostris > Caerostris darwini. The sequence goes on from BPLQ01009477.1 coordinate 80,214, forward strand.
TGTTTTGGTGGGGTAAAAATTCAGTTTAATAGCACTTTATGGCACACGCGAATTCTTATCTGATTTTATGTACTTTAATTCAGATTTCATTATAATGAATTTGGGTACTTGCTTATTAACGCTACCTTGGCTACAGTTGCGCCAATAAAGAGCAATCGTGTTGTTCGCACGCGCACGCAGTTATCTTTTGAACGCCAACCGCAGCTACAGATTTGGCCATTTTTAAAATTCTGCTTCCGTCAAACCAGTTGTCTTTTCTAAGTCCCATATGATAAGCATACTGACTTAAATTGCATTTCCAAAACTTACGTTCACCAAAATAAAGTTTTATGTCATGGGAATTGGGACATTTTCGTTTTTTTGGTAAAATATTTCGCTCCTGAAAAAATAAAATTGCAACTTGTTCTGTTTCTGGCAAATCCCAAATACGCATTTTCGTAGCACTAAAAAAGGGCGTCAAAAATCAGCAAATCTGTAGCTGTTAGATTGGTGCCACTTAAAAACTGCCAAATCTGTAGCTGTTAGATTGGTGACACTTAAAAACCGCCAAATCTGTAGCCAAGGTAGCGTTAATATACAAGTACCTAAATTTGTTATACTTACAATCAAACGAAAATACGATATCGTAAACACACACAAAAAAAAAATAATAATATGCAGAAAAATGTATAAAGAACTCATAATGGACTATACTTTTTACAATAACTGCAAACGGTTATCTCCGTAAAAGAGTGAAAAGAAGGAAATATTAGCCGTAAATCTATAATTCAGTCATCATTGGTTGTCGCAAGCATCGCCCACCATTAGTCGCATCTAATGATTATATACGTCTCCTCCTCTCTCTTCCTGACTATGCACATCGACGTGGTGTAGAAGTTTGGCAGAGAAAGCAAGTATCAAGTTGAGATTGCGTCTGGATTCATTTGTTTCCTGTCTTTCTTATAGTTATTGGGATAATGGCAATTTTTAGAACACATTCATAACTAATAATTATCAATTGTCCATTTCAGTACATTTGATTACTTCCCTTGTAGTTGCAAATACCTTGGCAAAATCTAAACTTATTATTGCTTCTAACATCAAAACTATATATCAAATTACAGATCTAAATATCGTCAGAAACCCAGATACTACTCATGCAAGGTTAAGGATGAATCACCACAAAATTATGAAAACTTCTGTTGATCACGCTAAAAGATGTAAAAAACGCTGTAACTACCCTGATATCAAGCTAACTTCTCATCATGTTTAGAATTGCCCAGTTGTTGCAGCCGCCATACATAGTCTGGACTATACCTCGTAAGAGGATTTTTACTCCGAGCTGTCAATCAACATAGCCAATATTATTCGGGAGCAAAACACTATTTAATTTTCTTGTTCTCTTCAGGAGATACGACAATAACAACAACTTAAATTGCTTCGATTTGACTGAATTAGGGAATGAATAAGGACAATAAGAATATCTTCCATTTACTCCAATGATATCAAATTCAACTCAACAAAAATATGAACATTTCTGATGAGGGCATTAAAAAATATCAAAAATGGGGCAACTGTCCTGATGCCGAGCTTACTCCTCATCATGTCTTTATTTGTCAAGCTGTTGCAGTCGCCATACATTGTCTGGACCATCCCTCGGAGGAGGATTTATATTTCGACCTGGCAATCAACACAGTCAATATTATTCGGAAGTATCACGATATTTAATTCCCTCGTACTCTTCAATGGATACAACAACAACAGTGCATATGATATTTTTTACTTTATAGAGAAAAGCACAACTTAAGTTAGTCAGAATATTAAACTAGGGACATAGAAATAGAAGCAATATATGTCCTGGACATATATAGAGATACATGCAGATGAATTTCTAGTGAGAAGAGTTTAAATAAGAAAGTTTGAAAACTTCATGCATTAGGAATGGCTTAATATACGAAGTAGATTGTTATTAATGAATTTTAAATACTGAGTAGTTTCCTACATAATCCATATTTTATAACGACTCGTTATTAACTATTCTAAACAACCAAATAATGAATGCATGTATCCAGATTAATTTTGTGATGTAACTGAACGTTCGTGACACCAACCAAATGATGTAAATGAAGAATGATCTTACTAAAGGAAATCTAAGCCACCATAACTTAGGACATTGATATATTATAACATCATGAGCGCTCAACAAATAATTGATTACAGGATAATACAATAAAAGAAAATTAATGTAACTGAGAAAAAACTACATACTATCATATTTACAAAGAATTAATAAATATTTATTGACAAATTCCAAAACATTATTTAAATATAAAAGGATATATATGCATATAATTTCATTATGTATGTTATAAATTTGATTATGCTTACGGTAAAAAAAGTTGACTAATATATTATATAGTATCTGGAGATCTCAGGTTTGAATCCGTTAGTGGCACATGTTGTAATTTCTGTAGCATTTTTCCCGCGGGAAGCGTTGTAGTAGTCCGTCCCCAGGAGAGAGGAATGTATATTCTTCAACAAATATATAATAACCTATCATTCAAATTTGACAGTAAATTAGCAGTGTTGTGGATATTTATATTATATGCAATTAGTATTTTGTACTAATGAGAACAACCATTCACTCAAATCTGATAACAGAGATTCAGTGTCATGGATAATGATACCTCCTGAAATTATTGATTGTTGGTTCGACATTCACAGGTTGAAACAATTACAGCTGAAATAGGGACTACACCATGAGTTGTTGCATCATGATTGGTGATAGAGCATGATCTGAAAAAGTGTCTATTCCAATGAGAAGTGAAGAAAATTAAAACATCTTTATTATTACTGAAGATAATTAACAAATAATATAGATGATATCTGAAATTTATTTTCATTTTTTTATGTAAATAGAGTTATGTGTATATATTTAGTATTTTTATTTATTTGTTATTTCCAAAATATTTCTTACAACTTTATGATAGCTTTCGTTTTATAATTGTAAAATTTTATAATTGTCAAATTGCAATTTTTTAATAATAAAAAATATTTATCCATTCCGTCTCATCAATATTTTTTAAATACTTCTTCGCTTTGTTTTTAAATATTTATTTCTTCGCTATTATAAGGAATTTTCACAATTAACAACGAAAAGCTTTACGTTTGCTTGAATATATATTTCAACTATAACGAAAGATAAATATGATTTATTTACAAAGTATAACTGATAAATTCTGCGAAAGCATTATAATAACGAATAAACAGACAAATTCAATGCGAAATTATTACACCAATTATTTATACGTTAATTTCCAAAACTTCTTTTACAACTTTATGATCGCTTTCTTTTTTTTATTTTCAAATCTTGTAATTGTCAAATTGCAACGTTTTAATAATATAAATATTTATCAATTCCCTTTTATCAATATTTTAAAAACATTCTCTCTTTGTTTTTAATTATTTATTTCTTCACTATAATAAGGAATTTTATACTTAATTAAGAAAAGCTTTAATTTTGCTTAAATATATATTTCAACTATAACGATCGATAAACATGATTTATTTACAAAATACCACTACCAAATTCTACGAATGTATTTAAATAACGAATACATATACAAATCTAAAGCCAAATAATTAAAAAAATATTATATAGTAATAAATAAAACCTTTTTATAGAATAAAAATATCGCTTTAAAGATCACATTACAAACCACTCTTTTTCCATTTCAATACATTCCTCTACTTGTAAGCATGTTCAATTGAGGTAGATTAAATCCATCATTCAGTAAAATTGAATTTTCTAAAACCAACCTCTTAAGAAATATTTCATTCGTATCAAAATATATGATTGGTCGATTTCGTCCAATTATGTCTTACCCAATAAATAACGATCCATTCAACGACGTTCTGACATAACCAACCTATAATGAACCAACCACTTAAAAGAAACTCGATCCAAAAAATTTCATTTTAATAACTGATACCTATAACCATTTCTTGGTTCATATGTAACAAAATAAAATCAATACATTAAATTTCCCTAATTAGCCATTTAAGTCAAACCGCAATGATATTTAGGGGGGAAAATTCAACAATATCTACATAAAGGGAAAAATAAAGAGAAATAAAATGCTTAAATCCGATTGATAACATATATATATATTTGAAAAATTAATACTTAATGGACCTTCATAGCAAATTATTTTTAATTAAATTTCTAGTATCAAGGAAATAACAGTTATATCTAATATCCGTATTATAACAATTATTTAAATAAATTGATTATCTGAAGTCATTATTTACGTAATGTATGGTGAGCAATCCACTAATAGGAAATGTGTTTTCATAAGAAACATTTGTATTACAATGGTCCCAGTTATTTAAATGCGTAACGCTTGCTTTAAAAATGGCTTGAAAGCAATTTATGATCCACAAATGAATTCTGGAATAAATAATAAAGATAATAAACTAATTTATTTAATAGATTTGGATAAATCAGCGTCAAGCAGTTTAATTATTTGTGTAACCAAACTCGTGTTAATCAATTATGTTTATGATTATGTTCAGTTTGGTCATAATCATTAGTAAAGTCCACCATTATACAAGAGGAGATACATGTCCAAATTTCAATCAATTTCTTCTGCATATTACTAATTTGTTACAAGGATGGATTTAAAGGGCCTGGTGGCTGAGTGGCCAGCAGTCTGGCGCTCGGTACTACAGATTTTGGGTTCGAGTTCCGGCGTTGCCATGGACGCTTGTAGTGGTTCCGAATCCACTTTAAGCCGTATGTCGTAGGGCGATGTGGGGGTAGTGTTACTTGCGTCCGTAGCATATCTTCAAGTAAACGTGCCACTGAGTAGTGCTAAATCAGTAACAGAGCTGAAGCCCTTGATTAAGGCATAAAAATTAACTGATCCTGCATTGCCAGCTGCATTATATCAACAAAGATGGACCTGTTTAATACTGAAGAAGATAACTTTTTTATTCATATTTCCCATGTTATATTGTTGTTGCTTAACCCCCTTAGTGGGCAACAGCATCTAGACCAAGTCCAATAACTCGTGTGGTCTTTTGGAAAGAGGGGAACTGCAGCTTCTGTTGTGATGGCGCACCCGTAGGTAGAAATCTGATTTGGCTTCGAGTCGCTGAAGAATGGCAGTGGCTTCCGGAATGGAGTTTAGGGCAAACTACCCAGAATTTGTATAGTATGGGAGAGACCCCGAAAACTCCCACCTGGTAGTTCGACTAGTGAGACAATATGCTGAACATGATCAACGCCATCGGGTTTCCTCGTTTTTGAAACAGCGTCAATTACAATGCTGCCACCGGATTAACTTCAGCCCTAATATTTACCAGTGCTGTTCGTTGTTGTTGAGCCAAGAGTCGGGCTTTCCATGTTATAATATAGAAAACTAGGAAATCTCCAACCAGGGTGACAGAGAAGACCCTCTGTTAAAAATACTTTAATTTCACAATTTTCTTGTGTAGACAACATTCAATTTAAATATTACCTGATTCTTCATTGGCGCAACAGCTCCACGGTGTGACAAAGCTGTCTGTATACTGGCAAATTTCGAGTTTTTATTGGGTAGGGATGTCAGCCTAACGCTCTACAGTCATATTAGATAGGGACCTACGGGTTAAAGTGGATTCAGAACCACTACAAGCATCCAAGGCAAATCGAGATTCGAACCCGAAACCAGTGGCCAAACCGATAGAGCAAAAGGTCCCTCTTCTTTGGAGCAACCGCACCATGGTCTGCCAATTGGCAGTTTTCTAGGCAGAAGATATTATCTTTTTACTGGATAGGGTTTGATTTGGTTTGGTTTGTCGATCTACGGTCATCTTGTGCACATGAGGGCTAAACAGACTGGAGCCTATAGTTTAAAGTGGATTCCGAACCATTACATACATCCATGGCACCGCTGGGACTTGAACACGAAACCTGTAGTACTGAGCGCTAGAGCACTAGCCACTCGGCCATGTGGCTCTTTAAATATTATCATGCGGCACAAAATAAATACAAAGCAGAGATAACATTATACCCGAGACTAAATGAATTAATATTTTGTGTTTCTAAAATTGAAATAGTTATACGATCTTGTAGTTTTGACTGAATTGTATTATACGATCAAAATTAATATATCGAATGCTTTATACAGTCAAAATTAATATATCAAATGTAATTAGACGACAATTATTTTCTTACAATCAGTATTAAACATTGCATTATTTTTATAAATATCATTGAAAATTTTGTTCTAAATGTATATATACGCATTAATTACATATGAAAAATTTATACTCAACAATTTATTTAATATTATATTGTAATATAAACACTTGCTTTGCATTATATCAGAAAAATGCAAATAATTAAGTAGATATTTAAATTACACTGTTTTCGTAATACATAAAATATTAGCAGCAAATTTATATTGCAAAATTATTTACAGTTCTCCGCTGGTAAACACACAGTGCTTCGCTGGTTGTATAAATTATGGCATGAAAATAAAAACTTACTAGTAAAGCACTTTTAAAAATTGCCAAGAAACTAATGAAGCCATGTCAGTATTATTTTTCAAATTTAACTATTCATTATGAATATTCGTTATTTCATTGGAATATTTTCTATTCGCAAATAGGTAAAAATGAATGGTTAATGGATATTTAAAAAGTATTATACTCCTGCACAAACATACTAGTTTTTTTAATTTAATATTCACACATGCAAAGTGTTAGAGAAATAATTAGTGAATATGAAAACGGCAACACTTGTTTATCTTTTTGCACATCTAAATAATGATATTAGTCTATTAGTGTAATATAAACTTTGTTTCATTACTAGAATTACAAAAATATTGAATCATTATGGTAACGCATGCTTTAACGATGAGGTTGTTTAAAAACAATTTTGGGTGTGTCAGAGTTTTTACAAAACATGTAATACCATCATACTTTAAACCTACAATGACGTCAACACTTTATCGCATACATTGATCATGGCGTCACAACTAATCATTTATATTGACCATGACACCAGGGGTAAATCTACTCATTCTTCATGAAGTCACGAATTGATATATCGGCGAGCGATTATTGGTGTAAAGTAAATAAACATAATCGCAAACACTTTGCTTATAATGCATAAAACGTTTGTTTATTTATTTTTCTATCCAATAAAAGTATTTTGAAAACGTGCACTCAGTTTTTGAAATGAAAAAAAAAAAATTCAAAATTTATTATTCCTCTTTCAGATTTAATATCCACCTCCCTGGCACTACAGCCCTGTTTCAGCATAAAGCAGATACAATACAGACTTGTGAAGAACGTGGACAACACACACCAAATATCCTCGAAAGCTGTCCAACACACACGTTATATATATATATTATCTTCTTCATTAGCGCAACAGCCACATGGTGGCCAAGGCCCTCTGTCTACTGGTAGATGCATTCTTTTTACGGGATAGGGTTGTCAGCCCTACGACCAACGCTTTACACTCATAATAGACCGGCACCTGCGGTTTAAAGTGGATTCCGATTCTCTACAGCATCCATGGCATCCAACAACTTCTGCAACATCCATCCATCCATCCATCCATCCATCCATCCATCCATCCATCCATCCGAGCGCCAGTCATAGGTCATCAGGAACCAATTACAATAAACTAATTTTAGCATATTGAGATATTACTAAGTATAACTACTATATATACAGCTAAATACCTCGACTTGAACCCAAAACCTGCGGCACCGAGAGCTAGAGTGCAAGTCATTCGGCCCTCAGATTTATAATCATCTAATCGAATTTTTTCGTAATTTTACACACACATATTAACATTACACAAGACGTATGCATAACATAATTTAGGAACTAAAATCAATTTAAATAAATTATTTGTTAAAATAACGAATTTTAAAAGAAAACTCGTTATTAACGTGATTCTTGTGTTATTAACGTGTCTACCATGGAACGCAGTGGCAGATCTGATCTGAAGTGACCAGCTGCGTAAAACAGGAACAAATATCATTTCATGAGAAGAATCTAAAATCTTTTAAGGAATAGAAAAATCATAGCTAAAAAAATCTTTTCATTTCCAGATTTAAAATCTAGAATATTGAAGAATAGGATGAGGCCATGTTGTCAAACTTGAAGACCTGTAACAGATCCTCTTTCTGCAACAAAATAACAAGTTGAAAAGCCAGTTGCTTTTCTTTAGTGCAAAAGATCGAATTTGAAAAAGCAATTTGCTTTTTCTGTGGAAGAAATAACTTGAACGCATAAGTTAAATTAATTTCGTCTATTTTTTAAAGAAAGTACACCATGCAGTTGAAAGGAAACTCTAAGACATCAAACATTCGAAAATGACTCAATAAACTCAATGACTCGATAAACTCAATAAATTTCAGAACAATGTCACTTTTTGATAACAGGCGCACAAAACAGAAGTACTCTTCCTAATTCTATTTCTCTTTACATGATTACAATATTAGATCATTTAATAACAAACATTTTAAACTATTATAATAACCTGTTTTTAATGTTATCCTTGTATACAGAAATTCCGTTTCTTCTGAAAGGGCAGATTTTATTTTGTTTCATTTGTTTACATATGCTTTGCAATTCGCCAGAACGAAATTAGCGTCAATTTCCGTGCGACGTTAATGAAATATATAGATTTTTTTTTTTAATGGTAACTTTCAACGCTGACTGCAGCGCTAACAAAAAATAAGCAATCGGGCAGGGAAAAAAAAGAATTAATCAATAGGATTCTTTGTGCTTGGTATGCTTTACGTGACTAATTGCAGCATTGATTTTGCCAGAGGTATTATTTCTGTTTGTACTGCTATTTACACTTCTTGAAGTATTTTGCTGACACTAGATTTTGGGGAATGTGGTTTAGTGGTCAGTGAGATAGGTTTTGAAATTAGGAGAACTAGGATAAAGAACCAAAACGGAATGAAAGCCTATTCTCACTAGGGAAGTCTAATCAGAAGCTCCAGTGTCTTTGCTGATGATAAGCATGATAAATTAGTGAGGCGGAATGTCTGCACTCGATGGTGCCATCTCTGGGATTATTTATTCAAAATTGGGAAATCAAAATTTAGATGCAGTGCAGCAAGTCTCCTACGTCCAACTCTTCATACAGTGTCAAGGTGGGCAGTTAAGTGAAGATTGACTCCGCTGGCCCCAATCTTATAGTCCCTACATTTAGTAACGAACAGAATAGACAATGAATTTTATGATGCTTGCAAAATTCGTCTCGTATCGATAGTCAGGATGATTGGTGGGAATTTTTCGAGGTTTATCCCATGCGACATGCCTATGCGGATCAGTTGTCCTTAAAATTTCTCCTTCTGGAAGGTACATTCTTCCCCGTTGTACGTCGGTGGGTTGGTCGTCGTATTCATAAATCTCACCGATGATCCTACCTCACCTCATTTTTTTTAACTGACTAGAAGTTTCATAGTCGTAGGTAGGAGGTGTGGTTTTGTTTTGCTTTGTGCATAACATGTTTTGGCATTTATGTTATCTTTGCATGCATCTAATAGAGACTTGTTGTACAAATGCCTTTTAATCTAGGATAGCTTGTCCATAAATACTCTGTTAAATTAAAAGTTTCTGACAGTCCAGAATGGATACAGCCTGTCAGTAGACCAAAAGTTTGCTAAATTATGTTGGGAGTTGATACACTCCCCGAATACTACAATTAAGGTTTTAAACGATGATGGCGATTAGAAGATTAGGTTTGCATTGTCGCTTTGCAGTCATTTTGGGCACACTTTAGGCTAGTTATTCCGGGATCTACAGTTTTGCGTGGACTCCGAACCACTGAAAAATATCCATGATTCGGAACTGCAGCCTGTGGTACCAATGGCCTCAGCGCTAACCAATTGGTCATCAATCACCACGGTGTGGTGTGGTGTGGAGAAAATCTATCAAGTTTCATGTAGTGTAACTGAGCAATGATCTATCTACTAAATTTTTGTTTTACTAAAACATGATTGATAAAGAAAAACAGCATTTGATAAAACTAAATCCCAGGTTGTTTCCAGAACTTAGCCTTGGTTAGTGTGCACGAAAGTGTGTTTAAGAAAAAGAAAATTAGTGTGCACGAAAGAAAAGGCTCAATTTTTTTGTGGGCATTCATTCCAGACACTATTTTCAGAAACGAGAAGATTCGATATCAAATTGTATTAATGCAAGTAAAGCTGCTCTAGACAATCAGAAAGTCTAGAGGTTTTCAGGTGTTCCTCCCATTCGACAATGTGAGGCAGCTACCCTTATATGGGCAAAGGCGGGTCCCCCTTACCGTCATCGCTGTCAATGGGTTGCTCGTGGCATAAATAAATGGAACACTAGGTCTAATTATCCTTAACAAGAAGAAAAGGCTAATGTTCGCAATTAGCAGGTTGCAATTCGCATGCTGTGTTCGTTACATGCTTTTTTTGCAGGTGAAACTCGAAGTGAATGTGGCAGTTTGTATAAACGGCACATCGATAACCAGCCTGACAGTTGTAGTTTTCTGGTTTTTCTTATTCGGACCTTCGAAGTCATAAATGTCCGAGAGGAAAAAAAAAGGATTTAATTTGGAAACTTGTGGATTTTATCCCTTTGAATCCCTACCTTCCAGGATGGCTCTTACGAAAACTGACTCGAATTTCCGAATCGTAGGGGGAAAAAGCTCATGAAACCCCACCGCTCAGTCCGATTTCTGATGCGAGATGTTTATGTACGTTATCACAGGCGAATCTTCTCGTTTCTGAAAGCAGTGACTACAATATATGCAACCATCAGATTCAAACATTGGCGCTCCTGAACCCTAGCTGCGCAAATTATGATTTGTTGTGGCGAAATTTGATCTGGAATTTCAAATTAATTTCATAATAATAATTATTTCGCAAAAAAACCTTTATAAATACTGCGATATCTACGGTCATTTTTGCACATTTTAGGGCTAATTAGACCGGGACCTATGGTTGAATGTGAATTCCGAACCACACACAAACATCCATGCCACCACCTGACGAACCTGGAGCCTGTGATACCGAAGGCCGAAGCGCTAGCCAACTGGCCGCAAACTTTTATTGAACGAATACTTTAGTTTTGTTCAGGTTTAGCGCTTATTTTCCTTCGTAGTATTTAATTAAATGTTAAGATGACCCCTCCATCTAGTTTATAAATTAAGGCTTGACAAAATCATATTTTAAGCAGTTATTAAAAATATACTCATTCTACTCATTTTCTACTAATTTCTCATTTTCTACTAATTCTATTCATTTTCTAAAAAAAATATATATATATTTAAATAAAAGATATTTAAATGAACAATGCATCATATTTTATCTACATTATGTGTGAAATCTTTTAACGAAATGAAATCACAATTAAATATATCAATCAATCAATTAGAGCGAGGAACAATTCATGCTTCATTTAATTTAATTGGACAATTTAAACGGATAATTTTTGAAAGAAATCCCAACTGAATGGCAATTTAAAACTGTAACTGCAAATTAAATTTTTTTCCTTGTTCGCTTTTAATTAATTTTAAAATTTAAGAAATGGTATATGTACAGAATATTATTTCAACAAACCTTACATAAAATATTTAAAAAAATGTTTAATAATTTATTTTTATATAAACGATAATTTATCGAAAACTATTTTAATATTAAAATATTATTTTGTTCAATGCTTTTAATGTGGCTTGATGACGAAGTGTCTAGCGCTTGATGCCACAGGCTTCGGGTTCGAGTCTTGGCGGTGCCATGGATGGTTTGGTGAGATGTGATGCGACTCTCTACGGTTATTTTGCGCACAATTTTGGCTAATTAGTACGGGATCTACAGTTTTGCGTGGATTCCAAACCATTAACAAACATCCATGCCGCCACCAGGATTCGAACATGAAGCCTGGCTGCCATGTATGATTGTAGGGGTTCTGAATTCCCATTAAACCGTAGGTCCTGTCTTAATACGACTGTTAGGCGTAGGGCTGACAACCCAACCTTGTAAAACAAATATTTGATGTTCCAGAATCTGACATTAGGCAGATGGCCTTGATCCACCCAGGGGCTGTTGCGCCATTGAAGATGTAAAGAAATTCATTTAATAATAAAATTATAATAAGAATTCAAAAAAGAAGCTTTATTATGACTTTAAAATATGCAATTTTTCTAATATTTTCAAGTGTATTTTTTCAAAAGAGATATGCCGCTATAGCAACTAATGTAACATGATAAATAACAAAAAAAATTTATGAAACTTTTATTTGAAAATAGCGAATAATATGAAACTATTATTTAGCAAAACTTTTCTCTTTACTGCTATTTTTTCAGAAATGTATGAAACAGATGAAAACTTCATATCGTTTATGTGCAAAAAATAACATCTCTTTGCGTTGTTTGAATTTCTGATCTACTGAAAATTTTATGAAAGTGGTGTTCATATAACATGCTTTAACACACTTTTGTGTTTTGTATAGTGAACTAAGCAACAACACATTTTTCAGTAATCTGGAATCGCTAATTCGTTTTCAGTAATCTGGAATTTTAAATTGCTTTTTATTCATATGCATATCGATAGATAGTTCCCTTTCATATAACACAAAAAAATCACAGATAAATTGAGTGCATATTAGAACTTTTCTTTTATATTAGATAATACAACTCCACATCACTGTGCCTGGAGCCGAGATGCCCTTCTACAGTATGGGATTGATGTGGTACTGGGCTCCGTAACGCTCTTGCAGTCATAAGAGACCGGGATCTCCGGCTTAATGAATCATGTTTAGTTAAAATTTAATAAATTAATTTAAAAAAAACGTAATCTAAACATTACAACTGAACTGGTATTTGACCTGTTCCTATCTATTGCACAAAAACAACTTTCATTGTGAATTTCATCACACTTTTTCACGTAGGACTTCTTCGGAAAGCAGAACTGACAGTTCTTAGTGGGAAGTAAGGAAAAAGTAGAACCTAGTAAGAACTCAATTTTAAGTTGCGGGTTATCAAGGAATTTAATCAATTAATGTTGTGATCAACATATATAGATTAACCAATTAAGAACTGAAGGGTTTGAATGAGTCATATCGTTGTTTTTCAAATTTTTTTTATTTACTCATATAATATGAGTATATTCTTAAAGATCTCGGTATTGGTGTTCTTGACCACTTGGAAATTTTCACTAATATTTGCAATTTTCATTATTTTCTTACGAGCTATTAAACACAATATTTTAAATTTATTTCACGTTTTTATACATGATATTTAAATTTATTTCACGAGTTAATAATTATTTTGAATTTCTTTCTTCAGCTAATAATTATTTTAAATTTATTTCAAGGAGCTAATAATTGTTTATATTTCTTTCACGGGCATTTTTTTTACACACAATATGTTCTTTCGCGTGCTAATAATTATTTTAAAATTTTTTCACGAGCTGAATATTTTTTTTAATTTCTTTCATAAATTTTTTTTTTATACTTAATATTTATTTACATTTCTTTCATGAGTTTTTTATACTTAATATTTATTTACATTTCTTTCATGAGGTTTTTAATACTTAATATTTATTTACATTTCTTTCATGAGGTTTTTTAATACTTAATATTTATTTACATTTCTTTCATGAGGTTTTTATACTTAATATTTATTTACATTTCTTTCATGAGGTTTTTATACTTAATATTTATTTACATTTCTTTCATGAGTTTTTTTTATACTAAATATTTATTTACATTTCTTTCATGAGGTTTTTTATACTTAATATTTATTTACATTTCTTTCATGAGTTTTTATACTTAATATTTATTTACATTTCTTTCATGAGGTTTTTTATACTTAATATTTATTTACATTTCTTTCATGAGTTTTTATACTTAATATTTATTTACATTTCTTTCATGAGGTTTTTATACTTAATATTTATTTACATTTCTTTCATGAGGTTTTTTATACTTAATATTTATTTACATTTCTTTCATGAGTTTTTTATACTTAATATTTATTTACATTTCCTTCATGAGGTTTTTTTATACTTAATATTTATTTACATTTCTTTCATGAGGTTTTTATACTTAATATTTATTTACATTTCTTTCATGAGGTTTTTTTAAACTTAATGTTTATTTACATTTCCTTCATGAGGTTTTTTTATACTTAATATTTATTTACATTTCTTTCACGGGCTAATAATTAAATAACGTAAAATTGTTTAAAAGACAATTTTATTTCAAAATAAAATGAGATTTTTCACGAAAAGAAAATGCAATTTGGAATTCAATAATTTTGTGCTTTTTAAGCTTACTGTTATGCGTTTTGTTCTTACAATAATTTCATAATTATAAGGGTAACTTGTATTTGGACTCCCCGATTATATATATGTATATATTGCAGGTTACCAAACAACATTTGGAAATTTAAATGGCTAAGCAGTATGTCCATAAACATTTAAAACTTTTCATGTCTTCTTAATGTAGAGAAAAATCAATTATTCAACCTAGAGGAAATGCTGGCAGATATTACGGCTTCTCTTTCCGGTATCTGATTATCGGTCGTTTAGAAAGTATCGGGTCAGTCCGCGATCTTCCCTAAAGAGATCCTATTATTAGCCTACAGACAATTTTTATCGTTTAGTTTTTGTATCATTTAGTATTTCATTTCCCTTCCTGCCTCCTGTATAACGTTGCTACAAATAAAAAGTACGTTATTTTTTAATGATAGCAATTTCGTATATCATGGAAATTCTTAAACTGTTTATAATAATCTGTTAAAAGGAAAAAACTTCTTTAATAATAAAAAAAAAAATACTTATTTTTTATTTTACTTTACTTGAAGTTAAAAAATTTAATTTTATTATACTTTATTTTATACTTTTAATTATTTAAAATACTTTATATTTATTATACTTTTATAATACGTTATTATACTTTTTTTGTGTTTAGAATTTAACTTAATCGATTTTAAAAATAAATACCTAATATTTTATATGATATCACTTTGAGATTTTTTCCCTTCTGTTACTGATAATTAGTTATTGAAAACAATATAAGAATGTTATTCGGTTGCATCCAAATTGCACATTAAAACGCATTGCAAAAAAAAAAAATCGATCTCAAACCTAAATATATTTTTAAGTGAGATCTAACACAAAATAAAATAAAAGCTAGTGTTTAGTTGAAGTACCTAGGGTTAGACTTTGTACCTCCGTATCATAATTATAATGTAGTACATAATTATTAAAATTTACCAAAAATTTCAAATTTAAAATGAAGTAATATAGTAAGAAACACATGCTTTGTAAAAAAATCTAACAAATATGTCAACAATAATTTTTGTGCTAAATATATCAACGATATTTGTTGTGCTAAATATGCCAAAAATATTTTATGTGCTGAATATCCCAAAATATGTACTTTAATATTTTTATCGCTATTAATTGTAAAGGATTTTTTTTAGATCAGATAACACTATAATTAATATTGCTTCACAAGTAAAATATTAGATTTAGGTGCATAGATAAATGTTTAAACTATCATTAACAAAAAACTTTTTATAAATACTTGTATTTGGAAATTAGTAATGCGATATTAAACTTGATTTATTATTTTATACGAAAGCAAACGGAATAGTATACGTAAAATCTGCTTTTTGAACTTAATTATATTTCTGTTAAACAATATCCATGAACAAATATTTTATAGTTCTAGTGAAGTTTCTCATTTTTTTATTTAAAAAAATATGGATTAATTAATATTATTAACAACTATTTCATTACGTAAAAGAATTTAAGATGTTTCTATTTTCAAATAATACAAAAATTTAAAAAAAAATCCATAATATTTTATTTAGAAATATTACTTAATATTATAACTTTAATATTAAATTTTCATGATTGGAGAAAACTAATCGCCTTAAGCTAATTAAGATGGATAAATTGAATTTAATAAAAAAATATGCAAAACATTATTATATTCAAAAGTATAACATTGAGAAGACAAGATTAAAATCAATTATATTGAAAAATATAACTTTTCAATTTTTTTTTTCTTAAAAAGTTTGAGAATTTTTTTCATCAATATGCTATAATCAATAATATAGAAACTTGAAAAACTGATATTTTTTTTTAATCTTTATAATCTATACTAATTTTTAAAAAAAAGTTCATAATTTATAAAATAAAATTATTTTTTTTGATGAATACCATGTCATATCAATGAAACATTGTAATTAAATTAAAAATGAATAAATAATTTACAGAATTTCTTTTTCAAACAGTACTGTAATAGAATTAAAAAATTTAAAAATATATGAAACTTACTTACCAATTAATAAGATCTTTCAAATATGTTCCACCAAAATGATTTCTAAAAAATACTCCAATCACACAACACCACAAGAAGTTCCAACTTACTCTTCAAAAAACTTCCCTAAAAATGCTACTTGTTAAACATGCATCAATCCACAATTTCACATTCCCGAACTTAAATACCTCCACAAAAAATCATTGCACAAACCAAAAACTCATCTTTCGCCTTCTTCGAAAAAAAATCAGAACCAATATCTGATTATAAAAATTAAAAAAAAGGATAAATCCTCGATAAAATTATTCTCCGGACTTTTTCCGGGACGATCCGGGAAAAAATGTTGTTGCTCAGTCAATTGTTTCGCCGGTTGTAAGCGAGTCGCAAGCACAACTGGCGGGTTGCCTCCGCAGATTTCAGGACGATGATGCTTTTGGTAATCGCTCGCCAAGGAAACCGCGCCAAATCCTGATCCTGATTGCTCCTGGTGTAATCCGGAATGATGGGCACCTTCAACGGGGAACTCCTCCGGAAAGGAGGGTAGATCCCTGATGAGAAATGGAATAAATAGAAGGGGGGATGTTTCGATTATTCATGTCGATTTATGGCTTAATTTATCTGGAGTGATTTATCTTGGCATTTATTTTTGGCTTCATTTGTGGAGATATTTTTAGACGTTCAAGCAATTTGGTACTATTTTTAGTCTGCTGTTTGCTTATTCATCTGCAAATTGTTTATGCTAAGCTGAATGATTTTTAATATATTTGTGTTTTTTAAAAGAAATATTTATTTTCTGATAAATCTTCTAGAAAAGAATTTCTAATCGTTGTCCCAGAAGCTTATCAAGGTTAAATTAATTACTTTATAATTAGACCACAGCTTCTAAGAACCGCTGCCTGTTGACCAGTTCGCTAACCTTTGGTATTACAGACATCAGGCTGGAATCCTGGCGGGGGCAGGGATGAATGTGAGTGGTTCGTAATCCACTTTAATATGTACATAACTGTCTGTTTAGCCCTCGTGTGCACAAAATAATTGTATAGCGACTAACCAAACCAAACATGGCATGTGGTACCACTATCTTCAGGTTCGAATTCTGGTGTTGGCGTGGATGTTTGTTAGTTCCACGTTGGTATTGGTAAGTGTTGGACAGGGTTCGAAATCCACGTTAAACTGTGGGTCCGGGTCTAATTAGCTTAAAGTGTGGGGCCGAGTAGCACTCTGACGTTCGATCCCACAGGTATCGGGTTCGAAACCCGGTGGTGCCATGGATGTTTATAGTGGTTCGGAATCCACTTTAGCCGTAGGTCCCGGTCTCAATTTAACCGTAGATTGCCACAGAGCCCAATCAGACTTCTTCACACCCACATCATTCTCAAACTGTAAAGGGATAACTCAGCTCTAGGCAGTGGGATGGTGTTGTAATAGCAGTCTAAAGTGTGTACAAAATGACCGTAGAGTGACAAATTAAAACTAATCTTCTCAGGCCATAATCATTCGACACCACAATAGTAGTATTTGGAGAATTTATCAACTCGAAACCTAATTTATCAACCTTTTGGTTTACTGACATGCTTTATCTATTCTCGTCATAATGAAGAAACTTTTAGTTTAACAAACAGAGCTTTTCTGGCCAAGCTATCCTAGATTAAAAGGCACTTGACCAACAAGTTTCGATTAGATCCATGATTAGATCCATGACATAGGGCGTGATGGCCGAGTGTGTAGCGCTCGGTCTCTCGGTGCCACAGACTTCGGGATTCGAGTTCCATGGATGGTTGTAATGATTTGGAATCTACTTTAAGGCTTATGTTTCGGTCTAATATAGTTGTAGGGCGTAGAGCCGATAATCATACCCCATAAAAAGACAGCGTCAAGTCAGATTTTTTCCTATGAGTGCTCCATCACAAAAGAAGCTTCCCCCCTTCCCTCCTTCCAAGAGTCCACACGGGTTCTTGGACTTGGTCTAGATGTTGCTGTCTACCAAGTGGGATACGAAACAACAATACATATTATACATCTATTATAAGAAAATAAATCTAAACATGTACTTATTATTTTTTTCGATAAAAAGTCTTTGTCCCAAATCGAGCAGTGTATAGCGTTCAGTGATAATTTTTACATATAAATACATTCTTTTGAATTTTAATCTGAATAAATTAAAATAATATGTATTCATATATTGTAAGTGCTACTATAGGAAGAAAGGCAATGGAAATAAGTTGATCATTTGGACATATTAATTATGCAATTTGATTAAAATTAATGCAAAACAATCTTAATTAAATCTATGTAATATGCTGTTTGGTTAAAGAAAAATGGGTTTTTAGAACTGGAAATGGATTCCTACAATTTGATCAAAAAGTACTGGATCTTTTAGATGTGTCTGTTAGATTCTGTATAATGCTGTAGTAGACCGATTATCTAATGTTGAAATATATGCAGTTTTTCTCTACGTTTGAATAAATAGTTCTTACCATGGAGTAGAGAAAATACAACGAGTTCATGAACCTCATGTAGCAATTTTGATCTTAAAGGCATATCCTATAACCTACAAAAAGAAAACAGTTAAAAAAAGATTGAAAATAAACAAGTTAATGCCTTTTCAAATGATTCATTCTTGCAGGGATCGCTCCATATTTATGCTGAAATATTAAGTATGTAACACACTATTTACATGAACAAACGTGTTATAAGATGCACATAGACATAAAATTCCATTAAGAAAGTAAAAATTCACTGTTTCTATTAGCAATTAATTTTACTGCATAGAGCAAGTATATTTGCCCACCTCAGTTAAGTATTCTGTAGAGTAAAAAAATCGATTTTGAGATTATTATTAATAAATAATCTTCAGTTTAATTTATTTGTAATTCAATGCTGGAAAACAACATACATTTTGCCAATCGCAACCATTATTTCAGATAATTTTATAACATTTGAGAGAGAATAATGATACGCAAAGATTAATAAACATTAAAAGAATCTTTCTATACAAGTTTGGGTAGACACGCGGTTGATTATACTTAAATTTTATGACCAGGTGTGCTTAGAATGTCGTTAACTTGATGCAGTAACTAGTATTCAAATAAGAGTGTTTGTTAACAATTGTATTTGCTTATGTTAACAATTATTTTTGCTGCCTAGAACAAGCATATTTGCGCAACTGAGTAAAAAAAAATCGATTTTGAGATTATTGTTAAGAAATAATCTTCAGGGCAAAACATTTATACTGAAATACTTACTATAGAAAATTTCCAACTAAAAATACCTTGAAATGTAATGGAAGGCAGGGAAACTATATATATTGTTAGATATACAATGTAGGGTAAAAAAAGATCGATTTAGAGATTATTGTTAAGAAATAATCTTCAGTTTAATTCATTTATAGCGATGTATTACTAATGAAAAATTCCATTTAAAATGTCGTGGAGTTTAATGAAAGGCAGGAAAACTAGATAAATTTTGCCAATCGCATCCATTATTTCAGATATTTTTATATGAATTGGGAGAAAATAACGGTTGGCCACAATTAATAACGAGATATAATTAGAAGAATCTTTCTACTCAAGTTTGAGAATCCTTCTGATTAGTTATACTTAATTTTTATATTATGCTTAGAATGCCATTAGCATGATCTAGCAACTAGAATCCAAATAAGAGTGTATGTTAAACATTATTTTTGCTTCATAGATCGAGCATATTTTCTCAATTAAGTTTAATACTCTGCAGAGTAAAAAAGTTGATGTAGATATTATTATTAAGAAATAATTATCAGTTTAGTACTTTTATAGTGATGCATTGCTACAGAGAAATTCCAATTTAAAGTGCCTTAATATTTAATTGAAGCAGCATACATTTTTTCAATCGCATCCTTTATTTAAAGCATCTGATGCAAAATAAAACTTGGCAAATATTAATAAACATTAAAATGATTTTTCTATACAAGTTTGGACATCTATGTCTGAAGATTGGCATTAGCTTTATTTAGAAACAAGAATCCAAATAGGAATGTATGTTAAGGATTTTTTTTTTCATGTTAACAATATCTTTTGCTGCATAGAGAAAACATATTTGCTCAATTGAATTCAGTTAAAAAAAGGGTAGGGGTTCAGGGTAAAAAAATCGATTTTGCGATTATTACTAAAAAATAATCTTCAATTTAATTCATTTATACCGATGCATTACTATAGAGAAATTCCAATTAAATGTACCTTGAGATGTAATAGAATACAGGAAATAACATAAATTTTGTCGATCATAACCATTATTTCAGAAAGTTTTATAATATTTGGGAGAATATATCTGTTGGCAAAAATTAATAAACATCAAAAGAATCTTCCTATACAAGTTTAGGAAGTCATATCAGAAGTAGAATGCCTTTGGCTTGATTTAGGAATTAGAATCATCCAGATAAGAGTGGATGTCCATATTTATTTTGGTTTTGTTAACAATACTTTTGTTGCACAATCATATTAAGAAAGCATATTTGCTCAATTGCGTACAGTACTCAGCAGGGGAAAGAAATTGTTTTTGAGGTTATTATTATGATACAATCTTCAGTTTAATACATTTATAGTGATGTATTACTATAGAAGAATTCTAATTAAGAGTGTCTTGCAATTTAATTGAAGGCAGGGAAACTAAATACATTTTGTCTATTGCATCCATTATTTCAGATAATTTTATAACATTTCTACATTGGAAAAAATTAATAAACATTAAAATAATCTTTCTGTACAAGTTGGGAAGTCCTGTCAGAAGAACAATGTTATTAGGTTAACAATTATTTGTGCTGTATATAGCAAGCACATTTGCTCAACTGAGTTCAGCATTCTGCATGGAAAAAAAATCGATTTTCAGATTATTAATAAGAGTTAGTCTTCAGTTTAACGCATTTATACCGATACATTACTATATAGAAATTCCAATTAAAAGTGTGTTAGAATTTAGTTGAAGACAGGGAAACTAGATTAATTTTGTCGATCTTGTCCGTTATTTCAAGTAGTTTTATAACCGTTTCTGCATTGACAAACAATTTTAAGCATAATCTTAAAAATAATCTTCTGCACATATTTTGGAAGACATGTCAGATTTATTTTGTATCCGTACTGTCATTTTCTGCACACTTTAAGCTAATTTGATTGGGACCTACAATTTAATGTGGATTCCGAACCCCTGACAAACATCCATGCTACAGCCAGGCTTCGAAACTGAAGGCTGTGGTACTTTTTTTTACTAAACAGTTATTTTTGCTGTATAGAGCAAGTATATTTCTCCAATTGACTTCAATACTCTGTAGTGTAAAAAAAAAAAAGATTTCACATATCGAAAACAACTTTTATGCAAATATGTACATTATTATATGATATAAATGCATAGAACAGCGTGAACAGCACATTTATAACACATATCAATGCATGGAAAAGCGTAAACAAATTTTCTTAAACTTTAAGGCATAGGATATCTGAATATCTTTGCTCCTAAACGTCATAATAAAAAGAGATTTTAAAAGCAAAATGCATTTTTTTTTTTCAAATGGAAAAAGGTAAAAAATGTGAATGAGAAAAACGGAATAGGATGCAATACTAGAAAAATAAGAAAAATATTGCATATGAAAATGAATGTTTTGAGAATGTAATATTTCCTTAAATGCCTTTTTTTGTTGTTTGCAAAAGGGATTTTCAAATATCTATGTTTCTTTTCGTCAGAAGTATAGCATTAAAAATATTAATTTTTCGTTTATAGATATTTTATGTATACTGTTGATTTTGTTGAAATGATTGTGTAATATCAGCGGAAATATTTATTTTGTATAAATTCAAATTCCAAGCTGTTAATTTTGCAGAATTTTCAAGTTGCTTGTTAATAAATATATATATATATATATATATATATATATATATATATATATATATATGTATATATATATATATATGTATATATATATATATATGTATATATATATATATATGTATATATGTATATATATATATATATGTATATATATATATATATGTATATATATATATATATATATATATATATATATATATATATGTATATATATATATATATATGTATATATATATATATATGTATATATATGTATATATATATATATATATATATGTATATATATATGTATATATATATATATATATATATATATATATGTATATATATAGAGTTATATATATATATATATATATATATATATATGTACATATATACATACATATATATATATACATATATTATATATATATATATATTATTATTATTATTATTATATTTATTACATAATATATATATGTATATATATATATATATGTATATATATATATATATATATATGTATATATATATATATATATATATATGTATATATATATATATATGTATATATATGTATATATATATATATATATATATGTATATATATATATATATATATATATATATATATATATATATATATATATATGTATATTATATATATATATGTACATGTATATATATATATATATATGCAAAAGTTTTTAAATTCCACTCAATATAATCTACAAAACAATTTCAAACTTTAAAAAAAGTATTTTTTGGGAAAGTGCACCAAAAATGGGCATTTTAATATTTTTAGTATAAAATGTTGAATGTAATGATTTTATCTACAAATTTCTTTTTCTTCATTGGTGCAACAGCCCCGTGATGGCCAACATCGTCTTCCTACTGGTAGATTTTGAGACAGGAGATGCTTTCTTTTTAGGGGTTAGGGTTGTCGCTCTACGTCCAACTGTCATATTAAACGGGAATCTACGATTTATAGTGAATTCCGAACCCATAAGATTAGAGAGGGGCCTGAATAGCCGGTGCCACAAATTTCGGGTTCGAGTCCCGGCTGTGCCATAGATGTTTGTAGTGGTTTGTAAACCACTTTAAGCTGTAGATCCCGGTACATATGACTAGGGCCTAATGGTCGAGTGGCTAGTGCTCTGGCGCTAGGTACCGCATGTTATCTTTTCGAGTCCTGGCGGTGCTATGGATTTTTGTAGTGATTCGAAATCCACTTTAAGACGTAGGTTCAGGTTTCATATGACTATTAGAGCGCCATATGACCCACATCATTCCCAAACTGTAAAGGGACAACTTAGCCCTAGGAACAGTGGTGGGGTGGGGTGTAATAGTAGTAGTCATATTAGACCGGGAACTACGGTTGAAAAGGGATTCCGAAACCACTACAAACATCCATGGCACCGCCGCGACTTGAACCCGAAACCTATAGCATCGAGCGCAAGTCTCTCGGCCATCAGGCTCCCTACGAATTTATCTGTTATTAGTGAATGAATTATTATTATTTATTTTAAAGAATTATGTTTATAAATTTGTTAATTCGGAATTATAAATAAATATAAGAAAACTTATTATCAACATCATCATTATCTGTGGCGCAACAGTCCCAAGGTTTGCCAAGACAGTCTGACTACTGGCAGATTTCGTGACAGGAGATATTTTCTCTTAACGGGTTAGGGATGTCGGCCCTACGCTCCGCAATCATATTAGTCCCGGACGCACTGTTTGAAGTGAATACTGAATCACTACACACGTCTTTGGCACCGCCGGTACTTGAACCCGACCCTGTGAGAGCTACTGCCAGAGCTAGTTACTTGGCCTTACGAATTTGCTAAAAAATGAAATTTTATTATTTATTTTAAAGAATTATATTTAATTTCCTTAATTCTGGATTATAAACAAATATACGAAAAAATATTATCATTATCATCATCAGTGGCGCAATATCCCCATGGTTGGCCAAGGCCGTCTGCTTATTGGCAGATTTCGAGACAGAAGATATTGTCTTGTTATGGAGTAGGGCTGCCTTTCCTACGGCCCATGCTCTACAACCATATTAGATTACTACAACTACTACTACTACTGTGGCTAGAGCTGAGTTGCCCCTTTACAGTTTGGGAATGATGTAGGTGAGAAGTCTGATTGGGCTCTGTGACGCTCTACGGACATATTAGACTGGGACCGAACCACTACAAACAACATGGCACCTTCAGAACTCGTGCCGCAACCTATGGCACCGAGCGCCATAATTAATAATAATAATTATTATTATTAATTAATAAATATTACATATTTCCTCTCAATATAATACATAAATATTAATGAATTTTGCAAAACATTTCGAAGAATTTATAACAAACTGATATTATTTGCCTCTTAAATCATATTACAAAACCAATGTCATTAAGTAATTTTAATTAAGTATCACTTTTATATCCTTGCTTTTATGGCACTAAACCATTTAATGTATAATATTCCTTGTTTGTATTCAACAATATTTCCTCTTTAAAAATTGTTAATTGAATTCCTGTACTTTTATTATCAACGAAATTTACTTAATGCTGTACATGCGGAAATTTCATTAAATTTTATTATGTAGTTCATTTTATTAATGTTGGGAATGATTTTACTTGTAATTAAAGTGATCTTGTTTTATCATGAAGAAAAATTATAAAGGAAAAAAATGATGTTTTGTCCCTAATTTTTCTTTGATATTTATGAAAACATTTAATCATTAAGTTTTAATAGAATAAAAGGTTGTTTACGAGTTAATTTATTTTTATTTTATTATTTTGTGTGTTAGAATGTATATTAATAATAGTTAATTTTTTTTATGAGTTGTGGTTTATTTTTAAAATTTAAGTCTTAGATAATCATGTTTTTAAATCTTTCTATTCATACTAGTTTTAAATAATATTTATAATATTTTATGTCGTTTTTTTTCCTATTATTTCTTATAAAATAATTTTTCGGTTTTGAAAGTTAATATTATACATATAAAACAATAATCAAAAGATTGAAATATTATTCGTACTTTCCACTGTGAAATTTTATATGTATTAAATGAAATTAAGCCCGAATAGCTCAGTCGTAGACCATTAAGTTTTTAGCCTAACGGTCTAGAGTTCAAGTTCCTGTTCATGTTCTCCAATAGCTAGAAAACAATTTTTTGGTCTGATGGCCGAGTGACCGACGTTCGGAACCACAGGTTTCGAATGCTAGTCCCGGTGGTGCCATGGCTATTTGTAGTGGTTCGGAATCCACTTTAAATCGTACGTCCTGGTCTAATATGACTGTAAAACGTTGGGTGTAGGGCTACCCCGTAAAAAGAAAACATCTCATGTCTTGGAATCTGCCAGTAGACAGACGGTCTTGACCCACCATGGAGCTTTTGCGCCAGTGATGATAAGATAAAATTTAAAAAAATATTTTTTTGATGTAGTGAAACGCTTTGAAAATAAAAAATGAAAATACTAATAAATTATTTCAATAGAAATTTAAAACTAATTGGATTTGTATAAAGAACATAAAGCGGAAAATGTGTAAGTTTTAAGAAAAAATTTTAAAAAAAAGAATTGTAAAAATTTCGCAACTATAAAAGTTGAAAACTAACAGAATTTTCTTCAAATAAACTATTTATTGATTACAAATGTACTAATGATTAAATTTTAAATTTTATTAAAAAAATAATTGTTATAAATGCACTGTTATAAGTATAGCATATTTATAAGTGTAGCATGTTATAAGTGTTGTACGATGAAACGCACTTTTGATATCATGTTATAACATTCGTCAGACGTTTCACCCATTGCGCAGCCAGCATGCAGGATAGGTTAGATTCGAACACGCTGGGGGGGAGGTGGATGTGCTTTGTAGTTATTGCTTTAAAAAAGCTTTAAACACTTGATGACGATAATGACTATATAACAGGAGGGCTGAAAAGTTCGTAGGCTGACACATAGATGGCGCTACTAGTATTAAATCATGATTTTTAGTTAGCCCTAACCTTCAAAAGACACGTGTATAAATTAAATCACAAAAGGCACGTGTAATAACTAAAAATCATATGGATTAAATACTAGTAGCGCCATCTATGTGTCAACCTACGAACTTTTCAGCCCACCTATTATGCTTATATGCCGGAGGTTCTCTGTATATGATATTCAAATGCGAGATATATACTCCTAAATCTTCTCCTGAAATTTGATGCCTTCCCATTATCGTCAGTCGGTAAGTGTACATAAGTGGAACACCCATACTGATAATTAAAAAACTATTGTAAACTATTGTTTAGCATGCTGATAATAAAAACTATTATAATGCATGTTGTTCATAAAACCTCGTTAAAATTACAAACATTTATTACAAAGGCCAATGATAAGAAAGATATTAAAAGCATTACGAAATAAAACACATATACACTTCATGATTGATACACTTCATGATACATTTTAAGATTGTAGTCGATTTTACCATCATCAATGATGGCAGTGTCGTCAGTGATACTCTACTTCAGATTAGTTCAGTTCTTTTATTCTTGTTCGATTCACGATATCTTTAACATACGGTACTCGATATCTTCATTTCTTACTCGATTCCTGATTTTTTATTAACTTTAAGATGATACTTGATTTCTTGACAGTTGTAGCATACCTTCATCAATGGTGATAGTGCCATCAGTGATCCTTTACTTTAGGTTAAAGGTTTACTGATCTTAAGCAAAGGTTAAAAAGTTAAAGTAAGGTTAAGTTCTGTCATTTGTACTATTGTTCAATACAAGATATCCCGAACATAAATCCATAAATTGAAGTCGCAGGAAGTGATATATGGTGTACTAGGTGTCCAGGGTTATATTAAAGATAACGTTCAGAGAACAAATCTGCAGGACACGATTTATATCTAGTAGAGGGTCACAGATATCCTTTCTCCACCGATCATTGATGAGGATATGCTACGACGGGCATACAAGAAATAGTGCACGATCTTAATGTGCTTCATACAACTTATGGTGCCCATACAGAGATGTATTAAATTAAAAATAACAGAAAAACCTTTCTAATAGTTTTGACTTTCATTTGCCTTTGTAATAAAGTTTTGAAATTGTAAATAGACTTTGACATTCTGCCCTTTAGCAGAATATATATTTGATAAAATGAGGAAATTATCAGAATTATCATGATTTAAAGATTAAGATTTTTCAAAGTCTAACTTCAAGAAATATTTTATTTCGATTGTTTGTTTTATAATGAATTGCGTTTCATTAGTTCAACTTTAAAATAAATTTTTACATGCCTCAATATAAACATTTAATTAATTAAAATGTCCAATGATATTTATTTTATCTACCTTGTGCCTGTATACTATGGCACAAAACCATTTAATTATTTAATAACTATGTATACCCCTTCACTAATTTTTCACATTTTGTTGAAACCTCTCAACCTGGTATCCTTCCTCTGTGAAAACCTGACACAAGTTCTAGACAAAATGAGGCACCCTAACCATTCATCAGTTCAAATTTACCTTAAATGTATATATAACTGATTATAGTGAACATTTCATTTATTGATATATCA
Source organism: Caerostris darwini (assembly GCA_021605075.1). Classification (NCBI taxonomy): domain Eukaryota; kingdom Metazoa; phylum Arthropoda; class Arachnida; order Araneae; family Araneidae; genus Caerostris; species Caerostris darwini. The sequence continues at coordinate 107,942 of BPLQ01009477.1, forward strand.
GTTGGTATTTAATTAATTTGCCTATTCTTTGCCTGCAAGCTACAATGCTAAACCATCTAACTATTTAATAATTTAATAAAATCCTTCAAGTATTTTTCGTATTTCGTTGCAACCTACCATTCTATTTATTCCTCCTCTATTAACAACTGATACAAGTTCTGGACAAGAGGAAGCACCAGAAGCCTTCATCAGTTCAAATTTACCATCAATGTATATGTTCCAGATTATATACATTTCATTTATTGATATATCCATTGTTATTTAATTACTTCGTCTATCCTATGCCTATGAGCTACGCTGCTAAAGCACCTAATAATTAAATAAATCTTTTATTAATCTAATAATTTAATGAAATCCTTCATGTATTTTTCGCATTTCGTTGAAACCTATCCTCCTGTTATCGTGTCCCCTCTCAACAACTGAGCAAGTGCTGGACAAGAGGAGCCTTCATCAGTTCAGATTTACCGAAATATTATCTTGAAGGGCACCTAGCAGTGACTCGATACTAAATAATTATTTAGGAGGGGAGATTTACTCTCGGCGCAGGACGTTATTAGTCGGGTCTCTCTCTGTCCAAGGCAAATGCATCCACCGCTGGTGGCTACATGCATTTGAGCATCTAGATTTCCGATGCATTCAGTGTTCCTTAATGGAATAGCTAATTTGTCACCCCAAAACAGTGCAATTACCAATGCATTCTATTATTCGGATATTACAGCAAATGCGTAAGGCACTGGGGTGGATAAATCAACCTCCCTAAAGGTTTCGATTTGTGCGGGACAAATGAGGGGAAACTATTCCATCGGAAGCGATTCGGGGAGGATTTAGGTGAATCCGTCAGAAGTAAGATGAAATGACGTCTGGGAAAGTGACTGAAGGATTCAAAATATTTATTTCATATGTTTTAAAAATATGACGAAAAATAAAAAAAAATCATTCTTTCTTACGCGGTATTCTTCTCACTGAAAATTCTAAAATTCTCCCTTACAAAGTTATTTTATTATTCAGTAAAATTATGAAATGAAATCTTAATGGAACTAATTTATTAAAAGATATTTTCTACAATTCATTATAAGTTCTCAATTTAACTCGTTAAAAAACTTCGTAACGGTCTAAAAATTTCTCATCGGTCTGGTATTCTTTCTATCTCCCCGTGTATGATTTATGCAAAACATGAGACATACAATAATAAGTAATAACGGAAAGTTATTTAATACACAATAGAATGTCACAAGAAAATATATAAGCGGGAAAAGGCTTTTTAGCTTGTAGGTAGGGTTGTCGTTCTTCAGCTCAACGCTCTATAGTCATATTGGACCAGAACCTTAAAGTGGATCTCGTACCATTGCAAACATCCATGGCACCACCGGTATTCCAACACAAAACCTGCGCCAGACACTCGGCCATTGTACTCCCGCTTTCTAATTAAATTAGAATTTACTTGCACATATACGAATTCTAATTCTTTTAAAACAGTAGATATAATTACGAACATAATTTTTAACATAATATCATAACAACTGAACATACTTTTATATTTAACTTAAATTAAATACAAAAATATGTTCAGTTCATGTATATAGTTTATGCATGTTAAGTTATGTATATTTTAATATATTAATGTTAATTACACATGTTTTTACACTGAAGTGACAAAAGTCATGGGATAGCAATATGCAAATTTTCAGATGGCAGTAGCATCGCGTAGAACAGGTATAGTTGCGCAGTGCTTTCGCAGAGCTTTCATTTCTGTTCAAGTTATTCATGTGAAGAGGTTTTGACGTGATGATGACCGCGCGACGGCAATTAACAGACTTTGAACGCGGAATGTTAGTTGGAGCTTGACGCATGGGTCATGCCATTTCGGAAATCGTTAGGGAATTCAACATTCCCAGATCCACTGTGTCAAGAGTGTGCCGAGAGTATGACATTTCAGGCATAACATCCCACCATGTACAGCGCAGTGGTCGACCGCCTGCACTTAACGACCGAGACCGGCGACGTCTGCAAAGAGTCGTAAATTCTAACAGATAAGCAACACTGCGTCAAATAACCGCAGAAATCAATGTGGGACGTACAAGGGACTTGTCTGTTAGAACTGTGCGGAGAAATTTGGCTTTCTTGGGCTATTCCAGCAGAAGACCGACTCGAGTGCCTTTACTGACAGAACGACATCGCTTGCAGCGACTCTCGTGGGCACGTGAGCATATCGGTTGGTCCCTAGATGAATGGAAAACCGTGGCCTGGTCCGATGAGTCACGATTTCAGTTGGTAAGAGCTGATGGTAAGGTTCGAGTGTGGCGCAGACCCCACGAAGCCATGGGTCCAAACTGTCAGCAAGGCACTGTTCAAGCTGGTGGTGGCTCCGTAATGGTGTGGGCTGTTTTTTCATGGCATGGACTTGGTCCTCTGGTGCGACTGGACCGAACATTGACTGGAAATGCTTATGTTCAGCTACTTGGAGATCACTTGCAGCCATTCATGGACTTCATGTACCCAAACAACGCTGGGAATTTTTATGGATGACAATGCGCCATGTCACCGGGCCACAACTGTTCGCGATTGGTTTGAAGAACATTCTGTCCAACGAATGATCTGGCCACCTAGATCGGCCGACATGAATCCCATCGAGCATTTATGGGACATCATCAAGAGGTCGGTTCGTGCTCAAAATCCTGCACCATCAACGCTTTCACAATTATGGACGTCTATCGAGACAGCATGGCTCAATATTCCTGCAGAAGACTTCCAACGACTTGTTGAGTCCATGCCACGTCGAGTTGCTGCACTTCGCCGGGCGAAAGGAGGGCCGACACGATATTAAGAGGTATCCCATGACTTTTGTCACTTCAGTGTATATATTATATATATATATATATAATATAAATTATAATCATAATTCTCATTAAAAATTATTTCTAGTAATTTAGTTTTCATATTCAAAACATAATGGAAAAGTTTAAAAAAATTATATTATTATTACAAAATTATTTTAATTAAAAATTCTAATAGAAATTTCGTAATCCTTTATTATTTTCAAATCATTGCATTCCAATAAATGGCTATATAAAATAAATAAGCATAATTAATATATAAATAATTAAATAATTTTTACATAAAATAAATAAATAAGAAATCCTCATTTTTGTTTCTTTGTTTTTTCAATAAGTTACTCAAAATTTTGTAGCATTGAAAATACTTAGAAAATACGTACATAATATTTTTGAAAGATGATTATTAAATTATTGGAATTCTGATGACCATTTGTTTAGCGCTGGTATCCCAGCACTGGCTATTGGTACGATATACTTCCGGTTCAAATCCTGGCGGTGGCAGGGATGTTTGTGAGTGGTTCGGAATCCACGTTAAACTTTAGGTCAAAGTCTAATTAGCTTAAAGATTGCACAAAATGTCAATAGTGCGACAAACCAAACCATACCTCTCTCTTGTTGACTACTAAATCTGGCGTGGTGTAGTAGTTTGGCAGAGAAAATAAGTATCAATTGAGATTTTGCTCCTGGATTAAATTGTTTCCTATCTTTTTAACAGTTACTGGGATAATTCATTTTTTTAAAACACCTTCCTTACTAATAATTACCATTTGCTCATTTCAGTACATACAATGGTAATGTTTTTTACTTCATACAGAAAACAACCATGTGAGTCATTCAATGTTTGTTAGTGGTTCGGAATTCACGTTGAACTGTAGGTCCCGGTCTAATTAGCCTAAAATGTGCATAAAATGACTGTAGAGTGACAAACCAATTATATGTCGTTAAAAGGAATAACTTCAAGACTTTTAAACCTATCATCAATAATAAACATAATATCCATAATGTAAAATAACAATAATACAATAATAATTGTAAAATAAATAATAAACATCAAATAATGTTACATGATTTTCGTAATTTAATATAAGGAGAAATCCATTAAGTTTTATTAACATATATTTTAATTTAATCTAAAAAATATTATTTAATAACTAATAATATTTCTGGACTTTAAATGTTTTTTTAAAGAGTGTCTTTAATTTAGACCATATCTTTAATTGATTATTGTTTTTATTTTTATAGAATGATGAAATTGTACAACACAAATTGAACCGAACTTATTATATTAATATTTGATTAAACTATTTCAATTACTTACTAACCACTGGGCATTCTCGATAATTAAATGTGAACTTCCGAAATGATTCTTTGGTATCTCAAGAATTCTCGCTGCTGGGCAATCATCGTTATATAATGATAATCCATACAACGGAAATGATTGATTTTACAGACGAACCTTTGACAGGATTATAATATAGCATTGCATCATTCGGTAATAAAACAATGAATACGAACTACATTCATAATTTTAATTAGCAATAGGGTATATTTGCGTATAATGCATTTTCATCCATTCCGATAAATATCAGAAACCATTATTCAGATGCATTGTTGTGTATTAAATACTGATAAGATAAAGTACAAGATATTTCTGAAAAAGTGATATCGAAGCCAAACGTGTAGCGGAGAGTAAGAAAATAAAGAGGACAGATCAAACAGTTAGAAGGACTCATATTCGAATGTTTTATAAAAAATATTTTCCTCACGGGAAGAGTTTTGGAATTTCATTTCCACGAGAGAGGAATTACTGTTATTTAACATGTGTATAATAAACACCCATCACTCAAATTTGACAGCAGATAGCAGTATTATGGATACTAATATTATACTTAATAAGTGTTTTTCACAATGAGAACAGCCTGTCACTCAAATATGATATCAGATATTCGGTATCATGTGTAATAGGGCTCAACAAATTAGCGAATGTATGTGTGACCTTCACAGGTCGAAACAACTACAGATTCAATATGAACTATATCATGAGTGCTTCAATCGTGATTTCTGATAGACCACGAGCTGAGAAATGTCTACTCCTATGATAAGTGAGGGAAGTTGGCTCCCAACCTTTCTTGATTTCTTAACGCATACCTTTTTTTTTACTTTAACCCCACCTTACCCCCTTGCCTATGTAGCCGAATAAAATCTAATAATAAAGAGTTTTAAAAAATCTTCAATTAGTGAGTTAACGAACTAACATAAGTATGCATGGTAACACATACCGCAAGTACTCGATGTAAAAAAAAACACCGATTTAAATGCATATAATAAACTCCTCCTCCCCCATTATATAAAAAAAATCATGGAAATACACACCTCAAACAGCCGGATTATTCAATAAGGCCCGAATGGCCGAGTGCCTAGCGATCTGTGTAGCGTTTCGGGTTCGAGTGCTGGCGGTGCCATGGATATTTGTTGGGGTACGGAATCCACTTTAAACCGTAGGTCCCGGTTTCATATGATTGTAAGAGCGTCACAGAGCCAGGTCAACCTTCTACCTACGGGTATTCCTTCACAACAGAAGCTGTCCCCCTTTCTCTCCATCCATGAGTTGATTACTAATGTCTTGTCCCTCCCTCATTGCAGGACACTAAGGATTTGACATAACAACATGTATGAGATTCTGCTGAGAACTTTTTTTAAACATGAATTTTTTTAAAAAAATGTATGCTATGTTTTGAAATCTACAATAGGTTTGAATGTTTAAACATAGTAATATCTATTTAATTTGTTACCTTTTAAATTCCAGACGGTAAAATATATTTTTATTTCCAGCTTTTTCCTGAAAACTGAATTGCATTTAATATGATCACTTTCCTTTAGTTCAATGCATAAAATAATTAGTTATTCTTATATAAAAATGACATTGCTATCTATTTTTTTTTTTTTTTTTTTTTTTGACATTGCTATTTATTTTTATAATAATAAATTTTAAAATAAAAAAAAATAGTTAAGGAGATATTTTTCTCTGTATTCAGAAATATAATTAAGCAAATTAGGGCAAAAGAAATAGTTTCAATTCCCGTCATTTTGTATGAAAATCATAGAAACATGGTCCACAAATTTCTAATTAAATGTTCGACGAATAGATATTTTAAGCTATTAATATCGAATAAAAAATTAATTTAAAATAATCCAAATAAAATTAATCAAATAAAAAAATTCCAAATGAAAAATTAATTAAAAGAAAAAAATCCAAAGGAAAAATTACTTAAAAGAAAAAAAGATCCAAATAAAAAATAAATGCCAAGAACAAATCTCCAAATAAAAAATTAAATGTAAGAAATTAAAACATAAAAAAAATAAAACCAATCTTAAAACATTTCGCCTATTTTTATAAAACAAATAAATTATAAACCATTATACCCAATAAATAAATAATAAAACATTTATTTATAAAACAAATTAATAAAACTAAACAATAAATTCACCAATATCAATAAATTAAAGTTATCTTTAAAGAAGACACACCTCCTTTAAAATAAAAAAAAAAAAAAAAAAAACCCTTAAAAGATAAGTCTTTGACATACATGAAAAGACGTGAAAGCTGCGAGAACGTTTTATTACATTAGACCCCCATCAAAAAGTACTTTAGCAATTTTATTGCTTCGAAAATACATATCACTCACTCAAACATACAATACCAGAGAGTACATTTAACACGATATATCTTGCGGTACTTTTTTATAGGGGAAATATTTTCGGTATAGGGATTTTTTTCTTTACTATGGTAGAGTGCATTAACCTTAAATAACTTACAGTGTGTTAATAAAAGTTTGAATTTACTGTAATCTTTTAAAATTTATGTTTTTTATAAATGGGGAATATTTTTAAAAAATATATATTTTTTTAGGAATAGTGGATGGAAATGAAATAAGAAATTACTTATTACAATAAATTCTCTATTGGCGCAACAGCATCATGGTGAGTCAATGCCCTCTGCCTGTTGTCAGATTTACAGAAAGGAGATGCCTTCTTCTTAAGGGTTAGGATTATCAGCCTTACGCACAACACCCTACAACGTCTCGCCTATACTGAATCTATAACGGCTTCAATAAGAGGGCTACTTTCAGGTTTATGGGAACACATTAATTTTTATTTACAATCATTTTATATATATGCACAGCACTCTATTTACAAAAATGAAAATTAAATATAATTTGATTGACAAGTGTAGTTCACTCCAAGGACGGATATTTTCAGAGTTATCTAGTCTGCAACGAATCTAATACACTGTTCTACGACAGACATTAATTATCACACGACGTGATACACGAAACTACAAAGGGCTCACTTTGAAAACAGGAAGAACCGAGCTATATTCAGTCATTTTAGAGAGAAAAAGAACCACACTCCTGGTCGACTCATCGTATAACTCTCTCTCTTCTTCACTGCGGCCTGATGTCTAGTGCACTGATGGCCGGTGGCTAGTGCTCTGGCCCTCGGTACCACAGGTTTCGGGTTTGACTCCCGGCGGCAAAATGGATGTTTGCAATGGTACGGAATCCCCGTTAAACTGTAGGTTCCGGTTTGTTTAGCCCTCGTGTGCATAAGTGACCGTAGAGTGAAAAACCAAACCAAACCTCTTCTTCACCAAACACGTCACTTTTAAGGTAATCCGACATGAGGGGGAGATCATGTCATGTCCATCCTATCTCATTGGAGTAGATATTTCTCAGTTCATGGTCAACACTAATCATGATGGAACAACTCATGGTATTGTCCATATTCAATCCGTAGTTCTTTTGACGTGTGAAGTTCGCTAATTTCCTGAGTCACATTATACATGATACAAAATATCTACTATCAGATTTGAGTGACCAGGTTGTTCTAATTATTATAAAACATTAATTGCATGTAATATAACCACAATATAGCTTATATGCTGTCAAATTTGAGTGATTGGTTATCATATAATACAATTTTACATTATCAAATAATGTACATTCTTCTCTCCTGGTAACGAAATGCCAAAACTCTTCTAGTGAGAAAAATTCTGCAACAGTCAAATTAGACCGGAATCTACGTTTTAAAGTGGATTCCAAACCCCTATAAACATCCATAACACTGAATACCAGAAAACAATTCATTAGGCCATCAGCCTCCAATTACACTAAATTACTTTTACTATATTGAGATATAACTAGTATATATACAGCTAATTATTATATTACTATAGGAATCAAATGAATATAATCAGTGTGTAAAATCAGTTTTATTCTAACTATGCATTCTTTCTATCTGTACATAACAAGAATGTTTGTATATTCGTTTAAAATTAAATCTTTATACCCTCTATATACATAGGGTCTAAAATTTTCTGAAGGGTTACTTGTTTTTAAATAAAAGATCCACTTACATATGTTTTGTGTTTCTGAATTATTTTCTGTCAATCATACTAGAATGTTCAAGTTAGAATATTTACAATGTCTCACAAAATATACTAATTTACATTTCTGACTGGGAAAGACATTCAAACTTTCGGATTCAGAAAGATTTTCCTGTCCAAAACGTGTTATGTGAAGTTATTTATTTCTATTAGCAATATTTTTTTCAATACAGAAAAAAGTTTCTCATAAAGTCTATTGCTTTTTCCTCAAGCAAAAAGAATACTTTATTTGGTCAGTAAAACATATGTATAAAGATAACCGAACCTGATAATGTAAGATAGGGTCAATTCGCGGACATTTATACAGAATTCACAAAAAAAAAAAAAAAAAAAAAAAAATTAACGTGACCCTTAATGTATATATACAGTAGCCAAACTCACGGTATAGTTCTTATTCAATCTGTAACATGTAATCTGTTAGTTGTTTCGATCTGTGAAGGTCGCACAGACATTCGCTAATTTCTTGAGCATCATTATATATGAGACCGAATATCTACTATCAGATTTGAGTGACAGGTTGTTCTCATTAGTACAAAACACTAATTTGCATTTAATATAACTACCCACAATACTGCTTGTCTACTGTCAAATTTGAGTTATGGGTTAATATATACTTGTCAAATAACATGCATTTCTCTCTCCTGGGAATGAAATGCCCAACTCTTATTGTGAGAAAAAAATACTACAATGTACATCGATTACATTGATACATAAAAATTCCGAAAAAAATACAATTTATGGTTTTTATTCCCTTACTGTAATAGTAGGTATAGATATATTTGCTGCTGAAATCTATCAGCGTGATAAAAAAAAAATTCTTACTGCAAATTTCCGGTTAAAATTGTGTAAAATATAATATAAAATCACTATATTTTATACTTCAAGTTATCTTAAGTAATCTTTTATTATTTTATTCTTCCAAAACGTGTTATTGAAGTTTTTATTTCGATATGCAAAGCACATCATAAAGTCTACTGTTTTTCTCTTAACGCAATACTTTTAAAACAAAGGGATTCACGGAAATTCTCTTCATAGTTATTTTCTCCAAAGTATAAAAACAAATGTGATTTTATTTTACACATATCTTTTTTTTATATAAATACGCATGCAATTTCTGCTATCCAAAATATTTTTCTTTCTTAAAATCCGTATTTCTTCAGCTCCATTACATCAACTTTATATCGGAATAGCGCGAAAATGTATAATACAGTAGCCAAACAGATGATATAGTTCTTATTCAATTTGTAGTTGTTTCGATCTGTGAAGGACGCACAGACATTCGCTAATTTCCTGAGTCTCATTATATATGAGACCGAATATCTGCACATTTGAGTGACAAACTGTTTTCATTAGTACAAAACACTAATTGCATGTAATATAACTACCCACAATACTGCTTATCTGCTGCCAAATTTCAGTGATGGGTTAATATATACTTGTCAAATAACATGCAATTCTCTTTCAAAGGAATAAAATGCCAAAATTCTTACCGTGAGAAAAAAAATGCTACAATGTACATCGATTACATGGATACATAAATATTTACAACAAATATAATTTATGATTTTTATTTCGTTACTGTAATACTTTGTATATATTTATATAGATATATATGTTACTGAAACTTATAAACATGATAAAAAGAAACTTTACCTTTTGTAAAGTTTCCGACAAAAATTGTGTAAAATATAATATAAAATAACATTTTATATTTATTCATACCACTATATTTTATATCATAAAGGTCTACTGCTTTCTCTTAATGCAATACTTTTAAAGCAAAGTGATTCATGAAAATTATCTTTTTAGTTATTTTCACCAAAGTATAAAAACAAATGGGATTTTATTTTATACATATATATTTTTTATATTTATGCACGCAATCTCTGCTATCCGAAATATTTTTCACCCTTAAAAGACCGTGTTTCTCCAGCTCCGTTTCATCAACTCCATATCGGAATAGCGCCAAAATGTATAATACAGTAAGTAGCCAAACGTCGTAAATGATTTTCGTGTTTTACTTCAAACAAGGCGTATAAATAACAGATGTCTTCTAAGACTTAATCCAGAAAATGCGGATGAAAATCCCGGGCTCCGCTGTTTATGCTCGGGAGGGAAACAAAAGGGTTTAAACCCGGGTTAAAATGTTATTCCCGAATATATTTGGTAGAGAAGATATTTGGAGCACCGTTTTTTGAGAAATATTTTCACATGCCTCTTTCCATCTTTTTTTGAAAAACACCCGTCTTTTAAGCTAACAGGATAACACTATTTTTTGTCAATGCAGAAAATAATGTCTATGCGTTTTTCGAAGAGCAGACTGCATTTTTAAATAACGTATACTTTTCAGGTATATCCATTGACATATTTAAATTTTATAAGAAATCATATCTATCTTAATTTGTCTCAATGATATAAAAGAATATTTTAATTGGTTATTAAAACATATGTATAAAGATAATCCAGAATGATATTGTAAGTTGTATATGAGGTCAAATTGTAGACATTTATATAGATTTTGTATAAAAAAAAATTAACGTGATATTTAAAACATATATTGTATCTAAAATATTTGGTTACATAATAATTAGTTCTTGTTGCACATTGTTAAACCTACGCTTATATACCAACAAGAAGTTCATCAATAGTCGATGAAGGAAGGACAAGGCTTTCTAGAAGAATTTTTAAGGTCAATTGTTGACACTATATAATCGAATCTTATAAATTATATATGGGCTTAAATTGTAGACATTTATACAGATGTTTTTCAAAAATTTATGTGACATTAAAGAATATATTTTATCTTAAACTTTTGGTTATGTAATAATTAGTTCTTGTTGTACATTGTTAAACCTATACTTATATATCCAACGAAAACTCACTAATAACCCATGAAGGAATTACATTGCTATCTAGAAGGATTTTTAAGGTAAATTGTTCACATTTGTTTTTGTTTAAGATAAAACCTAGAACTCCAAAAAGACAGTCTGAATGTCGATGCGAGACGTAGAGGATGTTACCACAATCAAATCAGCATAGTCACAGTAACCATCATAATCATGAACATTTTTAAAACCACTAACTGTAAATGACGCTACAAGAAAAAAAAACCGTTATCTTGCATGTTTTACCATTATGATAGCCACAAGTCAAGATGCTTAATATATTAATTTCATTTCGACTAAATATTATTTTTCAAAATATATGAATTAAATGTTCTATTTAATTTTTATGAAATCTGCATAAGGTAAAAACAATTTGACTGTTTAAATAACTTATTATATCATGGTGAGTTATCCTTATACATTTGTTTTAGAAACCAAATAAAATATTCTTTTATATCATTGAGAAAAATTATGATGAATGTCATTTCTTATAAAATTTAAATATGTGAATGGATATACCTGAAAAGTATAAGTTATTTAAAAATGCAGCCTACTCTTCGAAAAACGCATACACATTTTTTTCTGCATTGAAAAAAAATAGTCTTATCCTTTTAGCTTAAAAGAAGGGTGTTTTTCAAAAACGATGGAAAGGGGAATCTGAAAATATTTCTCAAAAAACGGTGCTTCAAATATCTTCTCTACGAAATATATTCTGGAATAACATTTTAACCCGGGTTTAAACCCTTTTGTTTCCCTTCCGAGCATAAAACAACGGGCCCGGGATTTTCATCCGCATTTTCTGGATTAAGTCTTAGAAGACATCTGTTATTTATACGCCTTATTTCAAGTAAAACACGAAAACCATTTACGACGTTTGACTACTGTAGTATACATTTTTGACGCTATTCCGATATGGAGTTGATGAAACGGAGTTGGAGAAATGGGGTCTTTTAAGGGTAAAAAATATTTCGGATAGCAGAGATTGCGTGCGTAAATATATATATGTATAAAATAAAATCACATTTGTTTTTATACTTTGGTGAACATAACTAAAAAGAGAATTTTCATGAATCACTTTGCTTTAAAAGTATTGCGTTAAGAGAAAACAGTAGACCTTTATGATATGCATTGAATATAGCAGTAAATAACTTCAAATAAAAAGTTGTCGATAAAAGAAAATAATAAAAGATTACTTCATGTAACCTGAAGTATAAAATATAGTGATTTTATGTTATAATGTACACAATTTTAGCTGGAAAGTTTACAATTGTAGTAGTTTTTTTTTAATGTTGATAGATTTCCGTAACATATATATCTACACATACTATTCGAGTAAGGAAATAAAAACTATAAACTATAAGTTTTGGAAATTTTATGTGTCTATGCAATCGAATACGTTGTAGCATTTTTTCTCACTGGAAGAGTTTTTACATTTCATTCTCAGGAGAGAGGAATGTGTGTTATTTGGCAAATATTGTAACGTGGATAGTTATATTACATGCAATTAATGATTTGTACTGAGAACAACCGGTCGCTCAAATCTGATGGCAGATATTTGGTATCATGTATAATGAGACTCAAGAAATTAACGAATGTCTGTGCGACCTTCACAGGTAGAAACAACTACAGATGGACTATGAATTGTCGTTCCATCGTGATTGATGATAGATCACAAGCTGAGAAATGTCTACTTCAATGAAAAGCGAGGGAAGCTAACCTCTCTCTTAAAAGAGAGGTTTTTGTTTGCATAAGTACTAACAACTATAGATCGCGAAAATTGTACTATGTAAAGAAAGTTTATCAAAAACTCTACAATGTAAAATAATGTTTACAAAATATTATTTGGTGAGCATTGTAAATCGCTGTGGTTTGCAATACCCGGACAAATACCATAGAAATGTTTTTCTATATGACTCCAAAAATATTAAATACTGCCATAGACATCACTATAAAGATTCAAACAATAATAACTGGTATGACTTCTAATCAACACAAGTCATAGTATGGGCATACCGGAAACATTTACATTAATTTCAATATTAATAAGTGTTCTGAAATAAAAGCATTAAGGAATATACGAAAAAAGAGTTTAGAATTCAGTTTATTTACAAATATAATGAATTATTCAAATATTCTTTCAATTTTCTAGATAAAAAACAATGAAATATTCATAAAATGAACATGTTTATGGGCATATTTACTGTTGTGTTTGTTTCTGTGTAGCGTGGTAATTTCGAGTCAAATAAAGACATCATTTGCCAAATGAATTTGCAATAACGAGAAATGCAGTGTGAACTACGCTAAATTAATTTTCCCTTTCCTGTTGAATAACACATACATTTAACATTAACATTGCTACAATAAAAAACTTACCATTAAGGTAATTCACGCCATTTGCATAAAATATTATTGAATTTTAAGTATCATAATTAAATATTTATTGAAACATAAATTAGGATGTTCACTTTACTAAATAATGTTATTTTATCATTGCAATTAACATTTAATATGGAATAGATGATTCTTCATAAGTTATTTAGTTTAAGTTTTAATAATATTGGCATTACTTAGTTATTAAAAAAATAACTTCAATTATATGTTAGTAATAATGCATATTTGTATTCAGATGATAGAGCATCAAAATGCATTTTGCAATTAATTTTTATTTTTGAAGGTGGCAGTTATTGACCGGAGGTATTTTAATAATTTAGAATATTTACTTGAAATTGTATTCTATTGAAACTGAAATTGAAATTTTCATTGAAATTTTATTCGAAATGTTTAAAAATGCAGAAGCTGCTGTGTAGAAATGACTCGCTATATTTCTATAAAAAAATTGATTAGGCAAAATAAAATACATATATTTTTGAATGCAAATAAAGACAACGCTTATTTAAACTGAACCCCGCCATAAAACTTAATAAACATTCCTTTAAAGGTCTCTACATTTATGAAATAATGTTGCATTCAACATTTCCACCATAATTAGTGCTTAACAAGGTTTTGATTGACAGTTGAAAAAAATATTATTTTTGATAAAAATACATAGGCAGATTTAGTGGGTACACTGTATATGTGCTAATGGATATCTTATTAGATGGTCGTACTGACCAGTATATTATCACAAGAAGGGAATTTACTCCACTGTCATACAGATATAGCCTGACCACGGATCGCGTGGAATGGTAATCGCCCTGTTTAATGGCGTAAACACGTTAATCAATTACTTTTTAGAAGTGCTAGTCATATACTATATGTGCTTCGAAAGAAAAGGTATAATAGTTAGGCTGGAATTTATCTTCATCTAGCTTTCTTTTCATGTCGTGTAACCTAAAATTATTATTAATAAAAATTGTTTATTGAAATTAATCCCTCCTAAATGTCATTTTCTCCTCTATGACATTTCATCCTTTCACAATTTCGGTGGTCGGACAATAACAAATAATTGATAAAATTCATGATTGATTATTCCCAACTGATTCTTCACCCGATTCGTGGGGCCGCAGGTTTCGGGTTCGAGTCCCGGAGGTGCCATGGGTGTTTGTAGTGGTCCGGAATCCACTTTAAACTGTAGGTCCCGGTCTGTTTAGCCTAATGTGTGCATAAGATGACCGTAGAGCGACAAACAAACCAAATCACACGATTCGTGATTGATTATTTCAATTGAATTTTGATCCAATTCGTGATTTGTTATTTCCAACTGATTTTAGATAAACTTTGTGATTGAATATTTCCAACTGGTTCGGGATCCAATTCGTGATTGATTATTTCAATTGATTCTTGACTCAATTACGTGATTGACTATTTCCAACTGGTTCCTGATCCAACTCGAGATTGATTATTTCCGTCTGATTTTTTCTGACGGAAAGAGTTTTTGTCATTCCATTCCCAGGAGAGAGCAATGTATATTCTTTGACAGCACATAATAACAACCTATCACTGAAATTTGACAGCAGATAAGCAGTGTTGAGGATAGTTATATTGCATGCAATTAGTGTTTTGTTCTAATGAGGGCAACCTGTTACTGAAATCTGACAGCATAGCAGATATTCAGCGTCATGGATAATGAGACTCATGAAATTTGTGACTGTCTGTCCGACCTTCACAGGTCGAAATAATTACAGATGGGATATGGACTATATCATGTGTTGATTGCTGATAGATAGGCAGTCAGCTGGAGGAGCTCATAAATGAAAGCACAATTGCAAAAATAGAGTAAGAATAAAATAGTGTGTAGACTTGAGGCTCATCACGTGGCGGGTATCAGTTGGGGCAATGTGCCTTGGCGTTGTGAGAAATTCGTGTCAAGTTTGTTCGCTCTTGAACGCTTCACATCAGACCGTACATTCCTATGCAATGTATGTTTCAGTAAGTTGTGTAATCCCTCAAAATTTGCCCCATGATAGTTGAATCACCCTGTATGCATATACAATAGAAAACTCACATTTATTTATTTAATATTTAAAATTGGACTCTCAGTAAGCCAGACTGTCGAAACTGGACTATCGTTGTATATGAGGATACTAATAGTCTCCTGCGACCAGGTGACTTAGCCAGCAATTTGGATTGGTCCTTTGCAAGAAAGAGATTCAGCTTTATTTTGAGTGGAAAATGAGAAATAATGGGCGTTTGCCTATTCATTATGGTAGACATCAATTTAATGTCTATTAGAATGGAGTTAGATGAATGTCTGGTGGAATTTGATGCGGAATTCTTAAGCTTTTAAATGTCATAATTAGGGACATTCAAAGATTCCTTACAGGGCGCCTGACCGTTATAACTTACAAGCAGAATGTATAACGACTTTCATTTTATCTAACTGTAAATTTAGTAAGTGCCGGTCCAAAGGGGAAATTCCGTCAATTTGCTTATATTATCATTATGTAACAGCCGAAGTAGGTAATAAAATTCAAATTATTTTTTATTTAAAAAAATGCTGGCACATAAGTTTTTATTTAAAAGTGTTACATGTTTTTATACTACAATTTTGCAAATTTTTTCCTTCGCAACACAAAATAATAAATAATAGTTTAATTATATCAGAAAATATCTGAAAAAAAACATGTTACTTTTTTAAAAAAATTGTTTTTAAATTTCAGATGGTTTTTTTTCTTTTTTTCAAAACTAAAACATAGAATCATTGCACAGTCTTTCGATCCCATGTGGGAAGGTTTAAATAATTTATCCGAAAAAAAAATTTAAAACCAATGTGTTCTCGTAATATTATTTTAAAAATCTTTGTAGGTCATAAAGTATAGGGTGCTGCAAAATTTTATAAATTTGCAACAATTTTAAAAGATAAAATTTTATAGATATTGCTTCATTATAAATAAATAGTAAAATAGAAATATATTATATATATGTAAAATATGTATGAAATATATATATAATTGTAAAAACTTCCAACTATAAAAGTTGAAAACTAACAGAATTTTCTTCAAATAAACTATTTATTCATTACAAATGAACTAATGATTAAATTTTAAATTTTATTAAAAAAATAATTGTTATAAATGCATTGTTATAAGTACAGCATGTTTATAAGTGTAACATATTATAAGTGTAGCATTGTTATATTGCAGTGTTATAAATGCATTCTTCTCAAAAAGGTGTATAATTTTTATATGGCAAGTTAATATGTATTTCCATAAGGACAACACATATTTTTGCAATTTAAGCATAGAGACATTTCGTTTCTATATAATTGCAAGTCTGAAGACGCTCAATAATTATGGGGAGAAGATGCTATGGAATAAATTCCAGTTGCAATGCATTATATATATTACTTTTAATCTGAAGGAGACATGACAGGTTATGTTCAAGCGACATGACAGCTTTTGTCTCGTGTCAACAGTCAGGTTACTTGGTGGGCGTTTGTCAGATTTCTTCCCATATAAATAACAAATGCTCGTCCTAAATGCCCTTGAGAAAAGCAATCCTCTCCGTTGGTGACTGTTGGTTGCAAAAGTGATTTGAACACTTCCTCGAAGCATGACAAAAAAAATTACGTCCTCAATTTAACAACATTTATGTTGGAAAATATGAGTGAAAACTGAAAATTAATTCATCTCTAGAAATTCATGCAGTAATTTTTTTTTGGTTCACTTCTGTTGGAAAAATGAACGAAGGTGTCTTTTGGGTTATATCTTAATGGGACTCGCATCTGACTCTCGTATTACCACAGACAACCCACCGAAGATCAATGAAAAGAGAGAGAATTACCTTGCCGTAAAATTTTTAAGGATGAGTGCTCCACATTTGCGCGTCCTATGAGAAACCAGGAAACTTTCATCAGACAGCCTTATTAACGATACGAGACACTATGCATATGCTGTCACAATAGATATTGAGTCTGACTCGCCACCGTCGTTGAGTGAGGATGGATGAATGAGATTGAAAAAGATGAGTTTTTCGAAAGCTTGACGATTAGCGACTTACGAAAAGTGTTGTTCAAGAAGTTGAAAAGTATCAATCTGTTTTCATCACATATATATACACAGTGCATTTAGCCTACTCAGTAATCAATAGGATCGCACAATAGCGTGGCTGGATTGGCCAAAATCCCAGGAGACCTAGAGTGGCAGTCCCGTGGTAGGAATTTTTAATAAATTTGTTGGTAAGCAATAAGGATTCAATTATCTTAAATTTTATTTTAAACTCAATTCAGGTTTTCTACTATTTGTCATTCATAAAACCATAAAATTTCTACCAGTGGAGTGGAGTCAATGTAGACATATAAGCAATCTCTCCCTGACACTTGTTGACGACCATCTGTCGGCACAATGTAGGTATTAATCAATTGCTAAATGGATGGGTTGATTCGAGTAAAAAGATTAAAATTCCAATACATTTTTATTAGGTAGAAATAGGAGTGTACATCCTACTATATTATGAACACAGACACTAGCTGCATAGACCAAGCTCTCTCTAGATGTGAGCGGATCTTTTTTATGACATTGAGCTCCCTGTTTGATTTAGAGGAAATACAATTTCTTGCTTCTTAAGAGAGCTTTAATTCTTTTCTGCACACCTCAACCCCATACATAGCGCTATGCAGTCTTCCATAATAATTAAAAAAGGGGGGATCTAACATCAGAGAGACCCGTGTCTACTACGAGCAGCCCACAGAAGATGTTGAGGAACAGACTTAGTTTTTCAAGATGCCTTTAAAGGATAAGAATGGGGGGAAATCAGGAAAACTCTAACCAGGCAGCCTGATTATCCATACGAGACAATTTACACATGCTAATACAGTCGCCATCGAAACACTTTATTTTCTCCACACCTCATGCCCGTATATAGCACTATGTAATTTCCCTCCTCTATACTTAGAAACTTGAGGGTGGGGACAAGGACGGACTTTTAAAGATAATTGCCCCACATTTGCATGCCATATCAGGGAAAATCCGGCAAAACTCCCATCAGACAACCTGACTGCGAGATGCTTTACATAACCTTATCATCCTGCTCAAGCAGAATCTCAGTCACGATTCGAATAAACTGAGCATTTCAGTACTGAACCAAGAATCGGAAAAGTAGGTAGTGACAAAATAGTTGGGTTTTTTGGTGTTTTTCTACATTTAATAGTTAATAGTTTCCTCCTTCAAATATTTTTCTGTAGGTTAATCACAGTATTTCGCTTTGTCTTATCGGTTTAATTTGCCGATTCGGATCGATTTTGTAATTCCATAGTAAAAGAAATAATGAAACCAACTTGTAGCTTTGATAGGTGAAAAAATAAATTCCATGCGTTATCTTCTAAATTACGGTAATAACTAGTAATCTATTTACTGTTACAATATTTAGTATGGATTTTGTCTCCAATTATCGATATTCTTATGTAGTCAGCAAATTCTTCAGGAAAATTTTATATTCTTCAGTTATGTATGTCATATATTTCATGGGGGAAATCGCATTGATTATGCAATAAAAACATGGGAGCTGAATTTCCAATTACGTTTCATCTATTCTACATTGTTCAGTTGTTTGGATGCTTTGTGATCAAAACATTTTTATGCCATAATAACGTCCATCACACAAGAGATTGAAATTACCCATATGTTTGTTTTTAAATATAAGTTAAATAAAGAGTTTCTTTTAAAAGCATTCAACAATAAATTATTTATGTGTACATAACGTGCCAAATTGTTCATTCAGAAGGCAGATTAAGCAAAACTTCTGAATAGGGAATAAATTTTAAAATATTTTGTGCATTTCTAATGAATATTTCAACGCGCTAACTAAATAATAACTGCAAGACATTAAATTGTCAAATTTACTTTACACAAGAAGAATTTTAGTTACGATAAAAATCATTAGTAATTATTAAACACTCTATATTATCAAAACAAATTTTCGTTTAAATATTAAAAATTCATGCATAGATAATAACAATTTTTTATTGTATACATTACAGATATAAAATGAATACAAAAATAATGAAACTCCTTCAAAAGGTTTTTTTTTCATGAATTAAGTGAAGTACGTCTGAATATTATTTGATAAAATCTTCAAAGAAAGGGATAAATGAATTAAGAAACAAGCTTAATATTTAAGTGTTCTTCAACAAAGAAATCATTTCTGTTATTTTTATTTTTATTTTATTCCAGCAAATATTTCTTACTTTAATGTTAAATATGGAAGCTAGGACAAACTAAAAGTGAACAAGTGCTTTTAAAATAAATTAATAAAGAAATAAAAATCGAATTAAGTAGGTACTCCCGGAAACTTCCTAAAAATCATTATTTTTAATCCGGGTATATTTAATTCTCAGAAAAGTTGTCATGGCTTTAAAAAAAATGGTAAGTAGAATTAAAATAAAATGTTTTGTTACGTTTTAATTTGCATTATTTTATTTTAAACAATGTTCAAAATTGGTTTGATTTTTTAAACAAAATCTTGCTTTAATTTAAATGTACCATATTATTTTTTTCATATTTAAGTGAGTGTTAAACAAATGTTAAAAGCCATTATTCAAAGGAAATTTTTTTTAATTCAAGTAGTAGTATGTAAATGTATTTGTAAATAAAATATATTTTACTTAATCGGGGTAGCTTAGTCAATTTTAAAAATAACGCAAGTATGAAAAAAACTGTAAATCATAAAACAGAGTTTAAAGAATAGAAAAGTTAAAACTGAGTTTTTTGGCATTTTTGTAATTACTAAAAACTCACTAACTTTTGTAGTCTCAGTAAGTATAAAAAAAAAAGAAACAAATGAATTCAGAAACTAGATCTCAATTGATACTTATTTTCTCTGCCAAACTACAACACCACGTCTAGGTGTAGTAGTCAACAAGACAGATGTTTGGTTTGGTGTGTCGTTTATTTTTCATTTTGTGTACACTTTAGGATAATTAGACTGGGACCTAAAGTTTAACGGGGATTCTGAACCATTAACAAACATGCATGCCACCACCAGGATTCGAACCTGAAGCACGTGGTACCAGCGCTAGCTAATTAGCTATAAGGCTGCCAATAATTGAATAATCATTTTTCGAAAATATTACGTAAGTTTTTTCAATGCTATAAAATCTTGAGTTACTTGTTTAAAAAACAATACGACGTATTTCTTATGTATTTATTTTATGTAGTCATTTAGTGGAATGCAATAGTTTGAAAATACTAATGGATTTCGAAATTTATATTAAAGTATTTTTAACTAAAATAATTTAAAAACAATAATGCGATTATTTAACTTTCCCATTATGCTTCGAATATGAATACTAAAATACTAGAAATAGTTTTAATGAGAATTCAATTTATAATTCATATATATATATATATATATATATATATATAAACGTTTTCTTTTAAATGCATTCAAATATAAATTTTTTATGAATACATAATTGATCAAATTTTTCATATAAAGGACAGATTAAACTAAACTTCTCAATTTAGAAGAAATTTAAAAACAATTTGTGCATTTCTAATGAATAATTTAACACGCTAACTAAATAATAACTACAAAACATTAAATTGTCACATTTACTTTAAACAAGAAGAATTTTATTTATAATAAAAATCGGTAGAAATTGCTAAGCACTCAATATTATCAAAATACTTTTTCGTTTAAATATTAAAAATTTCTTCATAGAAACAATAAATTTTAATTGTACACATTATAAAAATAAAATTAATACAAAAATAATGACAACTCCTTTAAAAGGTGTTTTTTTTCATGAATTAAGGGAAATACGTCTAAATATTATTTGATAAAATCTTCAAAGCAAGGGATAAATGAATTAAGAAACAAGCTTAATATTTAAGTACTCTTCTCACAAAGAAATCATTTCTGTTATATTTTTATTTTGATTTTATTCCAGCAAATATTTCTTACTTTAATGTTAAATATGGAAGCTAGAACAAACTAAAAATGAACAAGTGCTTTTAAAATAAATTAATAAAGAAATGAAAATCGAATTAAGTATGTACTCCTAGAAATTTTCTAAAAGTCATTATTTTTATCCAGGCGTATTTAATTCCTAGAAAAGTTGTCATGACTTTAAAAAAATAGTTAAGTAGAATTAAAATAAGATGTTTTGTTAAGTTTTAATTTGCATTATTTTATTTTAAACGTTGTTCAAGATTGGTTTGATTTTTTTAAACAAAATATTGATTTAATTTAAAACGTAGCTTACATTTTTTTTTAATATTTCAGTGACTGTTAAACAAATATTAAAAGCTATTATTGAATGGAATTTATATTTGTTAATTCAACTATTAGTACATAACTGTATTTGTAAATAAAATGTATATATAATAAACGGGGTAATTTTGGTAAATTTAAAAACAATGCAAGTCGGAAAAAAATTGTAAATGATAAAACAGATTTTAAGGAATAGAAAACTTAAAACTGAGTTTTTTCTATGCATTTTTGGTGCTACTAAAAAATCACTAACTTTTGTACTCCCAGTAACTATAAAAATGATAGGAAAAAAATGAATTAAAAAACAAAATCTCAATTGGTACTCATTTTCTTTACCAAACTACTACACCACATCGAGGTGTAGTACTCAGCAAGATAAATGTTTTGGTTTATCGCTTTATTGTCATTTTGTGCACACTTTAGGCTAATTAGACTGGGACCTAAAGTTTAACGCGAATTCCGAACATCTCACAAACATCCATGCCATCGGCAGGAATCGAACCTGGAGCATGTGTAAACAATGGCCACCACTGTGGTACCAGCGCTAGCCAATTGATTATCAGGCCACCAATAATTGAATAATCCTCCTTCAAAAATATTGCTTGTGTTTTTCTAAGTTTTTTTGAGTTACTTATTTAAAACACAAAGATGCAAAAGGAAGTGTTTCTTATTTATTTATTTTATGTAGTCATTATTTAAGTATGTATATATTAATTATGCTTATTTATTGTATGTAGTCATTTATTGGAATGCAATAGTTTGAAAATACTAATGGATTTTGAAATTTATGTTAAAGTAGTTTTAATTAAAATAATTTAATAATAATGTTACAATTTTTATAAGCTTTTCCATTTTGTTTGAAATATGAAAACTAAAGTAATAGAAATAGTTTTTTAATGAAAATTCAGATTAAAATTTATATTATATATATATATATATATACATATATATATGAACATTTTCTTTAAAAAGCATTGAAATATAAATTATTTATGAATACACAACTCAAAAGACAGATTAAACTAAACTTCAAAATAGTGAGTAAATTTAAAAACATTTTAGGCATTTCTAATGAATAATTCAACATATTAACTAAATAATAACTGCAAGACATTAAATTGTCACATTTACATTAAACAAGAAGAATTTTAGTTATGATAAAAATCATTAGTAATTATTAAACACTCAATATTATCAAAACACATTTTCGTTTAAATATTAAAAAATCATTCATAGATAATAATAATAATTTTTTATTGTACACATTATAGATATAAAATGAATACAAAAACATGACAACTACTTAAAAAGGTTTTTTTTTTGGAATGAATTAAGGGAAATACGTCTGAATATTATTTGATAAAATCTTCAAAGCAAGGGATAAATGAATTAAGAAACAAGCTTTATATTTAAGTCTTCTTCTGACAAAGAAATCATTTCTGTTATTTTTATTTTTATTTTATTGAAACAAATATTTCTTACTTTAATGTTACATATAGATGTTAGAATAAACTAAAAATGAACAAGTGCTTTTAAAGTAAGTTAATAAAGAAATGAAAATCAAATTAAGTACGTATTCCTAGAAATTTTCTGAAAATCATTATTTTTAATGTAGGTGTATGTAATTCTCAGAAAAGTTGCCATGGCTTTAAAAAAATGGTTAAGTAGAATTAAAATAAAATGTTTTATTACGTTTTAATTTGCATTATTTTATTTTAAATATTGTTCAAAATTGGCTTGATTTTTTTAAATAAAATATTGGTTTAATTTAAATGTAGCATGCAGTTTTTTTTCATATTTAAATAAGTGTAAAACAAACGTTAAAAACCATTAGTCAAAGGAATTTATTTTTTTAATTCAACTAGTACTATCTAAATGTATTTCTTAATAAAATGTATTTTAATGAGAATTCAAAATATAATTTATATATTATGCATACTATATATAAATAAAACATTTTCTTTTAAAACCATTCAACAATAAATTATTTATGTGAACATAACAGATAAAACTTTTCATACAGAAGACAGACTAAACTAAACTTCTAAATATGGAATAAATTTAAAAACATTTTGTGCATTTCTAATGAATAATTTAACACGTTAACTAAATAATAACTGCAAGACATTAATTGTCACATTTACTTTAAACAAGAAGAATTTTATTTATGATAAAAATCGTTAGCAATTACTAAACACTCAATATTATCAAAATACTTTTTCGTTTAAATATTAAAAATTCATTCATAGAAACACTAATTTTTTATTGTACACATTATAGAAATAAAATTAATACAAAAATAATGACAACTCCATTAAAAGGTTTTTTTTTATGAATTAAGGGAAGTACGTCTGAATATTATTTGATAAAATCTTCAAAGTAAGGGATAAATGAATTAAGAAACAAGCTTGCTATTTAAGTGTTCTTCTGACAAAGAAATCTTTTCTGTTATGCTTCTCTTTATTTTATTCCAGCAAATTTTTCTTACTTTAATGTTAAATATGGAAGCTAGAACAAACTAAAAATAAACAAGTGCTTTTAGAATAAATTAATAAAGAAATGAAAATGGAATTAAGTACGTACTCCTAGAAATTTTCTAAAAGCTATTATTTTTAATCCAGGCGCATTTAATTCTCAGAAAAGTTGTGATGGTTTCAAAAAAAAAAAAATGTTTTGATACGTTTTAATTTGCATTATTTTATTTTAAGCATTGTTCAAAATTGGTATAATTTTTTTAAAACAAATTATTGGTTTAATTTAAATGTAGCATACAGCTTTTTTTCATATTTAAATGAGTGTTAAACAAACGTTAAAAAGCCATTATTCAAAGGAAATTATTTTTTTTAATTCAATTAATGGTATGTAACTATATTTGTAAATAAAATTTATCTTAAATGGAGTAGTTTAGGCAATTTCTAAAATAAAAGAAGTATGAAAAAAATTGTAAATTATAATATAGAGTTTAAAGAATAGGAAACTTAAAACTGAGTTTTATCTATGCATTTTTATAACATATGAAAATAATATTTATTAAAAATATCTTGAATTTAAAACTGAATAAATTTTTTGATCTATTCTTTTTTTTTTGCAAAAAAAGAAATATATTAATATTTGTATAATTTAATATTTTTAATAGTTAATTTAAATTATGTTTCTATTATTTCATATAAATTATGTTATTACATAGCATTATTATTAATAAAAAATAATTTCCATAAATTATAATTAAATTATTATTAATTAATTATTAAAAATATTATTTATTAAATTATTACTAAATTATATTACATTATTATTATTACATAACATTGTTATTATTTCATAATATTTGTATTTAAATTCTGGTTAAAATTACATATGACACGAATATAAATTTGTATAAGAAATCGAAATAAATTATGTATATAAAATCACGGTTAATAAAATATCGGAAAATAAAATATAATAATAAATAAATAAATTCAATGACTTTTATTGAAGCTATATATATATATATATATATATATATATATATATATATGTATATATATGTATTGGGATATATATTGAAACTTCTTTTTCTCTGTATGTATATATATATATTGTAACGTCTCGCCCTATACTACATTTACAACGGCTTCTAAAAGAGAACCACTTTCAGGTTCATGGTAATGTATTAGTTTTTATTTAGAAAAACTGCATATATATAAATTTGTATATATATGCAGAACTCTGTTTACAAAAAATGAATATTAAATATATACATTAGATACAAAAGTGCAGGTCACTCTAAGTTCGGCGATTTTCAGAGTTCTCGAGTGTCTACGATGAATATAAACACCTGTTCTGCTACAGGCCTTCACTATCACATGGCGTGATTCACGAAACCACAAGGAGCTCACTTTGAAAACAGGCAGAAAACTTTGGCCTATTCAGTCACTTCAGAGAAAAAAAGCACTACTGGTCCACTCGTCGCAGAACTCTCTCCCTTCTTCAATAGAAACATTATTTTAAGACAATCCGTTAAGAAGAAAGGAGGGGTCAACTCGCTTCTCATTGGATAAGACATTTCTCAGCTCGTGGTCTATTACAAATCACTATGGAACAAATCCTAGTGTATCTTATTCAATCTGTAGTTGTTTCGACCAGTAAAGTTCGCACAGACATTCGCTAATTTACTCATAATACATGACACCGAATATCTGCTATCAGATTTGAGAGATAGGTTGTTCTCATTAGTACGAAACTCTAATTGCATGTAGTATAACTATCCACGATACAGCTCGTCTGCTGTCAAACATGAGTGACGGGTTTATTATATATTTTTCAAACAGCATACATTCCTCTCTTTTGGGAATAAAATGCCAAAACTCTTCTTGGGAGAAAAGATGCCACATCGACCTCTGGTGGTGGGAACGATAACAGTTATATATTGTAAACGGCCGTGATGAAAAAATGATATTCATTCGTAAGCCAGATTTTCTTATAACTTATAAATTATATAACATTTATTTCTTCTGAATATAAAAGAAATTCTGAAGATCATCACAAATTAATTATCAAACAATTTTATCCATTTTGTGATCAATATTTTCTTTTTTAGAGGAAAAAAATTTATTTTCAATACATTAATTAATTTAACGAAGAATTGGAAACAACTATTTTTTTATACTACAATTATTTTTTAGAATATAATTACTTTTTTATATTACAATACAATTACTTTTTTATACTACAATGCAATTACTTTTTTTATAACAAATGTTATTAATTTTGTTGCCTATTATCGTGCATAAAATAATGCCATGGACCTTTTATCCCCCACGTAATAATAATTTCATTTTGTTTCAACACTGTTTGAAGTCACTTATTAAATTCGCATTAAATATGCATCTTGAACGTGAGTTGAATAACGTAAGAATGCGAGGAATTCATGAAGGAAAGGAATGAATTAAGTAGTGCTGGGATACCCTTTACTAGTACCCTTTTGATGTGGTTATTGTGGAATACTTATGAGTTAGAAATGGAAACCCAGCTACTG
Source organism: Caerostris darwini (assembly GCA_021605075.1). Lineage (NCBI taxonomy): Eukaryota > Metazoa > Arthropoda > Arachnida > Araneae > Araneidae > Caerostris > Caerostris darwini. Next base: position 134,777 of record BPLQ01009477.1, read on the forward strand.
TGAGACGCATTCACAGAAATAAGTTTTGATTTAAGAAGTATTGTTGGTGTCACCTTTTAAAGTGCTATCTTAACATTATTATTTACAGAATTTATTTCCTATATATTTACTTCCTAAATATAGTAAATGTAAACGTATTTTTTATGCAATTATAATGAAAATTTGGGTGAAAGATATGCTTGTCTAGTAGAAAAAAAAATCAATCACGTAATTCAGATTATCTTAAAAAGGAATTAAAATATTTGCAATTATTATTATTACGTACTTTTTACCTTTATTTTGCAACAAAAAAAATTTAAACAAATTGTTTTCAGTAAAACTATTATATAGTCGTTGTTATTGTTGTATCCCTCCTGGAAGAGGATTGCAGCTTCTGTTGTGACGGATCACCCATCCATAGAAGTGGGGCGTGGCTCCGTGTCGCAGGTCAGTACTTTCCTGGAGGACTTTTAGAGGGGAACTACTCCGCATTTACGGATCGTGTAGCAGAAAAGCAGGAAAAACTCCCAACAGGTAGCTCGATTAACCAGACAAGACATTGAACATAACAAACGTCGTCGAAATTCCTCGTTTTTTGGAGCACTGTCTACAACAAAGCCGCTAGGTGATTGAACCTCCGATTAATGCTGCTCACTAACGCCGCCCGTTGCCAGCGACCCACTATTCAGGCAATTGTTATCTGTTTTCTTTAGTACATTTAAAGACATAATACTACCGAGCAGTTGGGTGAATAGAGCCTTATTGTTTCGAACTTGGAGAACTGAGCTCGGAGCTCGGCATGTAACGACAAATTGTAAATTATGGTATTGTTGCCATACTGCTATAGATATGCTATACTAAATTGCACTTCATATTTATATGCTTAAAACGGTGCAAAAATTTATTTAATAATTTATGCAGCGTTTTCATGCTGACTTTATAAATATTGTTGTTGAAAAAACATAAATGAAGAGCATTTAATATAGAGAGTGTTTAAAGCATCTATAGTCTTGTAAAAATGTTAAAATAACATTAAAAATGTGGTCAGAATTCAATTAATTTCTTTTTTTTAAACCCAGGTACCATTTTTTTAAAAATTCAAACTGCAGGAAATATGTAATGGGAAACTATAAATGCAGTGTGAACTGCAAATGTGAAATTAAAAACAATTTTCACATTTTTATGTTCTAAAACATATTTGAAACTTTATTAAATATTTTCATAATCAGTCCCATAAATAACATTGTGGAAAATGTATAAACGACAGGTTGATTTTATGAAGCGTTTAGTATAGAGAATATTTGAAGCATATATCATCTTATAAAAAATATTAAATTAAAAATCAGGCAATGAAAATGTCTTATTATATTATGAAATGAATTATATCAATTTCTTTTTCCAATATATCAAATATATCAATTTTTTTATCAAAACATTTTATAAAATATATCAATTTCTTTATCAAAGCATTTTATAAAATGTTACTAAAACAAGATATAAATTTAACTTCTGTCTCTTTGAAATATTATTTCTATGAATCTCTATGACCCACTAAAAAATGAAAGCGGAAAAAAAAACCTCCACAGTGGCTTCTATTTAAAATTCGATAATATCCATACATCATAAAAATTGCAAATATATCCATAGGCATCATACATAGCAGAAAAAATATATATCTATTAAGTGAAAATATTTTATAACTTCGAACTATATTATAAACTCGATATACAGTATATTTAGGAATTGATTTTTAATATTTTTCCATTCATCTTCATAACATTTTAGTTTAACCAAAAATAAACAAGATGCAGTATCACCAATATTTATATTACTTTTTTTAAAAGAATTGAATAAAAGGCAGTTGACCCCTATTTGAGTTTACCTCTATCGCAGCAAAAGAAAGGAACTACTATCTTCACTGGCTCAAGGTCTTTACAAGCTCTTAATAAAGTTTTTAAAATATGATCTTGAACATTAATATCTATTTTAGAGCAAATCCACTGTTTGCACAGAATGACTATCCCGCAATGGATCCTTGCTCAGGTAGATATGGAATTTAATGAAATTGCAGATTCTTTAGTAAAGAATGCCGGAAGTTATGATCAGACTGCCATTCTTACTTCCCTTACTGATGCAAATGTCTAAATTCTAAACTCATAATTTCTTCTAAGATTAAAACTAAATACCAAATTACAGAACTAAATGTCGACAGAAAAACAGTTACCACTCTCACAAGGATGAAGCACCACAAAAATACTAACATTTCTGCTGACGGCGTTAAAAAATATCAAAAATGTGTCAACTGTCCTGATGTGGAACTTTCTCCTCATCATGTCTTTGTCAAGCTGTTACAGGCGCCATACATTGTCTGGACCATCCCTCGGAAGAGGATTTAAACTCCTAGATGACAATCAACAATCGCTATGTTGATTGCCATCTCTGAGTATATTATTATTTGGGAGCACCACGATATTTGATTTTCTTGTACTTTTCAGAAGTTACAAAGAAATGAACAAAGAAATAAATAACTCAAAACTATTATGAATGTACATTATACATTTAATTTGCTGTACTTTTTGTATATTATACCTTATTTAGCTAAAACTAAACTTATTTATATAATAAACTAAACAATTAACTGATTTTCATTACAAATTTTGTGGCACAATATCCATTAAAACATCTATATTATATTTTTTACAATTTTCAGCAAGCAGTACCAAATAGCAACAACTTAGATTTCAAAAGACCTATTTTTGCAACATTATACGGTGAAAGAAACTCAGAATTTCTATGAATGTTTTAATGGATATCTTGTAAATTTAGAAAAAGTCTACATAACTTGCCATAATCTGCAATGTTCGCAGAATCACTGATTTTTTATACAAGTCTGTTGGAAAAAATTGGTAGAATATATATTCACAAAGTATATAACAAGCTCTTTGACATCCAGTCTAAATTGGAGGCAATTTATCTCTGTAAAGCTGCACATAATTCGTTTCTGCAAAAACAGTTTCCCACAATTGTACAGAAATGTATGGTCAATTATATCTCCTGACCACTTAATTAGTCGACTGTAAGAGAACCTCGTTAAAGGAAAGAGGAATTTTCAACACAATGGAATGAGTTTAATTTTTCATTAATGCTTGGCCGAATTTCACAGCTAAGTATAAAACGAGAAAAAGTTTTCAAAAAGACTTCTCCCACATCAATACGAAATTTCACCCAGTAATATAGTATCTGCTGTCTAAAGTATCTCATATAAAATCTTAGCTCGATAAGTTACCTTGGCTTAAGGAGAGAAAAATATCACTATTACATGACAATGATCTATGCTATCCATAAAAGTAATATACTTTTTATGGACACATTCTCCTTACAATCTCAGCTGCAACCTCCACTTTTTTTTTCTGGTTTAATACTTAACATTAAATCTAAGAGAGAAATATCTCATAACTCTACATGACTAGTGTATAATTTTTCTGTCTAGTTTTATAGTGCAGTAATTAAGATTAGCTCTATGGTAGTGAAGCTGATTTTTACTTGGAAACTCATGTATATGTTGCTGACGTTTATTATCACCCGATACTGGGTGTCTAAAAAGAAAGGATCCATGTCTTGCTAATCACCTTGATTGTATCTCACATATTTGACTACGACAAAATGACCAACTTATTGCCTTAATAGTTGCAAAATGACAAATAGCGCAGCTAGTGTACAGATTTGGTTTGGTTCGTCGCTCTACAGTGCTTTTTTGCACAGTTTATGCTTATTAGACCAGAACCTACAGTTTAATGTGTATTCTGAACTACTAACGAACATTTATGCCTCCGCCAACGTTCGAACCTGAAGCCTGTGGTACCAAAGACTAGAGAGCTAGCTCCTCTAGTATACAGGGGAACTGAGATTTAAATTTGCTGATGACATTATTGCAGTCAAGACTTTTAGGAATGAGGAGACACGATCGCGTTTGTGACAAATGCATAAAGGGCGTCTCACATCGATAGTCACGCTGTTCGTTGGAAGTCATATAGGTTTATCAAACGCCAAAACTGGCCAAAATACCCCTAACAGCCTCCCGGAAGTCACTGTCCACCCCTCCTCACCCTTAGGTGCCATATATTAGTCGTACATGAGGCACACCAATGTTACACAAAGAAGAACTTAAATTATGACGTCTATGTAGTGTTCAAAAGTATGCTTATAAATAAGACTTGAACTGATTTTAAAGAGTTTGTAAGCGAAAGTAATCATGAATTAATCAATTATGGAATTCACAGAGATGAGACTAAGTTAGGCGTTGTTGATGTTAGCCAATTTTGTAGATTGCAGAAGAACATTATCATATCAATGTCAAATATTCACAAAACAAAGAATTTCCAGCTCCAGCCATTAAATCAAATCGCCAATATGGTTGGCAATCACCCGCGGAACTGCACTGAATTTATTGATGTGTCTGATGATATTATTGAACGCTATTTGGAGGTTTGGCGTCGTATGACTGAATAGCCACAAACGGGTGTAGGATAAAATAAATAAAAAATGGATTTAAATCACTTTATTTTAATTAACCATGAGAATAATTATAGAAAAATAATTATCAAAGCATTTTAAAATTATTTTTTTAACTGAAATGATGAAAAGTTTTAAGAAATAGAAGTGAATTTTTTACGTAATTATTTCTAATTATTCTACATGTGGTCTCCATAGTTTCATAATAGTGCCCCATTAATGCCACATAATTATGAAAATAGAAGCTCATAATTTTTAAGATCCTGTTCATGATATACTTGTCGATAACATTTACTCACTCAATATTTTATAAAATTTTTAATATTTTATTATGAAATACAAGAAGAATGAAATGATTTCTGAATATTAAATAAAGATTTTTTTAATGAAAATAATCTAGCTGTTAGTAACGTTTGTTTCCGTGATTGCTGCCAAAACAGCAATAAATAAGTAGTAAAATTATTTCATTCAGGCAACAGTGAACCTTGCAATCCGACCCACTACTGCGTGTTCTATGAATATTTAATTTTCTCTGCTATTAATAGCCTTTTAGTTAGTAAGCAAATACAGTTTCATAACTTGCATAAGACAATCCTAAAATTTTAGGTTGTTGTTGTGACTAATCATCTGTGTTCTGCAGTAAGCGACGACTATTCCATGAGTAGTTTAGATGGAGTTCCCGTAGGTAGAAATCTGACTTGGTTCCAAATGACTGAGGAAGAAGGGCTGTGCAATAAAGGAGAACTTTTAAAGGAAACTACCTCATTTGCGTATCGCATTGCAGAAAACCTGGACCCATCCCCCCTCCCCCCCAGATAGTGTGACTAACGAGGCAAGACGCGAAACATCGCATACGCTATCGAGGCTATCTATCTCATTTTTGAAACAGTGTCTACAACAATGCGCCATAATCTGCAATTTAGGCATAATCTAATTTTTTTACACAAAGCTGAAGTAAGAAATTGATATAGAGTAGTAGTATAGAGAGGTACAGTGTATATAATCATGCCAGTAGAAATTAGAAAACGTATATATAACAGAGTACATATAAGAAACAAATTATTATATAGATTATATAAGGTAGAGTATAATATAAGGAAGAGTATAAGAAATCAGTAGAGTATATATAACAAGTTCTTCAACATCCAATCTAATCGAAAGTATACATACCTCAGCCCGAATGTTCACCAGCGGCACACGTTACCACTGAGCCACGAATCGGGCGAAATTTTATATTTAATTTCTTACTGCATTGAAAAAAATACATTTATATTTAAAATATGCTATACTTTTAATTTTGTGTTTTCGTTTAGACATTATTTGCAACATTAATAAGCTTGAATAAATTTCAAATTAAAATGATTAAAAAATACAGACTATAAAAATATATCTTTTTCAATAATTGTTTCTCATTATCTACTGAAATATCTTCTTTAATAAAATACTTAAAATAATTAAACTTAAAAGTTATTACTTAAAGTATCTTAACAAAAAATGATGTTTTATCACAAATACAATGTATATCTTCAATACTTCTCAGCACAAACCAGCTTCTTAAATTTAACCCGGTACCTTCTTTCCTTCTGCAACGGAATTAACCTGCACGAACTCATTGTGAAACCCATTTCAATATTCCGGAGAAACAGGAGCCGGAATCCGGGAAACCATTAGCGACGGCGTCGAAGGCCGGGGACACGCCAGCGGAATACTCCTGAAGACTAAATAACAGCCCAGAGGACAGTCTCGGAAAACTCCTCCCGCTAATGAGTGGCCATCCACTTACTGGCTTGGTTACTGCTGACGGGAAGCTCTTCTCATTTGAGACTGTCCTCACGTGGGCATTCTCTGACGGGGATGGTACTTTGGAGTGTTTTAACACAGAATACCAAAGTGTAAACCAAGTGCTAAGCATCAGAAAATCAAGGGGAATCTCAGATTCAAATGATTTTAACGCAGTTCATTTCTTTTTTAAGGGAGATTTTATACGAATAAAGGACTTTGGTATGCTTTTTGTCTTAGATAAATAAAATTCCTAGCTTTAATTTTTTATATTTTAAAACAATATATATTTTTCCTATCCAAAAAATATCTTCTCAACTCAATGCTTTCTCTTTAGATTACAAAAATCATTAAATTTATTTATTACTTAAAAAAAGAGAATATAACTTTACTAGGTTGCTGCTGTCTCTTTTTTGTCATCGAAATTTAAAATGCATATCTAAATCTATAGAATATGGCTAGTTTGTACGCCAAACAAATCATATGGAAAGAATTTTCATTCCAAATATTTAGTGTATTTTTAAGTACTTAGACATTGAAACTTTCTGATGATATTTGCAACCAACTCGACTTTTTACATTGAATTTAAAATTACTTCTACAATTTTGAAAAAATCAAGGAAATCCATTATGTCCTACAATGTTAATGATTTCGTACTGAGTATAGCCACATAGGTTTTTGATTAGGTTTTGCTATTCAAGCTTTGAACCAGACTTTAATAAAACATGCAAGCAATGAACCTCCTACCAGGCCGCTCGACATTCAATCGAGTGCCGTAAACGAACACATTGTCGTTCTACTTTTAATACTATTATTTCACTAAATCCTTTTCGATGCAATTCTTATTCCAATCATCTAAATCAAATTACATAATAGCATCTCATATAATTTGATATTCTATTATCATCTTATCTTATATCAATATCCCTGTTGTCATCAATTTAAAATGAATATTTAAATCTGCAGAATATGGATAGATTGTAACCTCAATATACCCTATGAAAGGAACTTTCATTCCATATATTTAGTATATCTTTAAACATGTAGACATTAGGGTTGTCTAATGATATTTGCAAGATTTTAATCAACCTTTCGCTTTCGATTGCAAAAATCTTTAAATTTATTGATTATTTAAAACTGGTCGGTTGCTATTGTTCCATTGTTGCCATCGCAATTTAAAATAAATATTTAAATTTGTAGAATATGGATGGTTTATAACATGAACAAATGGAAGCAATTTTTAGCCCATATATTTAGTGTATCTTTAATTAAGTAGACATTGGGACTGTCTAATGATATATGGGGAATTCTAATCAACCTTTTGCTTTTGATTGCAAAAATCATTAAATTTATTGATTATTTACAAAACGAAAGACAACTTTAGTTATTTGCTGTTCTCTTTGTCAACAAAATTTAAAATGAACATTCGCATCTGTTGAATATGGAGGGTTTGTAACCTGAATATACTCTATGAAAGGAACTTTCATTTCACATATTTAGTGTATCTTTAAGCAAGTAGGCATGGCAGTTGTCTATTGATATTTGTAAGATTCTAACCAAGTTTCGCTTTCAATTGCAAAAAACATTAAATTTATTAATCATTAAAAAACGGGAATACAACTTTAATCGGCTGCTGTTGTTCATTTGTAATCATCGAAATTTTAAATGAATATTTAATATTGAAGAATATGGATGATTTGCAACCTGGACAAACTCTATGGATCATCCACACACGTTTACTGTATCTTTAAGCACGTAGGCTTTGGGGCTCTCTAACGATATTTATAAGAGTCTAATCAACCTTTCGCTTACGATTACGAAAATTATTAAGTTTATTGTCTATTTAAAGATGGGAATATAACTTTAATCTATTGTTGTTATTCCCTTGTCGTTTATCTTAATTTAAAATGAACTTTCCCATCTGTAAAATATGAATGGTCTGTACCCTGAACAAACCTTATGGGAAGAATTTTTATACCCCATATTTAATGTGTTTTACGCATGTAAATATTACAGCTTTCTGATGATATTTGCAAATTCTAACCAACTTTCTCGGTTTGCAAACCTCTCTCTCTATTTATCTCTATAATAAAGTATCTCTATTTTTCCATTGATTTTAAAATTGTAGCCATGATTTTGAAATAGTCACGGGAAGGCATTCTGTCCTCTGTTCTTAAAAGATTAAGGTATCCGTACTCAGTGTTGTCACAAAAATTTTCGATTTTCCTTTGTGATTTAAGATTTTAAGCAGGTTCCCTGGAACGTGGAACCAACGCGCATTCTACCAAGTCGCTCCACCCACATCCGGACCTCTTAAAGGAACACGTTGCCCTTTCTGTTATTGCACAAAATATTTTTCTATGCAATTCATCCTTCAAGCATCTAACTCAAACAATATAATAACATTTCATGTAATTTGACGTCATCTAATCTTATATGCATATTTTATCTCTTATTTTGATCCATAACCTCTTTAGTGCTTCACGTTCAACACTTCTACTGCCAGAGATTAAACTGCATGTACTTCTGGAGAGAAAGCCATTTCAATATTCCCGCGAAACAAGAGACGGAACCTGGCGAGCCATTAAGGGATGGCTTTGGATTTCGAAGGACAGGGCAGCGGAATAGTTCTGGAGAGACTAAATAACGGCCCAAAGGACAGTCTCTGAAACTCCTTTCGCTAATGAGAAGCCATCAGCGGACTCTCTGGCTACTACTGACCAGCGAATAACGAAGGAACCTCTTCACATTTAAGTTTGGCCTCACGTCCCCCAATGCTGGGTGGTAGGGTGCTTTTCAGCGTTTCAGCACAGAATGCGGAAGTGCGAACTAAGAGATAAATATCAGATATGTTTGTGGTTTTCGAGGAATGCAAGATAGGGTGTGGGTTAAATGTTTTTATCACAAGAAATGGGTTGATTTCATAATACTCTTTATTCTTGTAAATGGGATTTTTTTATTATTCAAGTATATAGGAGTAGATTTAAGTTACGTTTTATGATTTACAATGATGTAAACTGTACTTATTATGTATAAATTATGTGGGTATTTTTTTGGAGAGAGAAGTTTTTGGTGTCCTTGATCACTTTCAGTTTTGGTTTCACATTTTTTTCACGAATTTCTTTTAAAATTTTTTTCGTAAGCTTTTTAAAAAAAAAAAATTTCACGAGTATTATTTTTTTTAAATTTCTTTCATAAGATTTTTTAAAAAATTTTTCACGAGTATTTTATTTAAATTTCTTTCATAAGCTTTTTTTAAATTTCTTTTAGGAGACTCTCTCTTAAATGAATGAAAAAATATAATTAAATAATAAAAAAATGAATGAAAATTATTTACAAAGGACTTTCTGCAATAAAGTGAAAAAAAAATAGGAATTGACTTAAAAAAATTGTTTTATATGATTTGTCTTTTTAAAATTGCTGTTATGCGTTTTAATTAAATTTTAAATGTTATGGGCAACCTACATATCGCACCATACGATTATAATTTTTAAAAGTTATTTGTATACTTAATTTCTTTAAAATTAAATACTTTAATTTTTTTAAACATTTAATGTGCTAAAACGTATTCCAGAAACCATCCTGTTAGAATTTTTTTATCTAATATTTCTGTTCTACTATCGTTATTAGATAAAGAATAGCATGAGAAATGCTATGCCATAATGCCATTAAAATTTTGAACAAATTCTGCTAAGGAGTATTTTTGCTGTACTAACCCTACGCCCGTAAGGACATCTGTCCTACAGATTTATTTTGTCTATACCCAGTGTAGAAGGAGCCTTTGGGTTTGGTCATCACTTGTCGAATATTAAAACACCCTTGGCACTGAAATCCAACGAATTATCTGCCAGCACTGTTCGATCCACTATTACCATAATAGCAGTGCAAGCTATACTGATTAAATACGAATAATCGATAATTAAATCAAATGGATATCATTATCTTTCTCCTAATTTCAGAAACATTTAAAAACTTTTAATTGAGCATTATGTAAATGTGAAGTCGAGTCATTTGTACCAATCATGGAAATGCCGATAATGCTCTTCCGAAAACAATAGGACTCCCAATTGGTGATTTATTTCCTCCTGGATATTCGTTAAAGGTACCTTCCTTTGTACAAAGGAAGGAGAAGAAACAATCTTATAGAGTAAAAAAGAGATCGAGAGATTCAGTGATAAATGACCAACGAATGGAATAAGAGAAAACGACTGATTGAAGTCTGCCACTGTCTGCTAGAGGTAGAATATCAGACAATGGAACACTAATTTACTCATCACAATTGTTAATTGAATGAACCTAATATGTTCTTTTTTATACAAACTATTCGAACTTGTTTATAAATTATACTTGCCTATATCGACATCTCTTTTGAATTTCAAGCATTTTTTTACTACTTGTTTTATTATTAAAATGTATACATATTCATAATACACCCTCTGTCAGTGGATCCTAAACTATTTACTTTATGGGCAACTAAATATGAGAATTATTGTCCGGTCTTTTTCACAATCTTTTATATTTAAGCTAAACATCATTATTGAGCAAAGTTTTTTGTTTTATAAATGTAATATTAGAAAGAGGATTTTTAGAAATTTTAGAAATTTGGAATAGATATTAAATATCCATAATAATTTTTTTTTTTAAATTACGAAATTAAAAAGGGAATTATGTTTAAAAAATAATTGTTTATAATCGGTTTTATGTTTGCTTTTTAAAATTTTTTATTCTACAAGGTGGTTATAATTAAAGTGACCCTATTCAGACCCCTCTAGAACCCGTTTAGTCTAACGAATTTTAATGAAACTTGATATATACGGTATATGGATCACGGGGAAAAGATTTCTGCAATAAAAAAATAGTTCAATTTTTGTTCACCAGCAGGCAATTTTTCAAAAATTCTTTATGCAAATTAGTGAAGCCTATAAAGAGATTTGCAGTCAGAACCAGAAAATCATTTTGGGTTCCTGTGTCATCGTTAATCCTGTCCTTATAGAAGAAGTTTACTGGTAAAACTATTTTATCAGCACAGCAGCAATAGCTTAGCTGCATTGCGGGAATATCATCGTTTAAAGGGATGCGAAAGGGCCCATGCTGAAGAATGGCTTGAAGACGATGGTTATGAAATTGAATTGAGTAGAGACTTGGGTGTGCTGCCAGGAAGAGGGCGGAAACGAGTTGCGAATGAAACTATCCAAGAAGTCGCTAGTGCTGTGGTTGAAAACGCCACCACTTCCAGCTATTCTTCCGTAACTGCTCGATCCATGAGCGTGAGTTGGCGATTTCGTGGTCGACAGTACCAATAAATTAATAGTTAAAAAAAACTAAAAAACACGCTTTTAGAGTTAATCAAATTAAAAAGTAAAAAATAATTGTTAACATAAGAATAAAATGACTGACGAGAAAATGAATGTCACTGTTCTAAAAGCGTGGGGTGCTTTGTATGACTTTTTTTAAGCTAACTCTGCATTCCGGAATGAAACTAGTGAAAAATTATAACGATTGATATCGAGCACCCCACGCTTTTAGAACAGTGACATTCATTTTCTCGTCAGTCATTTTATTCTTATGTTAACAATTATTTTTTACTTTTTAATTTGATTAACTCTAAAAGCGTGTTTTTTAAATTTTTTTTAAACTATTCATTTATTTTTTACTTTTTAGTTTGATTAACTCTAAAGGCGTGATTTTTTAGTTTTTTTAAACTATTAATTAATTTTTTACTTTGTAGTTTGATTAACTCTAAAAGAGTCAGTTACAAACAAACAAACAAACAAACATTCAGGTGAAACTAATATAATAACGTATTAAAAAGAATCAACTGTTTTCTCTCTGAAAGATGCCTGTAAATGTTTCTTTGCCGCTTAAATAGTGTATATGAGGAGAAACAGATCTCCAGGGGAAAAAGTCAGTTACATACATACATACCTACATACAAACATACAAACATACAGGTGAAGCTAATAAAAGCGTATTAAAAATTCTGCGATCCATTTTAAAATCGAATTCATGATCCACGTGGTGCAAATGCTGCAACCTCAAGATCACCAAACGCGCTATGAATTTGCTTGCCAATTCTTGGTGAGAATGGAAGTTGATGACACACGACCTTGGCAAATTCTATGGCCAGATTAGGCGCACTTTTCTTTCACACTTTCTGTGAAGAATAAAAATTGCCGCATATGGGTGCTTCACCTCCCAATGTCCTGCACCAAAAACCACTGGATTCAGATTGTTGTGATTTACTGCTGATTTTATCCTCGGACCGTTTTTATTTGAAACTCCCACTCCTCAAGGTCCTAAAACGTGTTCTGTCACGAGTGCAGGGTACAGTGAACTCTTTTGACAACAGATAATTCCTATTTTACAGGAACGGCAGTGTTTGCAGACCTGTCTTCATGCAATATGAAGCAACTCTCCACATTGGTCACCGATTTAAAGAATTGCTAACTTTGGCGAGAATCGTGTAACGTCCAGAGCTTTAGCGGAGGATTGGTCTCTCGTTCAACATACTTAAATCTCTGTGATTTCATCTGGCGAATCGGTTGTGGCGATTCCTAAAAGATCGTGTTTATGGAGAAGGAATTAGGACTTTACCGGAGTTTAAATCCAGCATTACACGCCATGTTACTGAAATCCCACGAGAGTTTCTTCGCGTTACCATTGAACACGCTATAATGCGCTTTCAACACCTAATTGATGTCAATGGCGCACACGCTGAGCATATTCTGTACTTGAATAAATTTTTTGTACTTCTTTAAGCGCCACAATTCCGCCTGGAGGTCAAAATTTGAACTATATTTTTATTGCAGAAATCTCTTTTCCATGATCCATATACCGCATATACCAAGTTTCATCAAATTCCTTTAGGCAGAACGTGTTCTAGAGGTATCTGAATAGATTCACTTTAATTATAACCATTCTGTATTAAGGTTAGTACCGTAATGTATAAAAATATATATTATGATATGAAATATTCCAAGAATTTTATACATTTTTATAAAATATTAAAAAATCAGATATATATTTTATAGATATAAGTTTTGTTTATAGTTCTTTCAAATCCAAGCAAATTATGAAAACGAAAACACTCATTATTTCACGTTTAATCTTCCGTTGAAAAATTACTTAAACTAGAATTGTCTTTTATAATTTTATATTATATTTAAAGGAAGTACCTTGATAGATTAACATAAATATAATTTAAAATATTCAAACTAAATAACAGCTATTCTCAAATATTTATAATATCTGACGCTCACTGCCGCAGGTTTCGGGTTCAAGTCCCAGCTGTATCATGAATACTTGCAGAGGTTTGGAATCTAATTTAAATCATAGATTCCGGTCTAATAAGATTGTAGAGTGTTAGACGTAGGGCTCACAACCCTATTCCACAAAAATAAAACATCTCCTATCTGGAAATTTGCCTATAGGTAGATGATCTTGACTCAACATGGGGCTGTTGCGTCAATGAAGAAGAAGAAAATTTTCACGAATTTTATGCGCTTTTATAAAATATTAAGAAATCGGATATATATTTTATAGATATAATTTTTGTTTATAGTTGTTTCAAATCCAGGCAATTTATTAGGTAATGAAAACGAAAACACATCTTCAAACTAAATCACCAAATAATTCTTTCGATTCTAATCGTCCGTTGAAAAATTACTTAACCTAGAATTATAAAAATTAAGTGCGGCAGCTAAAAAAGAGATATTTATACCATTTTCAATTGGGCGCTCCTCTAAAGTAGAGAAATAATTTGGTGAAATTCGTTAAAAAAAACACCTAGAATTTAATGGCCATTTACAACGTCGAGGTAACATTCTTTCAGAAGATTAAGCATATGCTTAATATGACTTTTAGACACAAAACCCTTAATCGTTTCCGTTGAATTATGAAAGAGAATGCATTTTACCGTATATAACAGCATTAATGATGAAAAAGCTTAAAAAAAGATAAAAGTTATTTATGACTTTTATATTTATCTTCGTGGAATGGTTGACAGGGTCTCATATATCACCTGGTTTATTTTAAAGAATTTCACATTATACATATACATATATTTATAGTTATATTTTTTAAATTACAAGAATTAAAAAAATTAGTTTTTTATCGAAGTTATTCAGTATGTATAAATATGATTAATTGATATTTAAAAAAAATTCTAACATAGTTAATTCATTAAGATCTTTGGAAACTATGCAAAATATAGGGCTTAAATATTTTTTTAGAGTGTATCTTATATATTATTATTATTTATAACCCTTTAAGATCGATAATGTACTCTCGTGATAGTACGTTATCGTAAATGTTTTATGGATTTTTTATTATTTTTTTAGAAGAGTTTTCAACATATTTAAAGGTTTCAGCGGTTTGGGTTGGGTTTCTCAAATTTCTCAGCTTTGGAACAGATATTGAATATTCACAATAAATTTCAAAAAAAGTATTAACGAAATTAAATAGGAAAATACATTAAGAAAAATAATTGTTTATAATCTTTTTTTTTTATGTTATATAATTTTCTTATATAATTTTTTACTATAATTAGAGGTAGTACAGTAATGAGTTAAAAGAAATATTATAATATAAAATATTCCAAGACTTTTATGAATTTTATATAAATATTAAGAAATCGCATATATATTTTATAGATATAATTCTTATTTATAGTTCTTTCAAATCGAGGAAATTTATTAGGTTATGAAAATTAAACACAAATGCAAACTAAATCACCAAAGCATTCTTTCTATTCTAATCGTCCGTTGAAAAATTACTTAATCTACAATTATAAAAATTAAGTACAACATTTAAAAAGGTGATATATTTATACCATTTTCAATTCGGTGTTAATCTAATGTAAAAAAAAATTATTTGCCGAAATTCGTTAAAAAAAACAAAATTTTTAAACATGATAGTTTATAATCGGGTTTTTTTTTTGTATAATTTTCAATTCTTTTTAGTGGTAGAACCGCAATATGTTAAAATAAATAATATAATTTAATTAGTCTGGCGCTCTGTGCCACAGCTATCGGGTTCAGGTCTCGACTGTGTGATAGATGTTTGTAGAGGTTCGGAATCCACTTTAAACAATAGGTCCCAGGCTAATATGACTGTAAACAGTTGTAAGTAGTGCTGACAACCCTACCGCGTAAAAAGAAAACATCTCCTGTCTCCAATTCTGCTAATAGACAGACGAACGGTTAGGGCTGTTGCGTCAATGAAGAAGAAGAAAATATTCAAAGAATTTTATGCTTCTTTATTATTAAACAATCATATACATATTTGATATAATTCTTGTTGATAATTCTTTTAAATCCAGACAAATTGTTAAATTATGAAAACAAAAACACAAATGCAAATTAAATCACCAACGCATTTTTTCTATTCTAATCGTCTGTTGAAAAATTAAATAATCTGAAATTGTGAAATGAAGTACAGGAGCGAAAAAAGGGAGATATTTATACCGTTTTCAATTGGGTGCTCCTCTAAAGTAAGAGAAATAATTTGGCGAAATTCATTAAAAAAAGCAATCCTAGAATTTAATGGCCATTTACAACGTCGAGGTAACATTCTTTCAGAAGATTAAGCATATGCTTAATATGACTTTTAGACACAAAACCCTTAATCGTTTCCGTTGAATTATGAAAGAGAATGTATTTTACCGTATATAACAACATTAATAATGAAAAAAGCTTAAAAAAGATAAAAGTTATTTATGACTTTTATATTTATCTTCCTGGAATGGTTGACAGGGTCTCATGTATCACCTGGTTTATTTTAAAGAACTTCACATTATTCATATACATATATTTATAGTTATATTTTTTAAATTACAGGATTTAAAAAAAATTAGTTTTTTATCGAAGTTATTCAGTACGCAAAAATATGATTAATGGATGGTTTTAAAAATTTCTAACACAATTAATTCATTAAGATCTTTAGAAAGTATTCAAATTGTAGAGATTAACTATTTTTTAAAGCTTAACTATTATTCTTATTATTATTTATAATTTACTTTTCCTTTTTTTGAATGCTGTTATTTATAAAACTGGAAATTTTAATTTTTTTTGAAGATAAATTTTAGTAAGGAAAAATATTTTATTTTCACAACGTGATTTAATTGTTTGTTATAGGGTATACCTATGTTTATGACTGCCCGATTTTTTTTTTTTTTTTTTTTTTTTTTGCATATTTGAGCGCAAATGTGTGAGAAGTTACCCAAACTGTCGTCCAGAAAAGCAAGCTTTTTCAAAACTGGTCTTCTAATCTGAAATACAAATGCCTTCGAACGAAAAAAAAAAAAAAAAATCTATTTGGATTAATAGTATAAAATAAGTTGAAAGGTGACTGTGTTGTTTGTCTAAAGATAAAAATTAAATAACTTAAATAAAGGAAATAATTAACAAACAAAAAAGTGCCATAACTTTCTAATGAATACAAATTATAAATGAAATGAACTTCAAAATTATTAATAATTAATGTCTGATTATTAATGCATTCTTGATTTTTATATGATAAGTTTTGTTCTTTATCTTGCAAATCCTGAGTTCTTCAACAACAAGGTAAGTACGCGTCCAATTTTTTTTTTTTTGGGGGGGGAAGAGAAGATAAAGTATTTGTATTTTAGGTAATAACTACAATAATTATTTAAGTAATATTTTATGTCATTTTTTGACATATTGGTGACAAAATTATTAACCAATCATATTCTGTCGAAACTGATCAATAAGCTAATAATTTGATATTTTCAAAATATGTCGAATCAATTGACAAAGGATACAAACATATTAATTATGTTAATTCATGCTTAAGGTTTTGTATGAAAATCAAATGATATGTTGCAAAAGTTTTGACTGCTTCATTTTTGACTACTAATTTTTTTTCGTTGAGGATAAATGGTACAAAATATCTGCTTATTTCAATAAAAAATAAATACTTGTAGTTTGCTATTATTAAGTCTCAATGCAAGTCATAATTGTCAAAAATAAATTTTTTTTTTTTGAATATTTAGTTTTGAGTAAAAACATGCCTTTTTATCTGTCTATTTCTATCGCTTGTTTAGACTTAAGTAAAATAATCTGTCTATTAATCTATTTAACCATTAAATTTCATAATTGTAAGGGTTATATAGATTAATAGACAGAGATAGAATTTTGTTTGTTAGAGAAGATGTCTGGATTGCAAGAAAAATCAAAATTATGATGACTGAAAATAAAAGCTGATCAAAACTGAGCACTAATACCCTAAATAAAATAGAAAACATGTTTTTGTACTCTAAATAAAAATGTATAACTTATGTTTAATGAAAAAAAATTCTATTACAATGAAATATACTATTTTATAAATTGATAAATATACTAGGACTATCTGTATGGAATAAACATATGGAATAGTATCCCCCATTTAATGCTATATACTACTACTACATACATACTATTTTAATGCTATACTATTTTATAAATAGATAAATGTACTAGTCCTCCTATATGGTCCTATATGGAATAGTTGAAAAATGTATAACTTATTTTTTATGAAAAAAATTCTATTACAATGAAATATACTATTTTATAAACAGATAAATATACTACCCTCGTCTACCCTATGGAATGCTATCCCATCTTATTATATTTTTTAATTTATTTCTAGATCATAAAGTTTACATAAGATCTAATGATGAAAGAACAATATTTGGACAAATGTGTATGTAAATATTTTCTCGCGAACTTCAATTTGATTTAATATGATACTGATTTTTTTTTACTCAATACCTACCTGAATAATCAAAATACAATTTCATTTGAATCAGTATGAGCTCTTTAGCCTTAAGGAATTTAAATTTGGAATTCGTAATAAGAATTCTTCACAAATTCCAATCATTCTAAAGAAAGTGATTGCTAAAAGTCAGTTACCATTGGGGAAATATAGAGTCCCTACTCATTTTAACCTGTCTGGAACTACAACAGCTTCAACAATAATGTCTGGATTCCTGTTGTCAGTAATTAATGTTGTCTAGGACATAATACCTCTGGTTAACCTTTATTATTTTAGACCTTAGGGGATTTGAACTTGATTAAGTAAACAATTTCGCTATGTTCTCTGTTAGAATTTCATGTTGTTCTTAGTTAGACATCAATTGGTTTAACATAGTGGCAAATTTAATGACTAAAAATACAATTTTTTAGCAGGGATGTAGAGATATATATCTAATCTTGGAAATTAATTAAGTAGAATATATTTTTCTTTTAATTAATAGTTATTTGAAAGTATCTGTAAATTAAGCTATTTAAACATACATTAAATTTTAAGTATATGTTTGAATTGCATATATCTTATTAACGTCTTTGGTTTTAATCATTTTATCAATTTACTTAAACAAAAAATATATATATACGCTTCGTTTCATTTAGTTAGTTCTGTTCAGTTATATATTGCTGCCTTTTTAAGTCATAATGTACACACATAAATCAACTTTTTTTTTCTCTTCCTTCTTTTATCATGCTCATCATTCTAACCACCATTCAACCATAACAATTTTTGGGGAAATTATCAAGAAAGAAAGGAAAAAAAAATTATTATTGCTGATCTTGAATATTTGGTCTACTATAAAGAATGTGGGACGGTCTTGTGTTTACCATGTTGGATTTATCAGATAGTTTAAAGATTGATTATTTTAAAAAATTGATTGACTATCTTAGAAAAAGACTGACTATCTTGTTCAAAGATTGACAAGAGAGTGAACTTGAAGGCGTTTCAGCAGAAAAATGCCATAGGATAAAAAGTCCTGCCAATAAGAGGGAAATTTTTTGTTTTAATATGCTTGTGTTGTTTGTCACTTTATTTAATAAGTTATGTCCTGTTATATTTTGCTGCCTTCTTTAACCCATAATCCATAAACACTCAGTCAACATATTTTTTTTCCTTCATATTTTAGCATACTCTTCATTCTAACTATACAACCATAAACATCTTTAGTGAAATTTTCCAGAAAGAAGGAAAAAAAAAATACTAGTCTTGAATATTTGGTCTACTATAAAGAAAGTGGAATGATCTTGTATTTACCATGCTGGATTTCTAAGATAGTTGAGTTTAAAGACTAGCAAGAGAGGGGAACTTAAGGTGATCGAGCAGAATAATTCCCTAGGACAAAATGTCTTTGCATTAGGAGGGAAAATGAAGTTTTGAGTAACGCAGATGCTATCCACAGAGACAGTTTATTTCAAAAAGTAAGGGCTCAAATAAGTGGTGGCTAAATTTCAAAGTGATAACCTATTTTGCTGTTCCATATATTAAACTTTAAAAAGCCTTGATCATTCCATCCCTTTTATAGTATTGCATAACTTTGATTTTTAAAACCGTTATAGAAATCAAATGAGAAAATTTTCATGCGCAGATAACAGACATGAAACTTAAGGTTGAAAAGTCGTTGGTGATATTCATTGCTGTCACTAATATTAAGGGCGTGGAAATTTGATGGCAGTTGGACATTGACAGTCAGTAGACCTGGTGTGACATAGAAGGACATATAAAGGCGAGATATATAACCCAAAACATTTCTCCCGGAAACACACATGTTTCATTCATCGACAATCAATGATTTGCTTATACACTCAAGAGCCAAAACATTATGACCACCTGTCAATAACGAGTTGGCCCACCTTTGGCGCGCAACACAGCTTCAACCCGCCTAGGCATGGATTAATACCACCACTTAATACCAGTTAAATACCACTTCCACCTGATCACGTGCCTTCCACATCATCCAGGCGAGTTCATTGCAAAATGTAGGGGTGGTCAAAATGTTTTGGCTCTTGAGTGTAATATACCTAAGAACAAAACACTGTCCACTTATATAAAATTACTCCCCAAAAATGCAAATATCGAATCAAGAGTTAATGTTACATTTCTGTTATGAATGTAATGATACTCAAAAAAGAAAAATGGACGATATCAAAGAAATTAAAGTGCATTAAAAGTATAAAAAATAGGGTAAAAAAATATTGTATTTTTATTTTATTGTAAAACTAATGAATTAGGTCAATCTACACAAACAAAAAAAAAAGCAATTTTCAAACAGTCATGAATCTCGAATATAGATTTAGTCTGAATTGTTTCATACGGAAACTTTATTACTGCAGCAATATAAATTCAATTAATTTTAACGAAAATAAGTTTCTAAACATTAATGTCACTTCAAGTTAAGACAAGTAGTATAAATATATAATTGAAGATATATAAATGTTTTTCTTGCTAGAATGCAAGGACAGTAATCGACGTATTTATTTTAAATCAAGGAATAAACTGGCTATTAAACTGGTCTCTTTGCCATATAATTGAAGAAAATCTGTCCAAAGAAAAAAATATTAATGTAAATATCTGGAGGTTCTATAACTCTTATGTTATCTTAAGTTAACCCATCTCTTATTAAAGCTCTAAAACTCTTATGCACCCCATACATAAAATGAGAAATACATAAGTGTTTTGGGGATTTGGAATTAAGATTTTCTTAAAAAATAATTTAAAATAATTTTTATTTCGAATTTATTTTTAAAATTCACTTTATTATCAACCCGGAAAAAACATTTAGCATCACTAAAACGTGTGTTTTACTATAGACAAAGCAATTATCAATTATAATAAAGGCTAAAAATAGTTATTTATGTATTCTGTAACATTTTACAAATAGTTATGAATATTTTCCTTTAATTTAAGCAAAATTGTCTAAATATACAAAGAGTCTAAGATTATCTAAAAATACTTTTAGGAGAGAAATATAAATGTTTTATAAGAGATAGATTACTTATAAACTAGTGAGGATTATATAGTACGTAAAATTCCATGGAACAAACCACATGGCAACAAATAACAGGAGTATATCTCATCCCGAAGCGTCTTCGGGTAGTGATAGTAATGGATCAAAATTTTAAAAACAATTGTTGTTGTGAAAAGGTTTATAGGACATAATTATAATTGTCATATTAGATGAATGAGTTCGGCATTGTAGCTACGTGACACGGATGCTACAGCCATTCAATAATACTCGTAGATTCCACCATGAAACACGATGGATCATTGACAGACGCGGTCTAAAACTTAAGTAGTTTCTTTGATATCAGCAGCATCTTTACATGACGAATCTTGCCATAAGAACCATTTGAGATTCTACAAGCACACTCTACAGTTTTGAGAAACTATAACAGAAAGAAATCATAGCCTACTGCAATAGTACGATTAATCAAATCAGTATATATATATTCAGCCCATCATTGCCTAAAAGACATGTTCAAAGGTTCAAGAACACATTTTCCATAATAGGAAGGCGTTCCATCACGTTGAATCTCAAACTTGGTTTAACATGCTGAAATAAATCTGTAGGAACCTTCTTCAGGTAGATCAGATAATTTGCGGAGGTAGAGTTGATTGGTCAAATGTATAGTGCTACTGAACAATTAGAAATTTCAGAAAACACACACACACAGACACACAAAAAAAAACCCATTTTATAACATATTAAGGAACATCGCCGATCATTTATTTACTGGGACATTTCCGTTTATGTGCTCCAATACAATTCTCATTAACAAAGATATCCTCAACTTTCTCTAAATTTTGAATCTACATTTTCTAGACAAGGAAATTTATCCTCAATGACAAATCACTTAAATCATAAGCAAATTTTGTACAAAAATCAACAGTTTTCAATGTTAATCTTGCTAATTAATAGTGTATTTTGGTTGTTGTTTTTAATTCTTAAATTAAATTCAAATTCATAATTTATGAGTTTTTTTATATACAAAGAACGTGAATCTTTTAGGCATAAAATAAATTAATAAATGTTGCTTTGAATATATTTTTTTTTACCATTAAATGTATGCATATATAAAATAGATGTTTTTTATTTATGTAAGGACATCGTCAAAAATGTTAATCACAATAAACAGTGACAATTTCAATCAATCAAACATGTTTTAGAATAAAAAAATCAGCGATGTAAGTAAACAAAACTGGTCTTGCACAAATGTGAACGATTCGGTTTTATACCGAGTAAACGGAACGGATCATGCACAAATGTGAACCATTCGATTTTATGCCGATGACGTCATGAGTCACGTGTTATATCCAATTTGGTTTGGTTAATGATCCCATTGGGGGATCAATGGCACTGCTCATGTGTGAAGTAGCCAAACAAGTCCTCAATTAACTACAATAGCTCCGTGGTTAGAGCATTTCCTAATCATCTTATCCATCAATAGTTTTAGTACAGAGGTATTAGTATATCCAGACACTTTAGTTCTATATATACCACACATAATCGATATTAATATTAATTGATTTAATTATTCCTTAGATTAATTTATTGGATATGCCACACCATTTTGTAAAGCAAATAAAAAATTATTAATCAAATTTAGCATTCAATTAGATTTCAAAATTAATATAAAGTCAACAATAACTTCATAGCTTGAAGTTGGCCGTGGTAATTAGCTGCATCGGAATTTTAAATTAATGAAGTAAAGTTCGGAAACCGTAAGAGAGTTGATGAGTTTTGTTTTGTTGTTGGTCAAAATTAACAAAAAGAAATTTATCCAACTTTTCTTATTTTAGAGGAATTAATAATTTAAAAAAAAATGTTTTGAATTGATTATCGCATGCACTGCTCCTAATTTTGAAAATCCGTGAATATTGGTGGAATAACTTTAAACAGTTTAGACATTATTAATTATTATAATTATTATTTTGGGATTATAATTATTCTGCTGATAGCTAATACTATTCATATAAATGGGATAATATAGATTTTACCCAGCTGATAGAATACAATAAGAGAATACCCTGAGCCTGATGGCTTCGGGTTTACACCCTGGGGATGTTTGTAGTGGTTCGGAATACCTTTGAACCATAGGTCCAGTTCTATCATGACTGTAGGGCGTTTTTTCAATGATTCGGAGCCAAGTCTGACTACTACATAAGGGTGTTCCATCAAAACAGAACTTGCCCCTTTACCTCCATCCGTGAATAAACTACTCAAGGGATGTCTGTCCCGCTCTACAGGACATTGAAAAAGAGATACACACAAGAAGATACCTAATATAGCTAAGTAAAGTTAAATATGCTAATGATTTATAAGTAAATATATACTTATAACTATTATGTACATAATATTATATATATGTATATATATATATATATATATATATATATATATATATATATATATATATATATATATATATATATATATATATATATATATATAATATATATATATATAATATATATATATATATATATATATATATATAAGAATAACCTCATGATTAAACTTGTACTTCACATTATTCGGGTGTAACAATGTAGCAGAACTTTTGTGAAGCAGTCTTGTAACGCTTAATCTGGTACACTTCTATCAGTTGGAATTTTTCTATAGTGGGAATTTCTGGGTTTTCTCCCAAACTATAAGCAAATGCCGGGCAGTTATTCTAAGAAGATCTCATGGAAGACAATGTCAACCTTCATAATCGATCGGTAGACTGTTTGTCACTACTGGAAAAATGTTGCTGACATGAGGCAGAAAAATATATGTCCATTATTAATGTAGTAATAATAGTGGTCTACGATTATGCAGCGGAAAAGATTTTATCATTATGACCTGAACTTTAGCCTGTCAAGAAGATGTTCATGTTTGTTATTTCTATCAATACCGCCAACCCCATCAATAATTACATCAAAATTCACATGTATTGACGAACTCAATAGATCTAGATAACTCCATCACTCTAGATAACTGCAATAGACAAAAAAAAGTTTTATAGGGGAAGCTCATGTCAATTAAATATTGTATTAAATAATTATATTCACTTTTGTTTTACGGGAAGAGATTAGGATAAATATTTTCCTTTTCCATTTTATATTTAATGAAACCGATTCCTTTTCTCTTCTCCTGAAAATATTTAGTTTGGAATTTCCTTGAAACGTTTTATGAAAGCAAAAAATTCTGAAATGCTGTTTTAAAAATTGTTTGAATTTTGTCATTTTATTTATGAAAAAAAGGAACTTTTCATATCGAGTTATACTTTAACAACCTCTATTACTTGATAAAAATAAAATTTTCTTCTGGTATATAATGAAACTAAATAGCAAAATTTGAATAAAAATGTATCTTTAGGGCGTTAATCTGAAAATACGTGGGATGCAGAATTTGATCCCGTGTTTTACATTTTATTAAAATTCCAGGAAATTCTTAAAAAATGTCGGTGCTGTTTTTATACTTTGCTGGTTTTAGTTTATATTTAAAGATATCAAATTATAATAAGGAAAAAAATAAACTAACTTGTTTCATTTTAGGACTGAGATCAAAAGTTTTCCTTAGCAAACACATATTCTTTAGGTAAGTAATAAGATCATGTGAAGCGTTTTTAAGTTAAGTTTGAAAACACTAAATTTTTTGAAATTATTTAATTAGAAAAACGTAACTTAACTTAAAAATAATAATTATCTACTTGAAAAAAAAACTATATGGAATCCAACTGATGTGTATGAAAATCTTACATTTAAATGTAAGATCTATATTTAAAAGTAATATCGAAATGCAAAACATCTAATGAAAATTATTCCTTTAAGCGTAAGATCTATGTTTCAAAGTATAAAACAATTAATGAAAATCATACAATTAAACGTAACATCTATATTTAAAGGTAATGTCAAAGTACAAATCAGCTAATGATGATTAAAATAAAAACTATTGATGCAAACAATGATATTAATAAGTGAACAATATATAAGTTATTTAAAGCACTATTAACCTTATTTATATTAAATATAACTATTGAAAATTATTTTATTCTCTAGATTAGACAGATTTAAAACTTGTGGTTGCAAATAAACCATCATGGTGTCATTACCTTCAACAACGACATCATATCACATCTAGTATTAAAAATATAGAATACATTTGGATACTGCCAAAAAATTTATGTAGCAAAAATGCAGCTATTTAAACTATCCTGATCAGAACTGAAATATGAAAAAAAGGTTAAATTAATTTGCTGCGTAATTAAGTGTTAGTTTTCCTCTAGAAATATTTCTGTGCCCAAAAAGTAAGACCCATTATTTTTTTTTCAAAAACTCTTAGTTTATTCTTATAAATTTATTTCATTCCCTTAATGTAATCACCTCCGGAGACAATGGATTTATGCCAACCTTTTTTCCAATCCATAATGCATGCTAAAAAGTCATCGGTAGGAATGGTTTTAAAAGCGCTCGGCGATTCTCGTTTAATCTTTTCAATCGATTAAAAAAACAGTGTCCCTGGAAATATTCTTTTGAGTTTAGGGAATAGCCAGAAGTTGCACAGTGTGAATACGATGGTTGTGGAACGATATGGATTTCAGTTTTGGCGAAAACGCTACGAAGAATCAATGCAGTGTCAGCTAGCGCATTCAGTGTTCATTCACAGCCAGAAGTTGTACGGTACTAAATCAGGTGAATACGGTGGTTTGAGAACGATATGGGTTTCATTTTTGACGAAAGAGTCACGAAGAATCAATACAGTGTGAGCTGGAACATTCAGTGTTTTCGGTAACAATAGAGATTTGATGCGTTTGAGGCCCAAAATGGAATTGAACTTTGGAACCGATCCTTTTCAAATTCCAACATCATCAGCAAGGTCTCTAAATGTAAATCGGCGGTTTGCAAGCGCCAAATCTTTAATTTTTTATACGCGAGTTTTGTCGGTAAAGGTTGATGTTCGATCAGAGGGATTTTCGTCTTCAACGCGTTCTCTGCCTTCTTGATCTGTTTATACCATTTCTAAATATTTCTTTCCAATATAGGAATGGCCACCGAATGCCTTCTGCAACATTCTATTCGTTTCAGCAAACAAAATTTAATGCAAGTTCTTTGCTCCATGAATTCAGACATATCAAAAATCGCCGGAGTCAGTTTTAGTGTCTCACAAAGCCAAGCGTAACTCAAACACTAATGAATATTTTGACGTCAAATTTCACACAAATGTCAAGGATAGCGCCAGCAACCTAAAAAAGAAATAAAATGAAATTTCATAATCCCCGGGAATTATAAATTGAAAATTGGTTTTATTTTTTGGACACAATAGTAAAATAATAGATTTTCCTTCAATAAAATAAATTTCAAAAGTGTTATTTTCTCAAGTTACCTTTAAAATTAGAAATTATGCTTTTCCATCTATTTGAAAGAAAATAATGAATATAAGAACAGATTGGCAGATACCAAGAAACGATTTTTTTCTTGGAAAAGTTTATATCGCCTTATATACATTTTCTTAGAAAAGTTTTCTTATAATGTTCGTATAAGTGTTTTTAAAACTATTTCAAAACAATAAATGCATTGCTATTCTGTAAATAATAATGATGAACTGCACTATTGGTGCATAGAAGGAAGAAATAAATTAAAAAATACGAATAGAATCATGTAAGAACAATGCATTAAATAATGGAATAATGTAATTTATGCCCAACTCGTATCTCAGTTGCAATGACCGCCTCTGAGGTTCATTCTGCTGGAGGTTTTGTTGTAGACACTGTTTCAAAAACCAATAAGATTCGATGTTCCCAATCTTGCCTCGTTAGTCGGATTGCCTGATGGGAATTTGCCGGGTTTTCTCCCATACGATACAAAAATAAGGGGCTTTTAATCATATACCCTGCCCGTAGCTTAGTGGCAAAGTGCGCCGCTGGTGAGCATTAGGGCGAAGGTTCAATACGCTGGCGACATTGTTTCAAAAAACAAGGAAACTTGATGGCATTTGTGATGTTCAACACATTGCCACTTTAGTCGGATTACACGATGAGAATTTTCTCCCATACGTTTTTTGACGTCCCCCCTAAGAAGTCCTCCCGGAAGTCACTGCCCGCCTTCTTCAATGACACGGAGCCAAGTCGGACTTCAATCCAACAAGTGTTCCATCTCAACAGAAGCTTCCCCTTTCCTTCCATCCATGAGTAGACTACTCATTGAATGTTCGTCCCACACTGCAGGACACTGAGGATTAGACACACACACATATACATGTTATTGAAATTCGCTTACATATAATAAATTTTATTTTATTTATTTTTCAATTACGGCTATTGTTTAAAAATAATTTTGTTTTAATTAAACTTTAAAAAAAATTTAAATTTTGATCAAAACATTTAAAATTCAAAAATCAATTTAAGATTTGCAGATCGTTTTATAGTTTAAAATTGGAATCACTCCCATAATTAGATTAAAACTTGGTCTCATAATATTTTCAGGGGTAACTTATATGTCAGAATTTAGATAGATATAATAAATTGTAGAAAATAAATTTCTTCAACTTAAAAATCATTTTTCAAATTATTTTTTTGGCATAAATGTATGGAATATTTTTATTCACATTTATTTTAAGTAAGTTTAGCAAATGTTAATTCTTGAAAATTAAATTACAACGCTAGGAAGGAAACACATTTTTTATTTTTTAAATTAATAATCCATGTTACTGAAATAATTCCTCGATAATTAAAAAAAGAGTATTATATTAAGAAAAACTTTCACAGTACTTAATGAATAGTGACTAAATTCAGTGATTAACGCAGTGGAACTATTTTAAATAAATTCAGAGATTTATGACCTTTTGTCAAGTAAAACTTAAAGGTAATATTATTTCAAAATAAGATTAAGCAAAGGCACCCATGCCACTACTGTATAATCGCACGCATTGTATTAAATGTATCATTAATAACAAAAAAAAAAAAAAAAACAATACTTCCCAGTCTCAGTATTTCCCAGTCTTTTACTCTACTTTACCGTTATCATGATAGGGTACTTCCCAGTATTAAATTTCTTTTTTAACTCTGAGGTATAATATATTTTCACAGGAAGGTTACAAAAAATTTTATTCAAAAAAAATTTTATCAATGTTATTAAGGCTGTTGCAATTAATTATTAGAAGACATTTTAGTGAAGTCACTTTATAGTTATCTAGAATGATTTATTAGGATGCAACATTCTATTTAATTTCTTTTAAATAAAAAACGTAATGAAAGGCTTTAAAGTTACACGTGTACACATTTATTTATTAAATAATCGATTTCTATCAATGAATAATCGTTGTTATTTTATTGTTTTTTTATTTGTTATTTTGTTAAAACCGTGCAAAATATTGTTTATTTACAATTTTTGCAAAATAGGCGCACATATTATTTGCCTTATTTAATTTCGCAAGGTTTTCCTGCACAATACATGAGCAATATTGTTGTAAATTAATATAAAACAAGAATCAAAATATTTCATATGTGTAAAAATAATATATATATTAGCTTTTAACTTGGAGGTGTAATATATTTTCCCTGAAAGTTTAAAAATAAGATTATTCAAAAAATATTTTATCAACGTTATTAAGGCCGTTGTAATTAACTATTGGAAGACATTTTACTGAAGTTACTTTATAATTATCTATAATGATTTATTATGATGCAACGTTCTGTCTAATTTCTTTTAAATAAAAAAAAAGTAACGAAATTATTTAAAGTTATAAACATTGATTTATTAAATAAACTATTTGTATCACAAAAGAATAAGACGTTAATTTAATTTTAATAAGACATTTTTAATAATTTGTTAAAATTTTGCAAAGTGTTTTGTGCGATTGTTTATTTACATTGTTTGCAAAATGAGCGCATACATTAATTACATTATTTAATTATTTAATGTTTTCATGCACAATACATGTACAATATTATTGTAAATTAATATAAAACAAATATCAAAAAATTTCACACATATAAAAATATTTTAAATTTCACTTTTAATTCAGAGGTGTAATATATTTTGTTTGGAAGGTTATAAATAATTTTGTTCAAAAAAGATTTTATCAACGTTACTAAGGCGGCTGTAAATAATTATTGGACGACATTTTATTGAAATCACTTTATAAAGGTTGTGGTAATTCATTATTGGGAGACAGTTTATAATGATTTATAACGATGCAACATTATGTTTCATTTCTTTTAATTAAAATAAAAAATATTTTAAGGAAAGTCTTTAAAGTTATACACATTTATTTATTAAATAGACTATTTGCATCACATGAGAATAAAACATCATTTTATTTGTTAACATTTATGCAAAATATATTGTTGTTGTTGTTACCAATCTCTCTGATGCAGGAAAGATTGCACCAAGTCCAATAGACCACATCATAGGCCACTGGTCCATGCCTAAGGGTAATATGCAGCTTCCCTTCAGCGAGCTACCATGAGGGCTGAAGATCTACTAAAACTCAAGACAGCGATCTACGGTTTAAAGTGAATTCCAAACCACTAACAAACATACATAGCACCGCCGGGACTCGAACTCGAAAATTGTGTTACCGAGCGCCAGAGAGCTAGACCGGGGCAAAATATTTTATGCGTAATCGTTTATTTACATTGTTTAGAAAATAAGCGCTCATATTAGTTAGTTGCCTTATTTAATTTCTTAAGGTTTTCATGCATAATACACATATAACTTCGTCAAATTAATAAATAACTTTTTAAAAAATAATAAAAACATAAATTAATAAAAGACAAATATAAAAAAATATTGATTTATTTTAGACACGCGAATTTTATTTTAGAAAAGTGATGCATAATTTTTTAAAACTCACGAATTTGTATGAGAGACAAAAATATTTCCTACCATCCAGTTCCCTTTTAAAATATAATGAACACTTGACTATTAAAAGAATATTTTATTCAATATTTTCGGATTATTTCTAAAATAAGAAATTAAGCTTACTATCAATAAAGCTCTAGTCTAAACGCAGTTTCCATGACTATAATTTTTATTTATTTGTTTATTGCACTACTATAAATATTTCAACTCCGTTAACCACTCAGCCATTTATCATTAAAAATGCATTTATTTCACATTTGCATGATTTATAATCTAGTATTACCAAAATTATCTTTCATTTTAAATTGAGCTCAACGGACTATTATAATTGGTGATAGGTAATTTCAAGTTTATTCAAGTAACCATAACCATATATTTTGGTATTACCATGGTTATGGATAAACATTTAAGAATCGATCAATAAAGACCATTTGACAATCCATTTCAGCACTTTCCAAATACTTATGTTTATCTCTCTGTCTCTCCCTCCTTCTGTATGTTATATATTAAAATGATGGAAACACCATAGATTTATAAAGAATCCTTTATTAGTATGGTGTAGGACCACCTTTGGCATGTTGAACAGCTTGGATTCGCCTAAGCATCGATTCATACAAGTGCTGAATAGTACTTAGAGGAATATTGTACCATTCTTCATGGAGATATTGTTAAAGTTCTGGGAGGGATGCCGGTGGAGGATATCGATTCCGTATTGAACTTTCTAAGATAGACCATAACGATTCAATGATATTGAGGTCTGGCGACTGTGCGGCCAATGTAGATGTTTAACTTAATCCTCGTATTCATCAAACCATGATTGGACAGGTCCCGCTGAATTAACGAGCGCATTATCTTCCTGCAAAATTACATCTCCTGCAGGAAACAGGGCCTGAATGGCCGAGTGGTTGGAGCTCTGGCGCTCTGTACCACAGGTTTCGGGTTCGAATCCCGGCGGTGCCAGGGATGTTTGTAGTGATTCGGAATCCCCTTTAAACCGTAGGTCCCGGTCTGTTTTGCCTGAAGTGTGCACAAGATGATCGTAGAGCGACAAACCAAACCAAGCCTGCAGGGAACAAAGTTTGCATCATAGAATTGGACTGGCCATCTAAAATTTCTCTGTACTTCTCCCCAGTGATCCTTAATTTCAGGGTTACGATTGGTCCAACAGAAAACCACGACAAAACCCATATCCCAACCCCATCCCGATCATACGTTTGTGCATTTGTCCTCCAAACGTATACCCGCCCGGGTGTAGGGAAGAGTGGGAAAGACGATTCGTCAGGCCATATTACTTTCTTCCACTTATCAATCGGGAGTGTGATACCACTGTAGACGACGTTTGGCATTCATATCTTTTACAAGTGGTTTGGAAATTACAGTTCTGGCGTAAATGTCCTGTTTATGAAGGGGCCTTCTAACTTTACTAATTGACACTGGAGAATCCAGATGCTGATTGAGCTCTATGGTCATTTTTGCTGCAGTTGTTCGCTTTGAAGAATATATATATGGGGGTGAAAAGAACATGATACATCAACACAAAATACAAAGAAGGATAGATAAGGGTTGAAATAGACATAGAACCATTTTGTACAACGAAAGCCGCTACCAGTGTTTGCCAAATGCAAATTTTATAACAAAACCATCATAGCATTCGAAATACAAAATCCCAGAATAAATTATTTTTAATTCTTTTTCAGCATTAAAAAATTTGCTTCTAAAAATGCAGTCTGTATTTCATTTTACTGGCAAAAGGTTGATCTTTGGAAATACAAAATGTTAAAATCTGTGAATTAATTTTTGAAATTCTAAAACTAAAATATTATCGAAATATTACAAAAGAAAACTAAAACAAAAAAAAACTAAAACTATTACAAAATTCTAAAAATATTCAAAACTGTGGATATTATTTTAATACAAGGTATTTATTAACTATCATGGAGAATTTCCTTTGAAGCAATAGTCTCTGGTATATGTTGAAGAATTCAAATTTATTTTATGGCAGCTTAAATGTAATGAAAAATGCTTAATGCTGCTTAAATGTTGTAGAATTTCCTGTCAAGTTAAGAATAACTTTGCATGTAACCAATAATATAAAGATAAATTTAGTTGAGTGTATGTAGAACAAATATTGAGGAAGTGGTTTTCAACATTTACATAGATAATTAGTGTTACGTTTTATGTTCACAATAATAAAATCAACTAATTAAAATCATCAATCAGCGAAACAAAATCACAAAAGTCTCCAACCGATCAAAGTGAAGACACCTCAAACAAAACCTTTTTTTGTAGAAACTGAAACAAAAAATTATCTTAACAAAGATTAGCAAAAATAATTTTCATAATTTTTATCTCTTTGCCTGCGAAAGTTCCGTTTTGACAACTCGTACTTTTGCCTCATGGGAAGTAGTATAAAATGAATTACAGTTTCGAAGTTTCTCTATTTTGAGACGCGGAACAACCACCAACATAAGACAGCAGAGTAAAGTGAAAAGAAGAGAAAGGGATAAAAAATTAACAAGAATGAATTCCGAAAGACGAGGAGGTTTAGTTAGAACCAATGGGAAGAAAGAGTCCACAGAGAAAGGATAACCTCCGTAGAGTATTTTATATTTGTCAATGTGTGTTCACTCAACTTTAGAGGAACTTGGATCATGAATCAAAGATTCTGCAACTAAAGATCAAGTAAGAAATAATTAATCCATTGAAAAGGAAAAAGATGAAATGAAGACAGAAAACAGAAAGTTTCCTGAAAGAAGAATTGATTTGGGGAAAAAGTTCTTTTGCCCGAGTTCATGATCTGTAAAATATCGTCAACCCTTCCTTGGCAGAAAATAAAAATAATAATAATAATTAATAAATAACCCGCTGGTCCGATATGCAGGTTACATGTAATTTTGTATTTAATTTAAGAACAAAACGCATAACTGCAATCTTAAAGAAAAATAACTAATGAATACCAAAGGATTTTCTTTTCTTGAAAAAACTCATTTTCTTTATGATGTAAAATTTTCTTTATTTTCACTAGGCAATCATTTAGAAGAATTTTATACTATTTAATTTCTTAATTATTAGGTTACAAAAGTAATTTAAATAAATATTATGTATAAATAAACTGTTAAGAATAGGTTGTGAAAAATTATTTAAAAAAAAAAAAAAAAAAAAAACAATAAGAAACTTTGAAAGTGGTTAAGGCTAAAATGCATGATCAATGAATAGAAAAACTTTGTTATCGAAAACAATACACATAACTTTATGCTTAAAAAATTCTAGAAATTTATCCTGTTTAATAAAATGACAATAAAATATTTAACGTCAGATATTAAGGTCATTAGTATATTATTACATTTGTTATTAATCTGTATATCTGCTTCCAATTAAAAATATTACGCAAGCATTTTTTGTTGTTGTTGTCTATGGTTTTATTAGAACTCAAACCATACAAATTTGGGCCCTAGCCTGAAGAAACAAACGAACATATAAAAAAATCAAAATTACAAAGGCCAAAGATTCTTAACAAAAACAATCAAAAGGCTTTAAAAACAAGTTAAATGTACCATAAAAATTTTAAAAGTTAGAAATACCGTAATAGAATTCGTGTGTTTCTCTGGCCCTCCAGTAAAGAGTACACAAATCGACATTTAGAAATAATGTAAGTTAAAGTTTTGATGATTAATATTGGATTAATCTAACCATTTATAATTAATCTAAGTTATTAAGTTTCTAATCATAAGTTAGAATCCAGTTCCGAGAAAAAAATAGATGGGCCTTATGCATTTTCTCTGTCTTACATAAATACATGTATTGCACACATACATTAATCGGGAAAATGTTTCTTTATTGTAACTTATGGGGATATCTAGTGTTGAACATTTTTTTTTCTTTCTCATCTATGAGGCATTTGAAAAATTTTGTGGCAAACGTTATCACGATTTTGATATATTATTTGATTTAATTTTATTGTTATGAAGCCCCTGAAAATTACATATAAGCGAATACTGAGTGTATGTGTACTGATGTCCCTCAGAGGCATATCTTTTTTAGATTCGTATGGGTAGCCAGTTCAATATTTAAGAACTACGGCCTGAATGGCCGAGTGGCTAGTGCTCTGTAGCTCGGTACCACAGGTTTCGGGTTCGAGTCCCGGTGGCGCCATGGATGTTTGTAGTGGTTCGTAATCCACTTTAAGCCGTAGGTCCCGGTCTAATGTGATCGTAGAGCGTTTCGGGGCCATTGTTACTTCATGTCCTTGGCTTACACGCGCCCCTTGTGTAATGCAAAGTGAGTAACGTCTGTGCAGCGCTTACTTTAAGTTTGACGTTGATTTGGAACCATTAGCCGTCTTGTTGATTTTTGTAGGTTCACCGTATATTTTTTTAAGTACTAATTTTTGTATATTTTTTAAGTACTAATTTTTGTTCAACATATTTTGCATAATATGAGCATAATATAAAAACATTGAGTTTACTTAAAACAAGTTTTTTTCAAAATCCATCTCTTTCAATACAATTAAAAAGATTCTTTTCAGAAAATTAAGAAATTTATAAGTTAAGTTAAGTTAAAAAATTGGTAATAAGGAAGAAAATTTGGATTAACGCAAACTATAACGTTCTGTGATTTCTTAACTACATTTAATTATCCACTAATTCCTTATATTAGTAAAAAACCCTAATTACAAGAATATGGTTATACAGAAATGAATTTCCTTCAATTGGCTACTATCATATCAATTTATAATAAAATATTTCGTACTAATATAGAAATAAGTAACTAGAAAATATTCAAATCCTGCTGTGAACAAATAATTTCAAGAACAGATCACGATTATGTTCTCCATCCATGTATGTTGCTTATTTATTTTTCATGAATTATAACCGTTATGAAAAAGTATTTTTTATTCTCAAATTAGCTAAATAAATTTCAATATTCATCATAACCTTCTGGAGACACTTTCTACATTTGGTCCAACAGGCAAACTGAAAGCATAATCACAGATTTCAGTAGAGGGCATTAATTGAAAATATATACTGCATGCAGATTACAAATCATCGCATAAATCTCTGAAGAGAAACTTCTGGACGGAGAACTTTAATTTAATCCTCACTCACAATCGTGTAACAAGGGGCTCCGTTTATTTGCAGGTGAGATTACGCTAGGCTGCGAGACAACTTTAATGCTGTAACAAGTCCTAATTTTACTGGTCTAGCTGTTAATATTCATAAATTATCACATTAATGTTTATAAGCGTAATCGTTCATTTTCCTGTCCCGGTCTGACAGTTCGTCTGCAGTGTTATGCATGGCTTTCGGGTCGCGTTATTACGGCTTTACAATTCGGAGATAAATTTCAAATATCATTGATATCAATCCTATACATATGTCTGCCTATTATATTAATATTAACGCTATGCTGGAGATATGATAAATTTCATTGGTATAGATTAATTAAGTCTTCCATTCTTTTAATTTTAATTCAGCAGAAATCTATAAATGAACTATTGTTAAAATAAACTAAACAGAGAAAATATTCATTAAACAGCAATTCAATAGGACAATACATCTAAATTGTCTCAGACTTCTAAGCACAAAACATTTCCCACACACAAATATTTACATCTTAGAAAACTATTAACTTCTCCAACACATAACACCCCATTACAAACATTTCATGTTTATTTTTTAAGTATATATGCTGTACATTTAAATTGCGCATTTCTTTTATAAATATGTGCTATTCAAAATTTATATAGGTTTTTTTTTACTTGTAACGCTACTCTAAACCGTAGCCTAGAATTGAGATGTCTCCTTACAACTTTGGAGATAATGATGATGATGTTGTGCCACAATAATGTGAAGGCAAGTAGTGCCAAAGAAAGTTAACCAACACTATACCACACCAATCACTCTATAAACTTTGGAAATAAAAAGTATGAAGATGTACAACCGCAATGTGATGGCCCATTTTGACAAACAAAGTTGTCCACCATAATAGCAATTTGTATTACAGAATGATGAGGTAGAAATTGTGCAGTTTTAACAATCACCTTCCAGGGTTTTTCGCGCCTTCTTTCCCTTCTTGTTAAGCGCAATGAAGAAACTTCTGCCATACAGATTTCATTCTGCCACAAGGGTTTTAAAAGTCATTGCTACTATTTCCCATCACATTACTTTGTTCATGGCTGAGATATATTTTATTGGAAATTTTCCATATGTTCAGTAATTCATATTAGAAAGGGTTCCGAGAGGTTCAGTAATTCATATTAGAAAGGAAGGGCGGGAAATTGAGCATTGAAATAATTGAAAGGGTTCCGAGATTTGAAAGAGTTGATCCTGGGTTGAAAGGTATCCGAGAAATTATAAAAATTACAAGATTTGCGTGAATATGTAAGATAACAAAGAAAAGAAAATATTTCCAGAAAAATGATGTGATTTTTAAATGATCAGTATCAAAATTAAAAAAAAAATGAAAGTTTGATTAAAACTTATCTACTATACGTTGTGTTTATTTTATAAGAAGCAAATTACAATATAATGCTAAGGGAAAACATGGTAAGAATGATTTTCGTAATACACATCAAGTCAACTTAATTTGCAATTTTATGACTGAAAGATTAAAATGAGTTTATACGATTTTATGAATGAAATGTGAGAGTTGGTTGATGAAGACAAAATAGAGAATGATTAATTCAAAAAGGGGGTATAAAAGACTTTGAGATTTTAGGACTTGTTTCCAAGAAAAAAATAATTCACATGAATAATCTTTCATCTTTTATTCATTATATAAATTTTTTTTCAAAATCACTAAACATTTCTGTTGTTGACAAGAAAATGAGACTTCTTAAAAACTAATCTGAAGATCGATTGCTGGGTAGGATATAAAATAGTTGAAAAAATAAATAATTAAAATGGTTATATTCATACTTTAAAGGAAAGACATTTTTAAAAAGATAAACTCCAGTGAAATTCTTATAATTTTGATTTAATCTCTTAAAGAGATTATATATATATATATATGTAATCCTTTTTTTGTCTGAGAGATCTGAATCTAGAAAATTCAGGATTTTTTGTTAATAATATATCTTACAATTTACATATAGAAGATACAGTATATATATATATATATATATATATGGGGGTATGGGGGTGTGTTTGACTAAGCATTGGGTGTTTATTGTACTAATAACAATAAGCTATTATCTACAGTTTTCTTGCTTTTTCTACGTATTGCCTACCTAATTGCCTAAATTTTTCCTCAATTATGTAAGATGGTGAAAGGTAGAGTCTATATGATGAAGTGAAATAGACCTTCTATAATTTTTTCCCCAAAATTGTACTTAATTATTTCATCAACATGACATTGTTCTGGGTAATTTTGCCCTTAAACAAATGTACATTTTAATTTTAAAATCTCTTTTTTTCATTCTAAATCATTACAACAATTTATACAATAATGCATTTTTGTTTCTTAGCTCAGAATTCTGTGTTAGTATAAAACGTTAAAGAATAACACATGTAATTTGCCACATGAGCGAATCTCTCCTTTTGCCTAACACATTTTTTTTTGTAAACTTCATGTTTAGAATAATTTTGACTTCTGACAATGACCTTCAACAGTTATTATGTATCCAGAAAATCTAATCAACTTATTAAAAGTGCTTTTGACCTTTTTTGAAGATTTCCTCACATCAATCAAGGAAATTGAAGAACAATTTGAACCTCCATTGTGATGGCTGACCTTAGGAACGATGGTAAGTTCAGTCTTAATAAAGCACTTCCTTTTTCCAGTACCAAATGCTTACTTCCAGTTATAAAAGTTTTTGAAATGGGGTAAAATAAATAAAAAATATTAAAAAAACTAATATGTTTAAATTACTTTTCATATAAAATTAGAGATATAAAATTTAAAAAGAACTTTGTTATATGTTTTCAATGTAATTATTATTAATCCGTTGTTAATATATATTCACTCATTGGCCAATTTGCAAAATATTCCATAATTTTAAGTTCTATTGGCCGAAGTGTATTAAGTCTCAATCATCCCCTTACATTTTTCCTATTCCATTATATTTTTCTAAATTATTATAACATTTAAATATGAAACTCTATGTGAATAAATATGTAATATAAGAGTAAAGACACGAAACTATTGGTGATATACATTGCAGTTACTGAAATTAAGATTTGATTTGTCGCTCTACTGTCATTTTTTGCACCATTTAGGATAATTAGACCGGAACCTACTTTTTAACATGGATTCCTAACAAACATCCATGCCTCAGTCATGATTGAAATCTGGAGCCTACAGTACCAAAGCCCTGAGCACTAGCCAATTGGCCATCAGGCTACCAGCAATTAGATGTGATATCTGATGTCTTGATGATATCTGCATGTGAGGCCATTACTACAATAATTCTCAGGAAGACATTATCTTCTTTCATTGTTTGTCAGTGGGTTATTAATAGTATGTCTTAGCATGGTAGTCCACTGATGTGAAATTATGTCACAAATATATAAATCTTGTTAACATAATTAATTTTCAATTTTTGTTCTAAAACTAATTATACCAAACAAAGCAAACGGGAACTAAGAAATGGAGGTGCATTAAAAATATAGAACATTCTTATTTCATGCGTTTAAAGAAACAAGAGTTAATGAAATTTATAGTTAAGACAAGTAACAGTAAAACTTATCTGAAGATATTTAAGTATATTTCTTACAGTACTTTAAAGATAATAATCGAAATACTCGCTATAACTCCCGCATCGAACTGATTTTCGATTAAACTAGTATCCCAATCATAAAAGTGAAGAAACTTTCTCCATATGAGAAAACTTTTTTCATGAAAGCAAGTATTGGAATTGTAAAGAACTTTTAGTGCGTTTATCGACAAAATTACGACATTCGTTATCAGATTTTTACTAAATCGCAATATGTTTGTTATGATCTGTTATTCGAGAAAAGTATTCCTTTTCAAATGTCAAAAGCAGCGAAACATTACAAGAATGCAAATTTTATCATCTTAAAAAAGACTCCTATTCTCTTAAAATTTAGTTCTTTACATTTGGAAAAAATCAATTTCCCACAGATTTCAATTCTTTATAAAATGTATTACTCGTGCCGTATGTGGATATAAATAGCAAAAAACTTTCATATATGACGTATGCTGAAGTTTATATCAATTTGCTTTGGAATTACGCTCTAAAATAAAAAAAAAAACAGGAATTTCAATTTTTCATTAATTTTTCGATTTAATTTAATTATCTACTAGAAAAAAATACACATCACCAATTTATGTATACTTTACCATAAATATAAAGTTTACGGTATAAACATTCTTTACATATTCATTTTAATAATAATTCTGAACATTTTGCTGTAATTTTAGCAAGTTGATTTTAAAGTATACAAGGTGTATCAAAAATTTAAGTACAAATCTCTAGGAGTATTGAAAAATTTACGACACAAAGAAAGTTAATTTTATTAATTATAAAAAATAATTTAAAAATTAAAGTATTTTTATATATTAATTATAAATAAATATATCAATTGTTAACATTTTAAGGAAATTTTTAGGATCTAAAATAATGAGAATTATATAGTAATCAACAACTGGAAACGTCATGGTAAATGATAGCAGAAGTTCAGAATTTCAAACACAAAAGGTTATTAAAGAAATTATTGTATTCAATTATTATAAATGACATAATAGATGGATAGATGTATGTAAAAACTGTTACATGCATAATAATAACTCGAAATTTCCACCAGTCTACAATACTTGAACGTTCCATCATTCATAATTATCGAAATTTCCAACAGTCTAAAATATCTAAAATTTCCACCAACCTACAGCATTCTATAATCCTCCAAGTTTTCACCATGAGACGTCTTGTATCCGTAACCCCAATAGAGCATTCCCTCATAGGGTCGAATGTATACAATCTCTTCTGTTATACACCACTCGCAATGTCAGAACATTCCACGAGATTCCATATGCGAATCATGTTTAATATATCTGTTGGGCCTTTCACAGAAAAAGTAAAATTGTATTAAATCAGATGAGTATTGTGTTTAGTCATCATATCAAAACAATCACTGCTCAAAACACATGTTCAAGTGTAAATTAATTCCCATTTCACAAAGAGGAGTTGTGAAACCATGTCAAGTTGACCATATGCTTCTCACATTCCATAGAGAATGATAAAAAAAAATACATAGCAATCCCTTTCAAGAAGTATGACGTCGTTAGTGGAGATCATGCTGTGTGGTAAAATGTATGATACTACTAAGCTACCAAAATTCCTGAGAAACACAAAAATTGTCCTCTAAAGCGTTGGCTTACAGCATCGACTACTTATTTACTGTGATTTTTGCAGTTATGGTTTCCCATACATCTCTCATTTTAGATGTTACCTATCTTCCTTATAATTTTAAGATAATTGGAATAAAAAGATTAGTCCATTGCTAACTTATTGAACTCACGACAAATTGCTAGAATCATATGCAAACACCAAACAATAATTCAAATGATTAAACAGAGCAAAAATTTTAATAAAGCATTTTGTTAATTAATGATATATTTTTGTTGCTGATTTTAATTAAAATTAAATATAAATCCTTAATATTGGAAATACATTGCACTTTTGCATGTAAAAAAAACATTAAATAACACTACTTTCCAGAGGTTTTCATAAAAATTGCTTTTAAGAAATATATTTTATAAATCAGGTGCATGCATATATAGCACAAAAAGGGTTACATTATATGATGCCATCATAATAAAGGAAGATTGATTTAAAACAATTGTGATTAATTCATTGATCAAAACATGTTTTAGAAACACGAATCCAGTGGTACAAATAAACGAAATAGATTTTCACAAATGTAAAAGATTCGATTTCATGCCAGTGATGCCATGTGTCACAGGTATTATTCAATTTGGTTTGGGTAATGATCCCATTGGTGGATCAATGGGGCTGTCCATGTGCGAGGCAGCTAAACAAGCTCTCAATTAACTACAATAGCACCGCGCTTAGAGCAATTCATAAGACCCTTAAATATCAGTAGAGGCACATAGTTTTAGTATAAATGCATTAATGAATCAAGGTATGCAAGTGCCATATATATGACACATAACGTATAGTAGTATTAATTGAGTTAATTATCTCGTGGAACACTGTATAAGTTCTATGAAATCCATCACCCTGCTTGAAAGCATCAGACATTGTAGCCTGGGATTGCAAAAGCAGTCCTGCTGTAAAAATTCTAGAAATTCAAAGTTTTTACGTTTAAATTCCAGATTAGTCATTATTAATTACTGGAAGATCTGCTCAATACCAATCTTTTTTCGCAACAAAATATTATTTATTAACAGCAAGAATAGGATTTTCAATTTTTAAGTCTTTAACTAACACAGTTAGTTTCTGCAAAATAATTCCTATTTTAGGTTATAAATGGAATAAAAATTTCTTACTTCAAAATAATATAAATAAATTTAACAGAACCACCCAAGATCAGTTTTTAAAATTTGGTATAAAGGAAAGAAGATATAAATTTTTTTTAAATTTCCATTTTATTATTTTATCTATCCATTTCAATTTTTTTTTCTGAACCATGAATTGAAAGCAAGATTGACTTCTTTCTTCATCATGATTCTGTTGTTTTAAAATTATTTATTATCTTATCATTTCTAATAAAATCTCTGATAGAGAAATTCAAATAATATATATAAAATATTTTCTCCTCTCCTTCTTCCAGAGCTGGCGTCTACAAATGAGAATTTTTTATTCCTAATGCAGCTGGCAAATAGACCGTGATCTTTTATGCCATAAGGGCTGCACCGACGTTACTTGCTTTGCATTACCCAGGAGTCGCGTGTAACTTGAAGATAAGCCACAGAGTAACACTGCCCCCGCGACGCTCTACGATCCTATTAGGACCGGGACCTACGGCTTAAAGGGGATTCCGAACCACTACAAACACCCATAGCAAAGCCGGGACTCGAACCCGAAACTTAGGGTACCGTGCCTCACAGCGCTAGCCACTCGGCCATCAGGCCCCGTACAAATGAGAATTATGAAACGAAACTGCTGAATTCGAAAACCGTATTCGGTAACAGTAACGATTTTTATTTTCTTTCTGTTTGTGGAATTTGACAGCGAATAATTATCCAACCTTTTATTCTTATTTCATAATAACTTTGTTCTAATTAACACTTCGAGAGACATACGTTTATTCTAAAGGTATGTCTCGCGAAGTGTTTGTTAAACGCGGTGTTCATAATTTTGAAAAATCATAAAGTGGATATTGGAGGAGCAAAAGTAAAAATTTAACTAACAATTTCCAACTCGGAAACCCTCAAGAACTTTCCAACAAGATTTTCAAGAACAAGCTTCGTTCCTAATGTTTTTTTTTTCAATTCCTTCTATTAGCTCACACTCCCCCTATATATATCTTTTTCGAATTTTCAATCGTTCATAAAATACTTTTTATTCATCCACTCAAGTTCTAATACATTTTTTTGAACTTGTAGTGGATGACATTGGATGTTAATGCAGTCTTTTCAAATATTAATTCATTAATTAAATTTAATTAATTAATTAAAATTTTTTTTAGATTTAAGTTGCATATATGTACCAATAAATGGCGCCAGATAAACTTAAAAAAAATGAATGAAAATTATTTATAAAGTACCTTCTGCAATAGAGTGAAAAAAAAGTAGGAATTTACTATAACATTTTTTTTTATATTACTTGTTTATAAACTAAGTTAAACAGTAAAATGCAAAACGTTTCTCACCTACAATGGAAATGACAAAAAAGATTCGGGTGCAATGGCACAGCAAAAGGAACAACAAAAACCTAATTACAATATCCTCCGTAGAGCCAAAGAAGCAAATTCTCAGAATTAATGTAGTAAAATTATTTTTGAAATGTTTACAAAATATTTTAAAGTCGCCAAGTATTACTGGGAACATCGCAAATTTATATTACAAATAACTGATACAAAAATTTCAAATGTAATACGATGGCAACAACCAAAAGAATATACCCGTTTTCGATATCCAGCGTTAGATGAAAAGAGAAACCACTTAGAAATACTATATAGAAACTATTTTTACAATATTCAAGTACAAGAATGAAAGATTTTCCGTGTGTAAAAAAAGAAATCACAATGTGAATATGGACGAATCAAAACCTATGATATTATTATAAATTTTTACTCTTTTAACAACAGAAATTAATTTTTTATAATAATAGCGTTCACCATTTACTGGAGTGGATAATAAAAACACTTTCTTCTTAAATTAAAAACAATTCATAAGATTTTTTTGTAGTAAAACAGAAAAAAAAAACAATAAAAATAAAATTATTAGGACTATTAAATATTACAGTTTTTAAAGTATATGAAATGTAGACAAACAGATTTTATTACTTTACATAAAGCAATTTTTACATAGCATTACTTAACTATTTACAAATATTCAGTGTTGGTTTTAAAAGATTCCAGATTTGTTTTTTTTTTTTTTTTTTTTTTAAATCATCAGATACATATGGTTATGTAAATATGTGCATAAATGGTTTAAGC
The DNA here is from genome assembly GCA_021605075.1 of Caerostris darwini. NCBI lineage: Eukaryota > Metazoa > Arthropoda > Arachnida > Araneae > Araneidae > Caerostris > Caerostris darwini. The sequence continues at coordinate 178,279 of BPLQ01009477.1, forward strand.
ATATTTACGCGTCTTCCTTTTTTATAACGTAAATAAAAGAAAATACAAAATATTCTTAAGTGTTTAACATTTCATTAAAAATTAATAAATATTAAATTCAAAGTTTATTTACATACAAAAAAAATTAAATTTGTCACATTGCATAGATATTCATGCAACAGAAAATAAACAACAATCCCTTAATGTTCAAGATTATAATGAGCACAAAAAACCTTGTCTCAAAAACGAAGATCATTTTTCTAAGTAGCGTGATCTGCGGTTATCAGCGTCTTTTATATCGTATGATTAATTTTCTTGGTAAGTATATACAGGAATGATGAAGGAAAACTTGTTAGCACGGATATTCACAATGTCATAGAATCTCTTGAGAATGCTTTCATAAAATAATGTAAAACAGAATATCACATTATATTCATCATGCAAACTGATAAACTGATTGAAAAATGTACTCACATAATAACTCAAAGTATGCTTTGAAAGTTCGTTTATATAGTAACTATGAACTGTGAGAAATATGCTCGTTCTATGAACGTAGGCCTTTTAAGAAAATAATTATGTTGTATGCTTGCAAAAGCAGAAATTTAACTATTCTTACAATTAAAATACATATTTCAGATTCTTTTCAAAATTCACCATTTGCGCAGATTTTGACGACGGTTAGTATAGTTTAAACAATGACTCAAAAAATTCTTTGCGTATAAATAATGATCGTTTAACTTAAACCGAAGAGGATATATGCATATTTCAGGCAATGCATAAGTACTACCTCACAATGAGATTTGGAAAATTATATCTTAAAATTTTAACAAAACATTTTTTTAATTACTGAGAAAAACTTTCAGCCTTAAATGATTTGGGACTCTATTAACAGTATTTATATTAAATATAATAATTCTAAGTTTATTCTCTCGACAGGGCCAGCGGATCTATAGCCTGTTTGGGGAAAGAATGCCATTATTGTATCATTACTTTCAACAACGACATCATAATAGCATAAAGTACTAAAAATGCAAAAATTAAGGTCAACTTTTGGCAACTGTCAAACAATTTACATAGTACATGTAGCTATTAAGTTATTGTCAGCAGAATTTAAATGTAAATAAATATTAATTTAGTTTGTGTCCTAATTAATTGTTAGTTGGGAATTTTGATTCCAGCTACATTATTTTTCTCCAATTTTCCTTCTAGAAATAAAATCTGTTTTCATTCAATAACATTAACTTCAGAGCAATTGTTTACGAAGTTAGTCTGGTACTGAGTCAAGTCAAGACCCAATAAAGTATCAAACTATTCTTTTTTTTAAAAGAACTTTATGAGAAATCTCTGTTCTTATAATATGCATATAAGAATCCTAAAAATTATTTCAAATCATTAAAAATTTTGCAAAATTGATTTTGATTTGCATGAGATTTAAACAGAAATATAAAGCAAAATTTAAAAAAATAATTATGAAAATACAAAAATGGGTTCTAATTTTTGTATATATAAAATGTATTTCAAAATATTGTGTATATATAAAAAAATATTAATTTATAATATAATTTTTATTCCCATCTTTCTTTAAATAAAATTTATTCTTCTATACAGAATAATTGGTTTGAAATAAAATTGTCTTAATTTCAACTTTAAAATATTGACATTATGATAGTCTTAATATAGTCTTAATAAGATTTAAAATCCAAAAATGATTTAAGATTATTTGGAATATCATTAAGATTACTGGCTAATAAATTTACAAATGAAAATGCTCTTTTAATTAGGTTAGAATTTTTCTTTAAATATATAGCCTCAAAAATTATTTAGGCCTTTTGAGAGAAACCTTATACTTGGTGGAATTTCGATGGAAATGATTAATTATAGAATGTAAATTTATCCAGCTTAAAATTCATTTTCAAACATTTTTTTCTTATCGCTAGTATATGGCTAATGATATTTACTGTTATTTTAGATAAATTTAGCGAATTTAAAAAAAATAAATTATGACGTAAAAAAGTTACAATGAAAAAATAATTAATCACCTTATGGAAATAAATCTTAACTAATTAAAAAATAGTGCAATATTATACAAGGTTTTCACAATATTTCATGATTAGTGACTGAGTTGAGTCAAAAGTTAACGTTGTGGAACTCTGTTAAATAAATCCAGAGATTTATGAACTTTTGTCAAGTAAAACTTAAAGGTAAAAAGTAACAATTTCCAAGTAACGCCAAGCGAAGGCGTTCATCCCACTATTTTATAATCTCACGCATTGAATTATAGCAACGTACCATTAATAACAAAATTAAAAAAATCAGACAAGCTTTACTTTTGCCTTTAACTCAATTTTACAGTTATAATGATAGGCTTCCTTCTACTATTAAATTTTACTTTTAACTCGAAGGTGTTACATGTTCTATGTGGAAGTTATAAATAAGTTTATTCAAAAATAATATTATCAAAGTTATTCAGGCTGTTGTAATTAATTATTGGGAGATATTTTACTGAAGTCACTTCGTAATTATTTAGCATGATTTATTATGATGTACCATTCTGTCTAGATTATTTTAAATAGGGAAATATTTCAAATTAAATGTCATAAAATTATGCAAGTTTAGTTAATAAATAAACTAATTGTATAATTAGTAAAATTGTATTTGTTAAAAGATATGCAAATATTTTATGTACAATTATATATTTACATTGTTTTGTAAAATAAGCGCACACATTAGTTGCAGTATTTAATTTCTTATAATTTACATACACAATACATATACAATATCGTTCTATGCAAATATAAAATAAATATCTAAAATTATTAATTTATTTTAGGCAGGTGAATTTTATTTTAGAAAAAAGACACATTTAATTTTTAAAATTTCGATGAAAACATAAGCATCTTTTTACGATGTAGTTCCTGCTAAAATAAAATGAACACTTATCTACAAAATACAGAAAAAAAGAATAAATAATATTACATTTTTTCGGATTATTTCTAAAATAAGTATGTTGACGATTTATAAAGTCCTAGCCTGAATGAAGTTTCTACGACTATAATATTTATTGTTTATTATACTAGTATAAGAATTCAAACTCTGTTCTCCATCCTTTGCCCTTTTAAAATACAGTTTTGTTTCGTTTACATTAAGCATTTTACAGTATTATCAAAAACATCTTCCATTTTTAAATTGCTCTCAAGAAACATATATAAATGCTGATAGATAATTGCAAACTATTCACGTAACTATATATAAGTTGCATAAAAATATTATTGGAGAAACGTTTAGAAAACGAATAATAGAGACCATTTAACGATCAATATCGTGGAATTCAGCTTTTCAAATATTTATATTCTTAAATATATACATATATATATATATATATATATATATATATATTATATATATATATATATAGATTATATATATATATAATTATGCGTAAGATGTTATCAATAATTTCTTCAGGTGTTCTGTTGATTTTCCAATTTGTTTTTAATCTTTGTATACATTTACATTTTCTTTTTTGTTCTACTTCTGCAATTTTGGCCGTTGTTGATTTGATGTTTGGGTGTATCAAATGATTTTCAGTTTCCCGCTGTGCATTTCAGATTTTATATAATTACATTATTAATTTTTATTCATTCAGCCTTTGCAGATATTTTGTAGGGACGAAAGAGGAAGCATTTGCAAAATTAAGGACAGTGCATGATATTGTGTCTTAAAAAAACCGGTTGTGCAATGTGTTTCTGAGAACTCACTTGTCCAATCTCTATTTGTAGATTTAGTTAATAAAGCGCAAATTGTGCATGGTATGCAGCATTTCTCATACTTTAATTTGTAAGCATGTGTGCCAAGATATAAAACTATTTAAACCTCACTATTATTATAAAAATATCTGAAGAGAGATTCAAAAAGAATGAATTCAGAAACAAATTTAAATTAACTTTAGAGATTTTTATTAGAATATAACGAAATGTTTTCTTGCACAAGCTTTTTGATGTTAAAAAAGGATGCTATTTTGCATCTCTATTTGAAAAAAAAAATACACCAGCGTTTTCTATAATTATTTCCCATATCACAATATCCTGCATTTTGTTTGCTGTTCATTAAAAATGAAATATTGTAGCAATTATGTCTTTTTTATGAAGATCGTTTAACAAAGAGTGAACTGTTTCATTATTTTCAATTGTAGTTTAGGTACTCGCTTACACAATTTCATTTCAATCAACCTACCCAAAGTAAACTTTGTAGATGCAGTGCAGGTTTTAAAAATGGATGGTTTTGTCATCAATTTTCAGCAATTTAAGTTGATGTCATTTCACATCATTTTTGGTAAAAAAAAATTGTCAATCTTCTTAACTTTTAACTCAGATTTGGATAATTAAAAATATTTTAATTAAGGATAAAACAAATAAAATAAATGAATCGGTCTTAATACCATTCGAAAACATTTGCGGCGAAGCTATTTTTCCCACTAGCACATTATATTTTTTTTCTGTTGTACTTTGGCGGTCCCTTATTCCATTTATGTATTTCAGGAACATTTTCCAGGAACACTGTGGCTTGTTGGTCAATTGGCTAGCGCTCTGGCCTTTGATTCCACAGGTTTTTCACATTGGAATACTGACCGTGGCATGAATGTTTGATAGTGATTTGGAATCCACAATAAACTGTAGGTCCCTCTCTAATTTCCCCAAAATGCGCAAAAATGAAGTAGAGGAGAAAATCAGCACCAATACCAGGAACGCTTTTATGTGTAATTCCTTCGCATTTGTGTGCCTTGTAAGATAACAACTGGGAAGCTGACACACCAGAAATTACATTACATGACATAGTCTGATTATCCGTGTGTGAATGATAATACATATTGTTAGAATCGTCATTCGTTTCTGAAAGCAGTGACTAACGAACTCATTCAGCGGATTTGAGGCTGAATCCTCTTCCGCGCTATCCTTCTACTTATCTCTTTGCTGTGAATTTTCTATCTCGTGTGTTCTTCACCGAGTTAACAAGAATCTCCAGCGGAAACCCTGGTCGTAATCAAGGTTTGACATTTTTTATTGACCTCCAATTAGATTCAATTGAATGTTATTAATATATTTATTGATATTAGAGGGAATCTGCAATCAAGAATAAAAAAAACAGATTGTTTGCTATCAAAAACAATTTTCTCCAAATAACAACACAGTATTTAATTGCAAATATTTAAGTAAAGGAATTTAAATAATCCTGCCGCCTACAATATGTTGATTATTATTTATCCTATTAAGATAAAATATTTAATATTGTGTCAAATATTTGTTAATGGTTTTTAAAATTGAATTGAATTATTTATAAGTTATTTTCAATTTGAGGATAGTACGTAATTCATTTTATTCCCTAAATATATCTGCATCCTATATTTTACCATGACCTATTCTAGACAATGAAACAAAAAAACGATTAAACCCCAGCATTAATTATTCCGAAGATAAACATAAATAAAGGAAAATCATGGAGGTATTCTTTTGAATTTTGATTTAGCTTCGATCTAAAAGAATTTAATTTTATTTTTAACGCCCTAAATATATAGAAATAACTGAAACAGATTCCTTCAGTAACTCCTAAATTGCAAAAAAAATATACTAAACATTAGCACATTAACATTATACCCTTCAACCAATATAAGCAAATATCACAGTTTTATCAAAGTAGGTTTGAAAATCTATAGATTCTTGATAAAGTGGAGAAGGAAAACGAACTTAACGAAATAAAATATTCAAACCCCTTTATTAAAACAAAAATAATAATTTACTTATATTTTAGGCATTTAGCATTATTCTGAATTAATTATAATTATTCTAAAATAGTACACTCAATTATTATGCTTGTCAATAACTCGCATTACAAATAAACATCTTCCTTCAATATTAAAATGGTACTCTTCAACACAGAAGAGATCAACTATTCATAAGACTAATAAAAATTATATAACACGAAAGATATTATAAGTAAGCATTTGCACAATTGCATGATGACTAAATCATAAATTTAACTAGCTACACAAAATGTTCTATGATTTAAGACTTTCTAAGGTTTGATCTAAGACTTTCTCCACCTATACGAACAATTTATGCAATGCATCATAGAAGTCACAGACAAAGTAATGAGGGTTCAATAAGTAAGCAAATGGAAATTACTTACAAACTAAGATGCAGGCCATTCTTAGTGAAAAAGGCCTGCATTTAGATCAACGTCAACTTTATTATTTTGGTGAATGGTTACTGGAGAAAATTAAAGCCATCTGCTCAAACGTTTCCGTTTCCATTCTCTGGAAATCGATGGCTGATTCATATTTGACAAATATTTCTTTATGCCATCTGGTTCATCGTTTCCGTCTAGGGAATACTACTTTGGAAGTTGTTGGCTGGAACACATGGACAAGCACCATCAACGTTGTCATTTCAATATTTCCCAGACCTCATTTCGTTTTGGTATTTTTCCATCTCAAATACTCTACTTCTTTCCTTTCTAACTCCTGTCCGGAAATTCGGACCTTTATCATGGTGGTCGATTCTCTTGCTCTCTTTTCTGGAAATTTTGTTCTCTCTGTTTTGATCCCAGATCCATCTTTTTTAAACCAACCTTGATGATCAATAATAGGTCAGCAACTTCATTTAAAGACCTCCTCTCGGACCTCATTGATTTTGTAGGAGAGTTCTTTTGTCTTTACCCTCACACTGGGCCAAAGGTTGGCTTCTCACCTCATTGTCGCAGCTGGTCAGTTTTAACAAATCAGAAAAATATCTTTAAATGGGCAGTATAATTAATCCAACTTATTATATTATTATTAAGGGCAACTTATATTGTTAGTTGGTTTCTAAATCAACGTTGATTATCAATAATAGGTCAGCAACTTCATTTAAAGACATTTAACTCTCGGACCTCATTGATTTTTGGGGGAGAGTTCTTCTGTCTTTGCCCCTCACACTGGACCACAGGCTGATTTCACGCACTGAATGTTGCAACGGATCAAATTTAACAAGTCTCAGAAATATCTCTTCATTGAGCAGTGTAATAAGCCCCCTACTGTTCCAAACAAATTTATCAGACGTAACTTTAACTTTGTAAGTCTGTACCCGACCATTAAATATATCTTGACCATAAACGAGAAAATGCAGCACAAAAAGGTCTCCAAACAGGATGACGATAATTTAGTCTTTATTTCCAAGAAAATCCATTGTCTCCGACGGAAGTCACTTTAAAACAGAGGTCCAACACCGCATATCATCAGGACATCACCGGATATCCTCCCTTTCCTAATTTTATAAAAGGGGAAAGAGTTAAAGAAACAATGTACTAGGCATTAAGTACTCATATATATATATATACTTGAAGGAGGGGGAAAGGTACTGAATCAAATAAAGTGTATTAATAGATGACTCTGTAAGCAGCATAAAAAAATGAATTCGGTTGCCAGTAATGTTTCGAATGGAAATTACAACTTATTTGGCATGAGATGCACATTAAACCAGCTGTAGTGTTCAGTGTGCTTGATTGTTTCCGTTTTCTGACGGAAAAAAATTACTTCAAAATCATTCAACAGTTGTGACACTGTTAGAGTAAAGCCCAACCACCACGGCAAGGTCATACCAAATTGGATGGGAAAAATCGGTGGAACTTTTTGGAACTTTTTTTCATGCTATACCGTTTCCCCTTTCTTCAAGTATCTTCATTTCAAATTTGAACTCATTGTGATATGTGGTTCTTTTTTTACAGCAGTTTAAAAGTGGAATTTAATTAGAATCACCTGTATATGTAATTTTTATGCATAAAATGATCAGTATCAAAGATTTCAACCACATTACATGTTCAAATTATTGTCAACCTGACACATCTTATGAAATTTTCTGTCGTGTTAAAGATAAATTTATATAACACAAAATACAAAAAAAATAATAATAATAATATCATGTATGCAGAACTGACATCTAGAAAGCTGTTTCCATTATTTCAATAATTAAGTAATTAATCATTGAAATAGAACATAATTCTTTATGCTCATCATTGTACCAATTCAGCTAATTCAAATCATCAATCAGGGAAACAAAATCACAAAAGTCTCCGACCCTTCAAGGTGAAGAGACAAATGCGATTAACCTCAAACAAAACACTTTTCGCAGAATCCGAAACAAAGAACTCTCTCGACAAAAGTATCAGAGAGACTTTTCATAACTCTTTAATTTCTATCTCTTTGGCTGTTAAAGTTGACTCGCTCTCTTTTGCCACGGGGAAAGAAGTTTAAAATGATTCACAGTTTCGAAGTTTCGTTCTTTTCAGCCGCGAATCACTTCCCCAACAAAAGGCGGGGGAGTGAAATGAAAGGAAGATGAGAGCGGGAAAAAGCGAACTAATTCTGAAAGACAAGAAGGTTTACGAATATTTAAAAGAAGAAAGAGTCCGGAGAGAAAAGGATTACTGCACCAGCGTACTTTCTATTTGCCAATGCATTCCAATCAGTTTTAATAAGAACTTTGATCATGAATCAAAAGTTTTGCAACTGAAGACCAAGTAAGATATAATTTAATAACCTATAATAAATAATTAAACCGCTTTAATAATACGTGTGGCTTTGTTTATCTATATATATAGCATCGATTAATACTTAAAAAAAGGTTTTCTTTTTTTCAGGATGACAATTAGAACATTCTCTAAAGGGAGACTGATTCTAAATTGTTCAGAGATCTATTGTCATGAAAATAAAATAATACCACCGCAATGGCAAGTAAACAGGTAAAATTCAGGATTGACTGATTTTTTTTATTTTTACAATGAGCTACACCAGTTAAAGCAAAAAAATTTTTTGATACAGTTTATTAATTATGCTATATTACTTACTATTTAGGGCTTTTTGAAAAATTGTAATTTTTTATTTTTGTATATTTTAGTTACCTTTATAAAAAAGTCCATACAGCAACAATAACAAAAAATATTGTTAATTTTTGAAAATGCTTCAATACCGAATGATTAACATTACCAATGAATGTATTTTCTGTTAATAACTTTTAATTTTATTGTCAAACAATAATCCATAATTTTTGGATTTTACAATTTTTAAGAATACTAAGACTACCTTTATGAATTATGTATAGATATATATCATCTCCTGTAATATTTATTTATAATTTTCATTCTTAAGAGTTAAATTGGAATGAATTAATTTCATTTCATAATAATGCTTTAAAGGTACTAAAAGTATTAAAAACAGGGAGCCATTCCTTATAGCCTTTCGCACACATCTTCACTTTTAGCTTATTAAGTATTATGTAGGCAAAAAAATAAAAAAAATAATGAGATTGAAATAATACATAAATGAGCAAGATAAAAGAATAAATTATTTAATTATTTAATACTATAATTATTATCTTATGAAATAAATTTAAAAAAAAACTAATAAGAGTTATTGAAAGTCGTCCAGGAAGCGACGGACCCACTCTTCCCAAAATAATACCCATAATTTCAAGGTTAAAAAAGGCATATTAACATTTCAGTTTCGGGCCTGATGGCCGAGTTGATAGCGCTCTGGCGCTCGGTACCACAGGTATCGGGTTAAAATACCGGCCTTTGCCATGGGTGTTTGTAGTGGTTCTGGATCCACTTTAAACTGTAGGTCCCGGTCCTACAGATCGTAGAGCATTGCGGGGGCATTGTTACTCCGCTTCAAGTTACACGCGCCCCCTGGGTAATGCAAAGTGAGTAACGTCGGTTCAGCCTTTATGGTATAAAAAGTTCACGGTCCATTTGCCAGCTGCATTAGAAGAAAAAAAAAACATTTCGATTTTTAAAAAGCAGGAGTAAATTTCCTCAGCTAACCACTATCAATATTAATAATTTTTATTTAATATGATGCTATATTAATTTTAGTTGTATGTCAGTTGTCAAATTCTGAATTTTTGTCAATTATTTCACGAGATAATAACGTAATCAATTTTGCAATTTTGATTATTAAAGAAGAACGACCTGATGTAGAATATTCTAAAACATGCTAATTAAATTTTGAAAAAGTAGATGCGATGAACCATAAATTATTTCTAGTTAAAAGTGAAATTAGAAAATGGAGAGAAAGTTTGAAAACTTCGAATTGATGACTTTTTCGGGCTTAAATTCTCTCACTTTCGTTTTCTAGAATATTATGAATAATAGTGGTAGGTAATGCTTTTTGGAAGAAGTTTCAGAAACAATGACTCGCATTTGTATGTTGAATTGAAGATAATGTAGAAATTTCCATCCAGTTGCTCGAATATGGATATGAATTGTTTTCGTCTAAATCTTTCTTTATATTGCAACATTTGCTACTTAGACTGATAATTCTAAGTAGCAAATATTACAATATAAAATAGAATATTGTCCTTTTTTTTTCTAGCCAATTTTTAAGTCACGACAATACATTAAAATGTTACTAATATTATGAACATATTATAAAAGCATTGAATGTTTTCAAATTTGTTTTGTTCCGAAACAGATAAAAATTAAATCACCACTAGTAAATTTATAAATTTAAAAACAGTAATTTGAAAGAAAATTTTGATGAATACAAGTTTAGCATTCTTCGATCTCCTAATTACATTTGAATACTCAATAATTAGTTTTTATATTTAAAACACAATAGTATAATAACAATCTTATGTGGGCTAATATCATATTAAATTTAAAATCAATTTTTTACATATAGATATAATTTTATGATAGTATATTATTAAAATCATATTCTGAACACATAATTTTAAAAATAAATCATCACTATGTTGGAGATCTTTGGTACTTAAATATTTGATAGTCTTTGAAGTCATCAATTAAATTATTATTATTACATATGTATAAATTAAGTTATCACTACATTTCAATACACAAATTGTTTAATTGTAATTAATATTAATATTTAAAGATAGACATTATAAATATACTATAAACATTATTATTTAAAAATAAACTGAATAACAAAGTTAGTATATTATAAAAGTGCTAAAATTGTAGTGGTTAGGAATCCACTTTAAACCGTAAGTCCCGGTCCAACATGATCGTAGAGCGTTGCGGGGGTATTGTTACTCCGCGTCCGTAGCTTATCTTCAAGCTACACGCACCTCCTGGTTAGTGCTAAGTGAGTAACGTCAGTGCGGCGCTTGCCTTAAAGCATCAAAGACAAACTGTCTAAGTGTTTGCCAGCTGCATTAGAAAAAAAAAGTGTTAAAATTGAGTAAAATAGACATAATTCACATTTGCTTAAAAGAGATTAAAACGTTCAAATCTATTTTTTTTTGTGGGGGAAGAGGTGTTGTAAGTTAAAAATCTGAGTATTGCTACACGATTTCTACTATTCTACATATTTTCAGTTAAGATATATAGTAAAAACGGAGACGATAATAAACAGGATCAAGAGAATACTCGTTTATATTTCAGATCCATTATGTCAGTCCATTATCTCAAATCTGACAAAGCTGTACTTAAGACCTTCTTATCTCAAAAAGAACTACTAAATCAGCATCAGATATCGACCGCTATCTATTTTTCGAGCATTTTTTCAAACATTAAGGAAATAATCTAAATATGGCTAAATTTGGTGAGAAAGACCGTAAAAAATATTAAACTTACGTCATTCTAAGACAATAATTTTTTTTAAATTAATGCTGTTAATTTAGTTTTTCATTAATCATGCATCATGTTTATTCTCCAAATCATCTAAATAAATGGCAAGACTCATGATAATTTTCAGGAAACTCTTTCTACATTCGGTCCAACAGGCAAACTGAAAGCGTCATCACAGATTCCTGCAAAGGGTATTAATTGAAAATATATGCCGTATGCAGATTACAAATCATCGCATAAATCTCTGAAGAGAAACTTCTGGACGGAGAACTTTAATTTAATCCCCACTCACAATCATGTAACAAGGGGCTCCGTTTATTTGCAGATGAGATTACGCCGTGCTGAGAGACAACTTTAATGCCATAACAAGTCTTCATTTTACTGGTCTAGCTGTTAATATTCATAAATTATCACATTAATGTTTATAAGCGTAATCATTCATTTTCCAGTCCCGATCTGGCAGTTCGTCTGCAGTGTTTATATAGCTTTCGGGTCGCGTTATTACGGCTTTACCATTCAGAGATAAATTTCAAATATCATTGATATCAATCCTATACATATGTCTCCTGCCTGGCCGGATATTAATATTTTTGGGTTATTGGATATATGACTGAATCTTCATTTATGTATAGTAATTAATTTTTCTAATTATGTAACAATTTAAATTGTAATATTGCAAATATCTATTAATAAGTTTTTGGTCAAAGAGACTGCGATAGAACAATATGTTTAAATTGTCACATGCATCTAAGCTGCACTAAACTTTTTATAAAAATTAAAGTTTTTTAATCGGTCAACTTTTCAGTCCTAACAAATCATTGACGTTTTAAAAAGCTGATTTTTTTCCAGAATATCCAGTTTTTTTCCTTTTAAATAAAAAATTTTGATTAAAAAGAAAGAATTATTTGCTGCATTATTGTGCAATAATTAAAACTAATTCTTTGACGTGACTTTCATTCTGCTCAACAGCATGGTTTATAAAGGTTGTTAGACTGTGTGGGACTTCCTTAAATATATGCAGTTGGAAAAATCATCTAGAATTTTTTGTCAATACTTGTATTACTACACTATATCATACCACATAACTGTGTCTAGAAATGAGATGTCCACTTATGACTTTGGTATTAGTTATAATGGTTTTATGCAACCATAATGTGATGACAATTTATCCTAAAGACAGTTGTCCCTCACAATAGCAAGTTTTACTATCGAATATGGTTGGTGACATTGTACATTTTGAATACGATTCTCTATGGGATTTTGCACTTCATTGCATCCGGATCAAGATGTTTTATTTTGCTGTTTTTAAACTGTTACTTCGTATGCTTGTAACAGACAGAAACTCTTTCAAGGAACGTATTTTATTATATTGATATAATATAATAATATTTTATTATATTTACTTTTAAGCGACGTATGCAATTTTGTAGAATATATATATATATATATATATATATATATATATATGATCATATATGACATATATATATATGATCAATACGTTCAATTGAAGCAAAGCGATTCAAATAGAATGATTATTAACACATTAAATTTTAGATACAAACAATTTTGGCAAAACATCATTCATCAATGACTAGAAAAATCATATTGTTGCTAATGTATAAAGTATAATTTATAAAATACACGGTAATGAGGACATTTATAGCTCAAGAAATTAATAAGTAGTAAGGAATTGCTACATTTCGGCCATCCTGTGTTATTCTATCTTCAGAAACGACCAAGATTTCATTAAATCAGCTGATGTACTTGTGATATTTGGCTGACTGTTTTTCCTTCTATCTTAATGGTCATGGTGCTTGCAGCTTAGGACTCCATATGGTCCTTAATATTTTGGATGGAACTTCAGATCAGTTCAGAATTATGTTCTATTGATGGTGAGATTATTAGCAATTCTGTTCTGATCATAAATCTTCTTATTTTCTAAATGAACCTTTATAACACTTGTTTTGGCTTCGTTTCTATGCCCTCCAAATTTTGAGTATACAGGTTTTCCTATATAAATTCCGGGAGTAAGCATGTGATCTCTTTTAGTAATAGGGAAATCAACGCAAATTATTCGTCAATTTATTGATTTGCCATTTCACCGTTCCTTGCCCATTTTGGCATAATCTGCATTTTAAAAACACACAAATGCCAATCCCCTTTATCAATCAATCTAGGATAAAATCAATAGGATCAAATTTCTGTATTAGATTTTGAATATCTAGTTTAGATTTTAAATTATGAGAACTTATGCTTGTTCCATTCTCTAATCTTAACTTCTCCAATTCAAACTCCATTTCATTTTTACTTTTCCTTTCTTCGTTAATCTTGATGTTTCATTTCCTCATCTTAGCATAGTCTCTCTTCATATTGGCGTTTACTTTCTTCGAATTAATCTAGACGTTTTCTTTCTTCTCTATTTTAACATTCGTCTATTTTTGTATTTAATTATTCCTTCACAAAATATACGTCACAAGTAGAAATTTTAGTCATCAACACTTTTAAGTCAATACTCAAGTAAGTAACAGTCTTATATAAGACATCGAATATATTTTTTTAATTTGTTGTTCTTTTATAAATAAATACTTCGTAATAATACACACAAGCAGTACAGTATTACAATAAAACATTCATACAATATAACAATGCCATCATCAATATAAAATTTCTCCGCAGTACGCCAATTTTTAAAGTTGGTCGTTAGCGTTATAAATTTTAAAAAATAATCGCTTCTGATTACTTCCGAAACACCAGTTATACTTGTCAACTTCTGTCACCATATATTGTAGATTTGTTGCCGTTAATTAACTAAAGCAAGGAACTTTAAAAATAATAGTTAATATTTAAATACGTGCAATTATTATTAAAATAATCACATCTGTTGTAGACATACAAACTATAATGTACCAAAATACAGAATAAGGATACCGTTTATAGTTCACGAAAATAATAAGTAAAATAAATAAGTAAAATAAGGAATTCGCACACACACACACACATATATATATATATATATGAAACCATGATAAATATCAACTGGCCGTAATGCGTATATATGCGTATTTTTTCATATATATCAGTTGATATTTTTTAAGGCCAATTTTTGCAAATCATGGTTATTGTGATAAAAATAAATTATAATAAACAATAAACAATTGATATTAAAATTATCTTTCTTAATGTAGATAATAATATGTAATAATGCTTTACAATTTACAGATTTTTTTTATAATTACTGAAAAAGTGGTCGTGGTTTTGGCATATTTAAGCGAATATTTCTTATTATGCGATGTAGAATACCAGTTGTTTGATATAAAAGTAATCCATTAGTAAGGATCCACCATTCCTTTCCGAAACAAATTATATAGATAACGGGGAAGAATTCAAGGTTGATATATCGCTCTTTCAAGGACAGTTGACCCTAAAGTTAAACTTTGGTTTTGTACTTTATTCTTGTTTCCTCCCGATTCGACCATGGAACAGAGGAGTGGAGTGAGAGAGAAAAAGGGGAGTGGACAGTGAAGAGTTCCTGGCAGTAAGACTCTTAAACAAACTTGCTTTTAAGATAATTTTGTAAATATTTGTTAAACAATTTTGCTTTGTGTATTATATGTTGTGGTTGTGTAGTGCTGTCTTTGCAATTTTAAATAAATATGACATCTAAACATCTGTCATAAAATATGACATCTTATAAATATACCAGCTATACTTATTATTATTTTAAGAAATAATTCAGTTTCTACTATGAAGCAAAACTGATTCCTGCCCTAATCTGTTCTCCATCCTAATAAAATAAATCATCGGAAAATATTGAATTAATTACTTGTTTTGCTTTATTTATATTGCGTTACTTCAAATGTATATTAATATAAGCATTTCATGATCAGCTAATCACCATATTGAAATGTAGTTCTATAATATTTAGCATGGCAGCCTGGAAAATTTAGAATAATTTTAATTCAGTTCCAAACGTGTTTTAAAATCTTTAAGAGATAGAGGCTCTTTTGCATAATTATAACCCTGACATTTACAATCTTGAAACCAAAATTATTTTTTTCTGTGAAATAATATAAAACCTTTTATTCAGTATTGTTATTCTTCTGATGATAATATTGAACAAAAACTTATAGCACTTAACAAAAGTTTTCATATGTGTGTCTTGTTAAATTTCATATACTCCACCATTCCTTTTATTTTCTGTACATATTAAATATTCATTTTCACAAAAACAACCTTCACATTGCAAGCACATATATTTTGTAATATTTTTAAATGTTTTATTGAGAATCTTAGTAAAATGACCTTCTTAAGTATTAACAAAAATGTAGAAATTGCATTGCATTTGCATTTTATGAAGTAAAACTGCATAATAAAAACTTTATAAAGATTATCTTGCTTATGTTTTTTTATTTGATATTAACTAACTTACTTTTAAAAGTAAACACAGGAAACTTATTTTTAAATATAATATCAGAATTAATAGAAGAATTGTTAAGAGAAGCATGGATTTTATTTGATATACTTGCATATGAAAAAACTTAATTAATTTAACACTCCTTATTTTTTTTCTTATAGAGAGCAATTTAAATATGACTAATTTTTAAAGAGATGTTAATCAGGTGAAATTTAAATGCAAAAATGAGTGACGTAGATGTTATCTTTCATTGATACTAAATATTACGCGAATTGCAGTTATATTGAATGTTTACTAACCTACAACATCATTTAATTAATTGAAATATTAGTCATTTAATGAATTAAAATATAACTAAACTACAATATCATTTAATTTAGAATCATTTCTGAACATTATAAATAGAAAAAGTGGAAAAATAGTCCTTTCAGCAACTGATGAATCTAAAACACCCATCAAACACTTAATATCCTACATTAATTTTTTCTCTCAAGAAAATTCATCTGGGTTGAATATCAAATTACAATAATACTTTTACTGTGACACTCTCACACTGATTTTATTCATGTCAACTTATGCATTCGAATAATATCATTACGTTATTTTATCAAATAGTATATCTGTCCTTAGAGCTCTCCAAGATTGTAATATTTAATTCCAATGGTATCATATTTAGTCTTCAATCTTTGTCCAGAAAAAAAAAATCCTCCATGGATCGTATTAAAAAATTCATCAATGTGCATAATAAAATTAATAAGGAGAGACAATTCAATGCTAGTTATTGTCAACAATGTCAGTGAACAATTCTTCCGATATGAATTTCATATAAAAGAAACAGAATCTAGATATGCATTTATTATATAGCTATTGTTTAGGTATACAACTTATCCGTCTTAAAATAGCTGCCTAAAGTAAGATATATAAGCTATAATTTCTAACATCAAAGTTCCGGTATAGTAAGATCAACCTTTAATCTTGATAATTGTAATCTTAATTTGTTTCTTCGAGTTTGAAAGTTCTATAAAATCAGCTTACAATATTAACTCCATTATCATTTATTGGTGCACCAGGATTTTAACAAACACGTGAAATATGCATTCACAAATTGTGTTTCTTAATTAAGTGTGAGGTTATCTTTAGAAATGCTAAAATTTTAATGACTAATATTTTTTAACGAATAAACAATGTTCACAAAGTTAGGTTTTTTTTCTATGTAAATAAGCACATGCATGGAGTTGATAAATTGTGGTTGACGATTGATAATGTAGGAGGGCTAAGAATTAATAACTTTTTTTACTAATAAAAATGCATAGCTTATGTTCACCGAGTTAGATTTTATTTTATTTTAATTCAAATAAACATAATCAATGAGCATTGATCATTTGAGTTTAACAATTTACAAAGTAAGGAATCTTTATTAAGAAATTGTTTAATTTTGCAATTCGCAAAGTAGCTTTATTAAGAATTGCTTAATTTTGATTTTAAAATTGTTTAGCGACTGAAGATAAAAGGAATTCATTGTTTTAATTTAAATAAAATGTCTTTTCTATTGAGGAATGTTCAGAAAACTTGTCGTTCATTTTAATAAAATGTTCAAACTTTACTTGCCAAAACAAATAACAATTTTTGTTAATGCTGCAATATGTTGCTTACTTTAAAGCTATTATTGTATAGAATTTTTAAATCTTCCTTTCATTATGAATGTTGCGATATCGTGAATATTTTAAAAGCTATTGTTGTGCTGAAGTTTTAGAACTTCTATTCATTGTGAGTGTTTAATATCTGAAATATTTCAGAGGTTATTATAGTGTGAAAATTTTAGATCTTCCATTTATTGTGATTATTTCAATATCTCGAATATTTTAGATATTGTTGTTAAGTGAATTTCTATATCTTTCATTCATTACGAAGATTGCAATGTCTTGAATATTTTAAAAGCTATTGCTGTGTTGAAGTTTTTGATCATCTATTAATTGTGAGTTTGATATCTTGAATATTATAGGTTATTGTTGTGTCGAATTGCTAAGATTTTCCATTTATCGTGAATGGTGTATTATCGTGAATATTTAAAGCTATTGCTGTGTCCAATTTTTAGATATTCGATTACAAATATTCGGATATCCTGCATAGTTTAAAAACTACTGTTGTTTCATATTATCCATTTTTTATTACACGGAGCTCAATACGGGACATCCTTTAAATATCATTAAATCATTTTCCTACTTTTATGCACACTAATTTATTGCTTTTTCTCTACCCAAATTGTTCACTGCTAAGATATGCAGGAGTTTATAAGAAACCCTTTTGCAAAACAACTTCAAATTTGCATAAACTGTCATCAATTCCATTACTTTAATAATTAATTTTCAGATGGTGAAAAGAACCCTGTTTTATAAATGGCACTTCCGGTTCATTCACTGCCCACTTCCGCTACGAAGCCACCAGTCCTAACCAGTTACTGTGATCCTATTTATCTTCGTTCAAACAAAGGCTCTGACACGGAGGTTTACGCTCTGCGAGATGATTAATCATTCAGTTTTATTGTTGGTGTGGTAGATATTTCACGATTCAAAAAGTTTCACATTTGCGTAGGAAGCATTTTGTGGCAATGCCAGGAATTTCTGACCGTCTATTTTTCTGGCACCAAATCCGAATTTTCCTTGAATAATGCCATTATCATATATTTATCTTCACTTGGACAGTAGTGGTAAAAGAATCATTAGTGACAAATTGGATGTAAAGATTATGTTGTTTTTAAAAGGCTTTTGAGCAAAAATATAGAAAATTAATATTAGAAATAAAATTTGGAATATAACTGAATTTTAATAAAACACTTTTTAAAGTGAGATGGATTATAGGGGGCCAGATGATCGAGGGACAACACTCTGGCTCTCAGTACCTCATGTTTCGGGTTCGAGCCCGGTCGTGCCATGGGGTTTGTAGTGGTTCGGAATCCTCTTTAAACCGTAGGTCCCGGTCTAATATGACTGTAGAGCGTTGAGGGTAGGATTGACAACCCTACCCATAAAAAGAAAATATCTTTTGTATCGAAATCTGCCTGTAGACAGACGACCTTGGCCCACCATGGGGCTGTGGCGTCGATGATGATAATTGTGATGAGATAGATTTTACATTCCATGGGGACTAAACAAAAGCTTACTCTTCTTCCCTTTTGACCAGCGGGCCTAATGACCAAGTAACTAGCGCTGTTGTCTTTGGTGCTTCAGGATAGAATCCGGTTGGTGGCATGGATGTTTGTGAGTGGTTCGGAATCCACGTTAAACTGTAGGTCCCGGTCTAGTTAGCCTAAAGTGTGCACAAGATGACCTTAGAGCTGCAAACTAAATTAAATCTCTTTTGGACATTATCAATTCAGAGTGAAAAAGCTGCTTGGATGATTCGAAATTCCGCCTTTTTCCACTGCAATTAAAAATAAGTTATTCAAGATGTTTTTACCTTCTATCTTTTTCATCCAATCCAACGGAAGGACTTTTTTTTCTGAAGTTGGATTGTCCTCGTGAACAATGAATTCATAAAGATATAGTTTTATTTTGTTCTCTGAAGGATTCTATTCAATGTCTAAGAGGAAATTAAATTTATTGGAAATATATTTTTTGTGTTTTTATTCAAAGTAAGTATTAAATTTTAAACATCTCTAGCTTGAAATAAGAAAATTATTTTAACATATATTTTGTAACCTAATGTGATGGAGAAACTTCGTTCCCTTTTATTTTTAAACAATTTTCTAAAACCAACATTACGAAATTTGTTAGAATTCATGAAACACTATATTTATTATTGTTTGATGGATTTTGTATTATTAATATTTGAGTTTAGGTTTTTCTTGATTGTAAAATATTATAAAAGGGCTGATATATTTAGTAATACCTTTGTTACTAATCATCGTTCTTTTGTTGCCTAACATTGGTTAGAATCGGATTCCATTACTGTATAAGACGGAAAAGCACATAGCAAAAAAAAAAAAAAAAAAAAAAAAAAAAAAAAAATGGTGGAGGTTATTGTCTTCCGGGAAGAATTATCGGGGAAAATGTTTTTCGTCTGATTGTCATATAAGTGAAAACTTAAAGTTGGGAGTTTGATGTTCCATACGAGAAGGTTATCAAGGGTGTCTCAAAATTCAACCAAGAGGTGGTTTCATTTTTAATAAATTTTTAAAGTTTGTATAGCCCGAAAACTATTTTGTTTGCAAAAATTTATATTCCCAATTATAATTCAGCTATGAAGATCAAGTAAAGCGTTTTGATGATATAAAAATATAGAAATATCATCCTAATTGTAATGAATTTTTGCTTGAGGTTTGGGAAGCACTGTATGGGGTGTACCAAATACCATTTATTTCTTATTTCTTGAAAGGAAGGACCATCCTAGACTCTTACTGATCATGTTACTATGGAAAACCAGTCGGTGCTTATGCTTTTTTAACCCTCAAGTTTCTGGTGTACGGGGCCTGATGGCCGAGTGGCTAGCGCTCTGGCGCTCGGTACCACAGATATTGGGTTCAAATCCCGGCGTTGCCATGAGTGTTTGGAGTGGCTCGGAATCCACTTTAAACTGTAGGTCCCGATCCTAACAGGATCGTATCGCATTGCGAGGGCATTGTTACTCCGCGTCCGTGGCTTATCTTGAAGTTACACGCGCCCCCTGGGTAATGCAAAGTGAGTAACGTCGGTGCAGCCCTTATGGCATAAAAAGATCACAGTCTATTTGCCAGCTGCATTAGAAAAAAAAGTTTCTGGTGTTGACATAGGACATTTCTTTTATGTTTGCTAGTCGAGATTCCAATTGCATATCGGCGATTCTAAATCTCTAAGCAACATCAACTTAATTCTAATTTTTTTTAATTGTTGGAATTCATTATTTATTGATTGTAGCATCTTTTGAATATGATTTATTAAAAGGTTCTGAATCATGAAAAGCTTTGAGGTACGCAATTACTCATATCATTAGCTCCTTTTTTTTAAAAAAAATTCAAATGTTACATTAATCTAGAGAAGTAGTAAGCAACCTTACAATGTAAATACAAACGTTATTGGAGATGCATCGCAAGAACAATTTCAAAATATTAAAGTTTTTTTTATAAGAAAAATAATTAGGCGTACTGAATTTATAAACGCTAAACAAACAATAACATATACGAATGTCCGAATCAATATATCCCGTATGTATCCAATATCTAATAAATCCAAATATATCCTTCTGCCAATTAGTTAAATTGGGAGTATAATTAGAATTTGATGTTCTTAAACAGTTATCTAAATTGGAATCTGTAAGCTTTTACCGATATTTTGTTTATAGATATATCAGATTTGAAAAAAGGACATTCGTAATCATACGTAGTTGCAAAACACGAACGTTGTTAGTACACATGCTCTTAAAATAAAATATTTTTCTTTATGGACGAAATTAAAAAAAACACGCTAATGTTATCATTGCGACGTACTTTTAAAACAAATAGATTTTACAGATTGGGTATTTCTAATTTTATTTATCCGTGTTAATGAGCCCAAAATATATGTCAATTGCAGCAGATGCATTATCAAATGAAAAGTTAAACATACTAACAAAAAAAATTAATACAGACTCTAATTTTGTAAAATCTGCAAATAATGAAGTATATTCTTCAGAAAAATTATCCATGGTATTTATATCTGATGTAGAATTAAATGTTTTGTTAACTAATCATTCTTTTATGTACAGGCGATATGCTTATTGGGCTCAGTAAATGTGCAAAATAGCGAAGGTGCATAAAAATCTCACCCCTGCCCTACATAATCCAAGAAGCTACAGAAATTGGCATTTAGGGTATTTGACAACTTCCTAAATAGAGAGTAACATGGAAAGTAAAACCACATCTACCCGTATATATGATTTAGTCCACTAAATTCATCACATCAAATAGTATCTAAACAAACAGCAGAAAAATAAGGAAATATTTCCTAATGCCAACCATCTTGGATAGATAAAAAGATATCGGGAAAAAAATCTTTCATCGGAAGAGTTGTGAGTAAATAACTTCGGGGACTATCTGTATCTGAGCACAGAAAAGCCTCCGTACTAAATGCCAGGCCATTGCTGGTTTTTTGCCGATTACCTGCAAGCTGTGTGACGAAGGTGATTACGTTCTTTTTGAGCAAGTCCGAAGATATCGTGATTGCTAACACTTAAGTGAAACTTTTTCCCCGTCTATCGCGTGTTTCCCACAAATTTTTGCTCTTCAAGAATGATGGGTCCGCCCAGCTTCTCTTATTATTTTTCTATTTGCAGAATGTCTATACGGTTTATTCATCCTCGGCCAATTAAATGTGGTCATTGAAAGACATTTCTGGGTTTCCGAGCAATAATCTAGGACAGCAATGTCTTGATTGAAATAGATGAAATAGGTATTTGAAAGGAAGAGAAATCTGGGCAATTATGGGATTTTACCTTCGTTTAAAAAAAAAATTTCTTCATGACTGTTTTTATTTAAATTGTTATATTTGATCATTTAATATTGCATTTAAATTGCATATCCACCGTTTAATAATTCTCAGTTTTATATCAAAAAGAATTATAAGCAGAAAAATAGTTGTATACAATGTATTTTTTTGTGAGTTGATATTTTATTAAGGCGGAGATTTATTATATGTTGTATTGCTGATGTACTGTATTGTGTTATGCGTATTGTTGATATTCTGTATTGTGTTATGTGCATTATTATAGAGCCGTTGTGGTTTTCAGTTCCATGTGATTCTATAATGGTTTTCAATTTTATTCCTTTCAATTTTGATTTTATGTTGCATATGATTTTTTTTTTATTAAATAATAGATGCAATTAATCCGATT
Source organism: Caerostris darwini (assembly GCA_021605075.1). Lineage (NCBI taxonomy): Eukaryota > Metazoa > Arthropoda > Arachnida > Araneae > Araneidae > Caerostris > Caerostris darwini. The sequence continues at coordinate 201,140 of BPLQ01009477.1, forward strand.
AATTACAGATTTTAAAGACTATACCGATTATTAAAAGTTTCAGGTATCCTTTTGGTTGATTTTCTTCTAAATAAAAAATATAAATGAAAAATGATATGTTTCCCTATTAAACTGGTCCCTTCAATGAAAATATCAACTTATTTAAATGTAATTAAATTATCTTTTTCTATAATTACCTACTTATTTAAATGCATACAAGTGAACTTTTCAATGGAAATGTTAAGTTCAGTATCATTGGATGATGGATTACAAACACGAAAAAAATCTTTCAAAATATTCATTGTAAAAATTAGGTAAAACAAAACTACTACTGCTGTTTCTTTCTGTTGTTGCAATATAAACGTTAAAAACTTTGAAACTTTATGTAATATTTACTAGCATAAATTAATTTAAAAAATTTTATACTTTTATATGTATTCTCTATAATAAATTATTTTTTACATCTATTTTCCAAAAATATATTAAGTGTATTTTAATTTTATTGATTTTATTTTAAAAATTCAAATAAAATGTTGAAAATTTCGTGGATTATGTATGGGATACTTTTATTATTCAGAACAGTTCCGTTTCTTTTTGCTTTTATTTACATTTTTATAGAATAATGTGGTACTCTTTTATTTTTTTTATTTTTACAAAAGAAAAAATAGAATAAAGATTCGAAGAATTATTATCATTTTCTAACTGAGACGAATTTGAATCTCTATTATGAATATTCTTCAAGTTGGAAAATCAGTGAAACAAAGGATTTGTTTCCGAATTGAAAAATTGTAATTCAGAAGAATCAGAATTGTCAGAAGAAATAAAAGCAGATGAAGATATTCAAGTTGTCTTTTTTTTTAAATCTATTGAAAACTGGTGTTTGCTGAAGACAATCCCAGTGCAAAGATAATGTCAAAATTTACATTTTATAATAAAAGAAAGATCGATTTTCTGCGAGAAATTATCTGATGATCTTTATAAGTAGATGTATCAGTTATGAATATTGATGAACATTTTGTAAAATTTTATAAATAATAGGATCATGTATATACAAGATGAATAGACTGACGATAACATAGACAATGTATAAAAATGAATTAAACATGTAATAATTTTTTACTCTGTAATGAATCTTTGATTTCTTATTGATTCAAAGCATTAAAATAAAGGTTTAATGAATTTAATATGATCTTATTCAAATTTATCGAGACTTACCCTGATTCTTATTTGACTCTTATTATTCATAACTATTTTTAATTTTAATTGTATGAAAAATTAAATGAAATATAAAAAATCCATTAATTAGTAAAAATAAATTTACAATTTTCGTTATTAAATACAAAAACGTTTCACAACACGAGAATTACTGATACCAAGTAAAATAAAAAGTCATTTTAATGTCGATATTATGTTGCTATTATATGAATTCTATATAAAATTTTCCGTTTAAAACAATACGATTTATGCATGTTTAAACATCGATAAATCGATTGTATAGGCAATCGCATAATCGATTATGTTGGTACTAAAAAATTTTCAAACTCACCGTAGTTATACAATAAAGAACTTATGAAAAGCTGCATATTATAATGAAATTATTACATTATCATAAAAGAAAAAAAGAAAAACTGCTTTTGATAGAGTTTAAAAAATCATGTTAATACGGTATGCAGATATTTTTTGCTTTTATGTGTTATTTAAATTTTGAGTTGTCGAAATTGTCGATCTTTCTAAATTCAATGACTAATGATTGACTAATTTTGCTACGTTTTTCTCTTTTTAAGATTGATTTAGGCTTTTTAAAGAATATATTAGTTTTTTTCCACATTAATTAATTAATTATCTCTTATTTATAAAGTAAATATTTCAATATTTTACAACTGGGATTTTTTAAATTTCATTGCTATGCATATAGTTATAATATTCATTCATAATTCAAAAACGAATTTCATATGTAACAAGAATTCAATGTGATTTCAGGTCCTGTATGAGCTTTACTGTACCCTTATGGTCATCTTATATGTAATTTCACAGTAAATTGTACTTGTAAAATATAATTGCCTGTTACATTTCTAGTTCTTGAATATAGGAAATATATATCACTTATAAAATAGACATTTCGATATTTTACAACTGTGATCATTTCAATTATTAATTCATATAGTTATTCATTTCTATTTCATATATATATATATATAGTTATAATATTCATTCATAATTCAAAAGCGAATTTCATATATAACAAGAATTCAATAAATCCTCTGATTTCAGATCTTGCACGAGATTTACTGTACCTGAATGTCCATCTTATATGTGATTTCATATTATACTTTCCTTATAAATTATAATGGCTCGTTGCATTTTTAATTCTAGAATATATAAAATATATGTTATTTATAAAATAGACATTTCAGTATTTTACAACTGGGATCACTTAAATTTCATAGCTATATATATAGTTATAATATTCATTCATAATTCAAAAACGAGTTTCATATGTAACAAGAATTCAATAAATCCTCTATGCGATTTCAGATCCTGTATGAGATTTTCTGTACCCGTATGTCCATCTTATATGCGATTTCACATTAAATTCTACTTGTAAATTATAATTGGTTACATTTTTAGCTCTAAAATATATGAAATATATCTTATTTATAAAGTAGATATTTTAATATTTTACAACTGGGATTGTATAAATTTCATAGCTATGCATATAATTATAATATTCATTCAAAAACGAATAATATTAATTCAAAAACGAATTTCATATGTAACAAGAATTCAATAAATCCTCTTTGAGATTTCCTGTACCCGTATATCCCTCGTATACATAATTTCACATTAAGCTGTACTTGTAAATTATAAGTGCTTAGTACAATTCTAGTTCTAGAATATATGAAATATATATTCTCCAAATATATACATAAAAGGACATGGTTAAAGTAATCACTAACCCTTCAATTTAAAATAACACTGAACTTATAGTTCCATTATTGACGAACGAAATTGGAAAAGACACCGATCATATCTCAAGGTTTGTAGCAAAGCTTATGTCTGAAATGGATATTCGTTGCCAAATTTATTCTGTTTACTTTATTTCCCCTTGCAAACAGCTAAACTGTGCAGGAGAATCGCCAATAATCCTTTTCATCTAGCTGGCTGAAACTTTGAGTTACAATGTTTTCAATTCGTCACTGGCAACAACGTACACTATTTAACCACGTTCTGAATTAAAATAAATATTGTTAAGCGAAAACTTTCGAATAATGTATTGTATAATAGATTCACTGGTGAATTCATTGTAATGTATGGATGATTGAAAATGGAGGCTTCTTAGTTTGGAACACATGCGTTTGAATTTGTAGTTAAAATGGTGGCATTGTTATTAAAAGAGTTGCAGTTAAATTTTCAAACATTGAGGCGAAATTAACAAATTGAATTTATTTTAAGAGACAATTCAACTGATAAAAATTAAATGATTTAACAATGTATATATTTACATGCATATAAAATTTTAAAACATAGATGGAGTTTTCTAAAATGTGTTTTAAAAATTGAATTATTCTTATTGGTAAAATGTTTTTGCAATAAATGTTTCCCTAATAAGATGCATGCTGATTTTAAATACCAGATATTTGAAAATAAATCAGAATCGAAAATTTACAACTATATAAATTGTATGAAAACAGTAAAAAGATAAAGATAAGGATTTCATACAAACTATGAATATGATAAAGATTTCATACAAATAAGACAAAATTTTGTACGAAATCTTTATTATGTTTAATTAAATAATATGAAACTACTTTAAAATAAATATTGTAAATGAAATAATTCTAAAGTGTGTTTTAAAAATTGTACTTTTCCTATTTGTAAAAGGTTTCGGTAATAAAAGTTTGTTCTTTTAAAAATAAATTTTTGTAATTTTTGTTCAAACTATTGCACATAGTACATATATTTATCTCTATTTCAAAGAAATTAACTTATTAAATTCTTCATAAAATAAAATTAATTAAATAATTAATTTTTTTGCCGATTTTAAATGCTAGATATTTGAAAATAAATAAAAACCAAAAATGTACAACTATATAAATTGTATATAAACAGCTACTGGTATGAAATTTTATCATGTTTAATTGAATAATGTTAAAACAATTATTGTATAATAAATATTAATTTTTTTCTAATTTTGTGAAAGATATTGGCAATAAAGATATGTTTCCCATTAAGCATTTTCTATATTTTTATTGAAACTTTTGTACTTGGTGCGTAAAATATAACTGTTGTACGTAGTACATAAAACGTTACCGTTGTACGTAGTGCATAGTTATAAAAAACTAAAGGTCAAAGCAAAAGTTATCAAACATTATGATCATTATCAAAGCAAAGGTTATTAAACACTATTATCATTATCCGAAACAAAAGATATAAAACAATATTATCATTATCAAAATAAAAGTTATCAAACATTATCATCATTATTCAAAGCAGAAGTTATCAGACACTATTATCATTATCAAAGCAAAAGTTATCAAACACTATTATCATTATCAAAGCAAAAATTATCAAACATTGTTACCATTATCAAAGTGAAAGTTTTACCACAGCACTAACAAACAAAAGTTTTAACATACACTAATAAAATGTTGAATTTTAAAGACATTTAATAAATCTGAATTTATGGCTTCTTCCCTTATCAATCCGATAACTAACCATAAACACACGATGAATTTTTATTCGCAAATTAAAAGCAATAAATCATATAATAAAAATTACAACAAAAACTATCAATTAACAAAAATATTTATAATTATTCCATTCCTTTTTTTGTATCAAACGTTCCTAATTTATGAGTAACTTGAAATACACTTAGATGAACTGTAGAATCTTTACCATTCCAAGAAATAAGTTTGTCTTGGTGGTCCTGGTATTCAACTAGTCAATGATTTTCTTAAGACGCAAGGTATTTAGGGGATTAGAGGACCTTCAACCCCTCTGGACGAAAACCCTGGAGGTAATCCCCGGATTTTTCTGGGGTGACCAATAGAATCGCTTAGAGCATTTCACGAGCTGTCAAGTGGTCTTTACCAGAAAGTAATTTCCTTTTCTGAGGAATAGCCTTAAATACAAGCTAGTGAATAAATTATGTTTAATTAATTGTTTTAATTAATTAAAAAATTAATTTAAATAAATGAATAGCATAAAAAATTTGCAATTGTATTTTATGCTGATTTGTCTAAAACAATTGAAACGATTTTTTTAAGAAAATTGCATATCGGTTGGAAATAATGATTTCACAAAGGAAGGAATGATTTTTGAGAATTTTTTTCTAACCTAATCTAAATAACTCATATGTAGACAACATGGCAAGAGACACAAAAACGAATTGTCAACTTAAATAAATGTTTAACATACATGTTTACAAGTGCTTTATACTGATTTTTATAAAACAATTGAAATTATTTTAAAACGATTGCATATATTTTGGGAATATTGATTTTACATAGGAAGGAAATAATTTGAGAATGTTGTTATTTCTGATCTAAATAACTCGTTTGTATACAACATGGCATTGATACTCAAAAAAAAATTTTTTTTTAATGTAAATGTTAATAAATACGTAGTATAAAAGGATTACAAGCGCATTATGCTTATTTATATAAAACAATAGAAATGACATTTTTATGAAAATTGCATATAATTTTTATATAATAGCATAAGCATATATAGCATATAATAGTGTTATAGTGTAATAATAGTTTTATGTAATAGCATATAATAATAATTTGCATATAATAGTGATTTTACAAAGGAAGGAAAGATTTTTGAGAAGGTTATTATTTCTAAATTAAATAACTCGTATGTATACAACATGGCATTGACACTAAAAAAAAAATGTAAATTTAAGTAAAGGAATAGCATTAGAGGTTTGCATGTGTTTTATGATGATTTTTATAAAACAATAGAAATGTTTAAAAAAAAACATATCCTTTGAAGAAAATGATTTAACAAAGGAAGGAAGGCTGTTTGAGGATGCTTTATCTCAACTTATAAGTTGCTATTGTCTTCAGATACCGTTTACTTTGACTTAAGTCTTTCTTCATCAAAATGTAGCAGTTATAGTTAAAATGTAGCGAAATGTCGCAGTTCGGTAAATTTGTAGCAGTTATCCAACGTGCACCACAGGAGGTCTGTTGAGATAGCAATTTTTAACGTATACACACCGAAACGGTTTCATGTGTGGTATTATCACAGAAAGAGGAATACTATTACGGTCTACAAGTTTATCGTGATCACCCTCGACAAGTTTCACTTCAGTATCGCTTGTCGGGTTTGAATAAAGTATATTTGGCTTGGAAACTCAACGTATCATAAATTAGGTCACTCTAAAGCCTCCAACTATTAATTAATATGATATTTTAAACCCCTGTTCACCATAATTAAAATAGATAATATTAAAGGCCTAATGTAAAATATATTTTGAGCCAATCTCAACGAAAATTTTGTGAATAGCATTTAAACCGCTATTTTAATCTATGTGTACATTTATAAGAATATACGAAATTATTCAGAAAATTGATACTAATAAAAAAATTTATATTGTCCTTTTGCATTAATTTTTATATTCATATCACATTAATACTTCTGTTTGTGCTATTCGTGACTCTGTGGTAAAGTACTCAACTGGCATGCCAGATTACTCAGGTTCGATTCCGATTCAGATATTCTGTTACAATCGCTGTATTCAGAAAAGGGGAGACTCAATGCCGCTTGCGACAATGAGTATAAAACATCTCGCATGAATAGTCAGGCTACCTATCGGGGGTTTTCTTGCTTTTCTTGCATGTAACACTCAAATGCGGGTTATTAGCCCTACAATTGCTCTCTGAAAGCAATGTCCTCTCAAAATCCCTCAGTAGACCCTAGCTCCATCATTGTTCTTTCAACGCGTTTCTGACTACTAGGTGGCAGTTACTCCTAATAATCCTACTGGGCCACTCTCCTTCTCTTAACAAATACAAATGAAACAACAGCTTAACAAATTCAATGTGAAACCCACTGATGATCCATCCTCACTTTTCTGACTGGTAAAAGGTTACATAAACACAGATACGGGGCTGAAGTTTGGAGAAAAAACAGTGGGCAATATATGTCGATAAAACCCACCAATGTTCCTTCAATACGTTTCTGACTGTTAGGTGGCAGTTATCCCTAAAAATTTTCTTGGGGTCACTATACTGCTCATAATACCTGCTGGTGGGCTGTTCATGGTCAATATGATGCTCCATCCTCACCTCTTTAAATGGTAAAGGATACATAGAAATAAACTATGGGAATGTGGCAACTTGTGCAATCTGCACGGCATTGATAGTCAGGCTTTCTGGTAGGAATTGTCCGGATTTTCCCTCATATTCCAAGTAAATGCGATGCATTTACCTCTAAAATTCATTCTTGAAAAGTAATATCTTCAACATCTTTTCATCGATGATGTGTTCGCGACATACTAATGGAACACGAGGTCAGACATTGTTTAACATTATCCAAGGTATGTTTTGGTTTGGTTTGTCGCTCTACCATCCTTTTGTGCACACTGTGGGCTAATTAGACAGGGACATATTGTTTAACGTGGATTCTGAACCGCTCACGAGCATCCATGCCACCTCCAAGATTCGAACCTGAAGCTTGTTTCACCAAATGTCAGTGCGCTAGCCAATTGATCATCAGGCCGAAGAAGCGGATTTTCAGAAGTGCATTGTTCATTCAAGAATGATGATCTCACTCGAAATCAGAAATATTCGTAGGATTTTATAACTCACCGAGTACAATACTATGTAAGGCTGTTGATATTTTTGAAAATTTTTGCTGTATTCTAAGACAAACTGCAGTGCAGAATTGCTAATTGATTATTAAGCATATTCTAATAATTGTTAATTGATTAATTAAGCATATTCTATACATGTATGAAAATTGTTTTAACTTCATAGAATATTTGAATGAAATTTGGCGATGAAAGTTTTGCAAATAAGTAAGATTGATGGGAATTGTAGAAAGTGACGACATAAAATTAATGAACTGTGTGCGTTATTCATGAATTCCCTTCATTCACATGAATAGCGATATTTTTCGCTCCTTCAAAGTAACTAAATTACGTACTTCATTTAATGCTTGCACCATCGCATTCTAAAATGACCTCATACCTAAAAATGACTCAGAATCAAGCGTCAAGAAGTTAGAATAACATTTCACGGTAAATCTGAGTAATTACCATTACTTTCCGTGAAAATACGCATAATTTAGTAATAGTGGTACGTGATATAGTCGTACGTGAACTTCCAAAATGTGATAATCATTAAATATTAACGTATTATTTAAATTTAATAAAATGTTGTAAAATATGAAATATACTTACTTTCTAACCCTTAATTACTTATTAAGGGTTAGAAAGTAAGTATAGTTTATTACTTACTTATTTTTTTTAACCCTTATTAAATAATTTTTATATAAATTATGATTGAATTTCGTCACAGTTGACTATTTAATAAGATTTTAAATATGGAGTTATTTTCTTCGCTTAAAAAGGATGCATAATCTATAATTTATAAATGTATTTGGCAAAAATAGAAATGTTTTATGTATTTAAAAAAGGTTAAAAAATTATTTACAAGTTAAAAGTTGCCGATATATATCTATATATTTGGCACTCGGTGAGACAGGTTTCGGGTTCGAGTCCCAGCGATGCCTTGGATGCTTGCAATGGTTCGGAATCAACTTTAAACTGTAGCTCTTGGTCTAATATAACTACATAGTGTAGGGCGTAGCACTGACAACCCAACATCGTAAAAAATAAAATATCATATTTCGGAGTCTACCAGTAGGTAAACGGCCTTGGCTCATCATGGGGATGTTGTGCCATTGAAAAAGGAAGGATATAAAAATACATACAAGGAACAAGATAGAAACAGGAGGCAGTGCAGAACATGAATCAAGGTGAGACACATTCATTTCTTCCTGGTCATCACACTGGAGACAGAAGTCAGTGTAATTCTGTGAAGGTGCTTGTGGAGACAATTCTGACCACAGAAAAGCTGTAGCATTGCCACTGATGATAATGTAACGTACTACCTGCGTTCAATTGCAAGAACAATTTCAATTAAGAAACTTACATTGAGACTAAGACTGAAGGCCACTTTTGTAGATCATTTTGCCACATCAGACGTTGCCCGGAGGGCGCCACGAAGAGGTAGATCTACTTTGTACTCCAAAAGTATATATATATGGGGTAATTATAATTGAGTATCACATAAAAAAAAGTTCCACTGATTTTTCTCATCCAATTTGGTATGACCTAGCCGTGGTGGATGGGCTTTCCACTAAGAGTGTCACAACTGTTGAATGACTTGGAAACAATTTTTTTTCCGTCCAAAAACCGAAACAATCAAGCACATTGAACACTGCAGTTGGTTTACTAAGAAACTCATACTAAATACGTTGTAATTTCGATTCAAAATAGCACTGACAGCTGAATTCACTTTCTTTATGCCACTTACAGCGCCATCTATTAACACAAGTTAAAACCTTTTTTGATTCTGTACCGTTTCCCCATTTTCAAGTATCTTCATTTCAAATTTGAACTTATTGTGACGAGTGGTTCTTTTATACAGCATTTTGATAGTGGGATCTATGATCACCCTGCATATAATATATATATATATATATATATATATATATATATATATATATATATATATATATATATATATATATATATATATAAGCTTACTTCAAAAGCTTAAAGCTTCGTTAGAGCTGGCAAGGATAGAGTATAGATTGGTTTGGTTTGTCGCTGTACGATCTTTTTCTGCAGATTTTGGGCTAATTAGAGCAGGACCTACAATTTAGCCATTAACTACAGTACTACCACTAACAAGCATCCCCCCCCCTCCAGATTTTGAACCTGAAACCTGTGGTTCCAACTGGGGAGGGGGGGGGATTAGCCAGCGGGCTGCTAGAGATTTTATACGAAACTATTGAGGCAAATAATCATACCAAGCCCTTCTCGTTGATCCATACAGTCATGTAGCAAATTCACCGTTACCCTGCTTAATTCTGAATCAGCTGCATATTTGTCAATTTATTGTAAAATAATAAATTATTGTATTCTTGAAGAAGTTCGATATTCTTATTGTATTCCGAACAAAGTATTGAAAGCACAATACACTTCCAACCATTTTAAAAATTACATTATTCATTAAAAACATGTTTTATTTCAGATATTTTTTTACTATTCAGGTAATATTTTATGCCCTTCTTGTAGATCCATATAGTCATGTAGCAAATTCAGCGTTACTCAAGACATAACCTACATAATACTGAATTTGCTGCATATTTGTCATTTTACTGTAAAATAACATTCGATCAAAAACTGGGCATTTGAAAACACAATATACTTCCAAATTACTTTATTCATTAAAAGCATGTTTTATTTTGCATCGTATCTTTCCTCTTGTAAATATTCCAAGAATAATTTACTGTAAATGTTTATGATTCTCAGCCAAATAATCAAAACCAACGATAGAGAAGTCTCCTTTCATGGCTCAACTTACATTTCGCTGGATTTTATTCTTAGAACTTTCTATCGCGTCTTCCCCCTCAAGAACTTTCCATCGGACGTGATAACACTTTACGACTCTTCTGATAAGGCGAATCCCGAGTAAGGATTAACAGAGATGCGATGGTCGTAAAACGTGCTGTTAAGAGGTCCGTATTCTAATCGGGGGCGTTTAGAATTACTGCAATTTTGAATTTTAGATTGCAATGGAAATCGAAGTTACACTCAGCTTATTAATTGTAGTGCGAGCTTAGGATATATTTAGATCCTTTATTGCATTTTATTCTATGTTTAAAACATTCTTTGTAAATAAAAAGATTTAATAGGAAATGTAGTTTTTGGGATATATATCGATTCAGAATATTTATAGATGTGTAAAATGGTGTGGGCATCCATCTAGCATCCATATTACTATCCATAATTACAAAATGGGTATTTTAATTAGAATTAAATATATTTATTAATAAAATTAAAGTTTCTTGCAATGAAGATCGTATTAATAAAGAAAGGAACTTCACTTTTTAAGAGATTCTTTTAAAATTCCTTTAAATTTCGTTTCAGTAATTAAAAGCAGGCAAATAAGTTAATACTGTAACTTTTATTTTAAAATAACGCCTTTATCACAACAAAACAGAATTTAAATTTATTAGTAAAACTAAATTCCAATGTCATTTTTTTTTTTGCATTTGTTTTTGATTTTCAGTAAGTGTTATTTTTCTGTTAAATTTATTTAATACGCCCAACGGCCATATAAAACCGGGACCTGCGGTTTAAAATGGATTCCGAACCACTACAAACAGCCATGGCACTGTCAGGACTCGAAATAGAAACTTATGACAAAGACGTCGGAGCGCTAGTTACTCGTCCCTCAGGCCCTTTTATTCTAAGCAATTAAGGTGAAATATTGTACCAAATTTTTTTTGTAGACCCAAACAGATATGTAGCAAATTCAGCGTTATCCAGGGTTTACTAAACTAATTCTGAATTTGCTACATATTTATAATTTTATTGTAAAATAACATCCGATCACAATATTGAACATTTGAAAACACAATATACTTCCAAACATATTACAAATTCCATTATTCATTAAAAATATGTTTAATTTTTTATCTTATCTTCCCTCATATAAATATTCCAAAGACTATTTTACTGTAAAAGTTTATGATTCTCAGAGAAATAACCAAAACAACGATATAGAAATCTCCTTTCATGGTTCAGCTTGCATTTCGCAGGGATTTTATTCTTAGAACTTTCTATCGCGTCTTCCCCCTCAAGAACTTTGCATCGGACGTGATAACACTTTACGACTCTTCTGATAAGGTGAATCCCGAGTAAGAATTAACAGAGAGGCGATGGTCGTAAAACGTGCTGTTAAGAGATCGCTATTCCAATCTGGGGCGTTTAGAATTACTGCAATTTTGAATTTTAGATTGCAATGGAAATCGAAATTACACTCAGCTATATTAAAAGTAGTGCGAGGTTAGGTTATATTTAGAATCTTTATTACATTTTATTCTATGTTTATAACATTTCTTGTATAGAAAATATTTTATTGGAAATGCACTATGTAGGATGTATATTGATTCAGAATTTATGTGGTTGTGTAAACTGTATAAATAGTTTTATTATCTCTAGTTACAAAATGAATATTTTCATTGAAATTATGTACGTCTACCTTCTTTTAATTTTAAAATTATTAAATTTGCCTGAATCGTGTCTCAACGGCAACGTGCTCCGCTGGTGAGCATTATGGCTAAGGTTCTATCCAGTGGCGGCATTGTTGTAGACACTGTTTCAAAAACGAGGAGCCCCGCTGGCGTTTGTGATGATAAGCATATTGCCTCGTTCAATAACTCACACAATAAGTTCCCTGGTTGCTCTGGCTAGGTTGATTAAGCTCTGGTTGTCCAAAATCGGCAGTTGTTACGGAAAATATAAAAAAGTCCGCAAAATAGTTTTGAAGTTGCGTGCTATATCTGACACTCTAAATATATCAGAAGGTAGTACGTTTACATTTTTACACGAAAATTTCAGCATGCTTAAGTTGCTTTCGAAGTGAGTGCCTCATTTGCTCACACAGTAGCAACAAGTAATATAAAAAAATAATAATAATTTTAAAGTCAATTCCTACTTTTTTTTCACTCTATTGCAGAAAGTCCTTTATAAATAATTTTCATTCATTTTTTTAAGTTTATCTGGCGCCATCTATTATTAGATACATGCAACTTAAATCTAAAAAAAACTGAAATTAATGAATTAAACTTAATTACTGAATTAATATTTGAAATAAACTGTATTAACATCCAGTGTCATCCGCTACAACATTAAAAAAAATGCATTTGAACTTGAGTGGAAGAATGAAAAGTGTTTTATGAACGATTGAAAATTTGAACAAGATATATATAGGGAGAGTGTGAGCTAATGGAAGGAATTGAAAAGGGAGGATTCAGAACTCTGTTTGGAGCCCTTCATGCGAGATAAAAAGGATTTCTTGCGTCAGTATGTGACAATGGATGAAACATGGATCCACTGGATCAAAAAGACTGGACAAGCTTTTTGATCCAACTGGATCAAAAAGATCGTCCGCTGAGTGGACAGGAGCCGGGGAAAGTCGTCCGAAGAGACTAAAAACTCAAAAGAGAGCTTGCTAAGTTATGGCATCCGTATTTCAGTATGCGCATGGTATTTTGTTCATCGACTATCTTGAGAAAAGTAAAACTTTCAATAGTTAATATTACATGGCATTATTGGATCGATTGAGTATATAAATGAAGAAGAAACGACCTCACATTCTAAAGAAAAGAATGTCGTTTCACCAAGACAATGCCCTGTGTCACAAATCGATGAAAACTATGGTTAAATTGAGTGAATTACGCTTCAAATTTCTTTCCCACCCACCTTAGTCTCCAGATTTCGCAGCCAGCGATTACTGGCTTATTGCAGACATCAGAAATATGCTCCAAGAATTGAGCTATGGCTCAAATGAAGAAGTGATTGTCGAAACTGATGCCTATTTTCAGAACAAAGAAACATCTTTCTACAAAAAAAAAAGGCATAATAAAGTTATAAGACCGTTGGAAGGACTTGGTTCGGTCTGTCGTTCTACGGACAATTTGCGCATACGAGGGTAAACAGATCGGGACCTGCAGTTTAAAGTGGATTTCGAACCAGTAACAAACATACCTGTCACCGACAAGATACGAACCTGAAGTCTATGGTACCAGACGCCAGAGCGTTAGCCACTTAGCTACCAGGTCGCGAGAGTTGGAGAGAATTCATCACTATTGAAGGAGAATAAAGTTGACGAATTGACTATTGCGGACGAATAAAGTTGATGTGTTTCATATATATATAAACACACACACACTCACATATATAAGTATATTATATATATGTGTGTGTGTGTGTGTGTGTGTGTGTGTGTGTGTGTGTGTGTGTGTGTGTGTGTGTGTGTGAGTGTGTGCTTATATATTGTGTGTATATAGGTGCCCTAAATCACTGTTACGGTTATTTTTTAAGATATTAAAATTTCATTTTTTTTATTCCATGCAGAATTTATGTTTTTTTGTTTAATATTATTTTTATTTTCCTAAATTCCCCTCATGAAATAAATAATTTCAAAACTGGGGTAAACTCAAGTATTAATCATATGGAAAATAAATTATCTTTTAGAGTCATATTTTACAAGAAAACCATTAGGATTTCTATAACTTCCCATCATTAATCTTGTGATACGGAATATTTGCACTTACAGCTAATGCAAAATGCAATCTTTAAAAGTTTACAAATTGCTATGTGCTTCAAAATGTAAATAAGCTATTTTATTTTTTTTTGGCCCGTTTATTTTGCTTGTGCAAATAGCTTTAAAATGATTGGAGCTATTTATTTATTTCAAAAAATGATTTTTAACAACAATTGAATGGCTTAAAAATCAATCATATCGTTCCATTAGTGATGCAAAAAAGGTTAAAGAAGATGGAGAAGATGAGTAAAAGAAGAATTCTAATAATCAAAGTGCTTCGTCTAAACCATTAATGGCATTTGTCCTCTGTTAATGGATTGCAATTTGTGTTTAAAAATTCTAACGTCCCTTTTTAATTACTTTAGTATCATAAATAAGAAAATTTTTTATAAAATTTGTCAGGTTAGTCAGTCCCCAAATAATTTTTTTATTCAGAATTAAAATTGAAAAGCAGAAAAGTAAATATTCTTAATTGCAAACATTATTCTTTTGCAATCGTTTTGTTATTCTGAACATTCGAATATAATTATTATTTGAATCTCAAAGCTGGTCATGGTATAATAAGTTAGTTTTTTGTTCTTGATTTTTTTGTTTCATTGTGATGCTTAATTTCAATATTACAATAAATCGCAATGAATACATTTTTTTCCAATCAGATATCAGTCAAAATTTTTAAAATCTCACTTTTTTAAATTTGGGGCCTGATGGCCGAGTGGCTAGCTCTTTGGCTCTCGGCACCACAGGTTTCGGATTCGAGTCCCGGCTATATCATGGATGTTTTTAGTGGTTTTAATCCACTTTAAATAGTAGTTCCCGGCCTGTTTAGTCCTCATGCGCCCCAAGATGACCGTAGAACGACAAACTACAAACAATCCGTAATCAGGCGCGTTATCCGTTGTGCCGCTGGCTCACGTAGGTTTGAATGTCTTTACTAAATACTTTCATTCTACATGGGTTAAATTGCTCTTCATAAGTTAAAATAAAATGGCTAATCCTGGTGATCCTAATCATGATGAGATAATAAACTTACCAAAATATTTTAGTGTCGTCGGTCCTTAATAAGTCTACAACGTTTAAATTAAATCTGATAGCTTAAAGTAGGGCAAAATGGAGCCCAAAGAATCAGTTACAAACTTACAGGTGAAACTAATATAAAAGAGCATTAAAAGGAATCAACTGTTTCCGTTCTGAAAGATGACTGTAAATGTTTCTTTACAGCTTAAATAGTGTGTATGAGGAGAAACAGATCTCCAGGGGAAAATGGGATACGCCGATCAAGATGACTTTTCAAAGGCTGTGTGTGGTAATCACTAATCCTGGCGATCCTAATCATGATGGGATAATACACTTATCAAAATATTTTATTGTCGATGGTCCTTGATAAGTTTACAACGTTTAAATTAAATATGATCATTTAAAGTAGGGCAAAATTGAGCCCAAAGAGTCAGTTACAATCAAACAAACAAACATACAGGTGAAACTAATAAAAGCGTATTAAAAAGCGGGAATGAAGAATTTAAAATAATCTCGTCCAAATTCTTTTAAAATTTATGCCTTCATTTTAATATTAATTAATTTGTTCATTAATTTTATACTAAAATTTAATATGCTATAGTATAATTATAAAATTTAATATTAAAATTTAGGATTAATTAAAATTTGAATGATAAATTTAATTTAAAGAAAATAATAATAAAATAAATGTACCGTTATAAATTAAAAATTAATTATTTTTAATAAAGTACCATTAATTTTAATTTCCACCAATCTAATTTTAATAATTTCCATTAATTTATTTATTTCTAATTAACTACATAATTATTTTAATATTAAAATTTACTAAATTTATTAATTAATTAAGTTAATAATTTTAGTAAAATTAAAATAAATTTAATTAATTAAATCTGAAAACGTTGAATCTGGTATATATCTACGTTTCTAATGATGATTAACTTATCTCATAGTTTCTTATTATTCTAAAATAATAATATATTTGTAACATATACCTTTGATAAAATATATTTACAAAAATTGTCGACACCATTTCAACATAGATATACATTTTCACATGCGATGTTTATATTTTATGGCAGTCAGTTTTTATTGCATTATTATAGTTTTAAAAAAATGATAAAAAGTAAATACAAGTAATTAAATTAAATATAGCGAAATGCTGTAAAATGAAACTGCCTACCAATTAAATTAATATAATAATAATATAGTTAATATAATTAATAATATAGTTAATATTTTTAATATATGTGGGTTGAAGATGGTATCAATTTATTTAGAAATAATAAGTGTCTTTTTTACTTATCTAACTATATTTGAATGACTGGAAGGAGCTTATAATTTTTTTATGATTCATCATTATTATTCATAACCATTTCATAATTAAGCATTCCAGATAATGTATTTGTTAGAAATGGCATTTCTAAATTTATCTTGATGCAAACTGATTTTTTATTATTTGAGATAACTTCTTCATTAAAATAAATATTAGAAGATTTTGTTAAATTTAACAGAAATGTTTGGCCTGACTTTTTGCCCATATAGGAAGCTAAAATAGTGGAATGATCCTTCCCTCTAGCAGACTCCAACTCATTATTCTGTCATTGCTCTTAAAACTGAAATGAATTCAATGACAGAACTAAGTTTCGAGGATTGACTTGTAAAACTTTTGGTAATTTCCATGGATTTTATTCTCTTATAATAAACAAATTTAGAAAAAGACACTTCTGAAAGTCTTGCGGCGAGATGGCCAATTGACTAGCGCTCTGGCATTTGGTACCATAAGCTTCAGGTTAGAATCCTGCCGATGTCATGGATGTGTGTTAGTGTTTCGGAATCTATATTAAACTGTAAGTCCTGGCCAAATTAACCCACAGCGTGCACAGAATGACCGTATAGGGACAAATCATACCAAACCACTGAAAATGTTTGCCTAAAGGTTTATTTTTTCTCAGGGGAATCCTTTGGTACTACAGGCTACAGATTCAAATCTTAGCTGTGATATGGATGTTTGTTAATGGTTGGTTGTAGGTTCCGGTCTTAGTCTAAAAGGTTCACAAAATCACCGTAGGAGGAAAAACAAAACTGAATCTTAAGGCAATAATGTTTAGAAACAAACTAAGAATTTCCTTACAACAATTTCTTCAATGGATAACATGATTCATAAATCAAATATAGAATACACCAAATACTCTATAAATGAAATATTTGAAAAACTAACGTTATTTTTTTATTTTTATCCAATACATTATGCGTTAAGATATTTTGTAACAGCTTTATTTGGATGAGTAAAATATATTACATTCATTGTGCTCATTCTTTGTATAAGAAAGAATTATTACTAACATGAGTCTTATTTCCAGTACATGGTAACAAAAATATCAATTAATCTTTTCTTCATCAAACATGTATGATACTTCGTAGCTCTAATGAACTACCTTTTTTTTCTTCTGAGTAATCAGTTAGGTTTGGATTCCAAAAGACGAAATCCTGGAAGTCTTCTGACCCGACCTCATAAAATATGAAGTTACAGTTACGAAAACAAATGGTTGTTGCTGAAGGAATCCAGAAGATTCTTCCGAAAGTAGCTGAGTGGCAATCAATAACTAATCTAAACTATATCATCGTAGCAACAACTGACAAAATAAACTTTTTATTATTGAAGTACAGGATCTGTTACATTTCTGGTTTAAATAAAGTGTAAGAAGCTAATATTTTAATTGAAACGTAAACTAACCTAATTTATAATAATGCTCATATAAATATTTTATTTTGCACGATTCTTATAAGAAATTCTTGTTTAATATGTTTCTATAAGGAGATTATTTTGATTAACTATTACTATTATTTTTATTGTAACGCAGTATTGCCAAAGTCATAATACGACTACTAATTTGGATCAATAGTAATACAGTTACTGACAGGAATATAATATTAAATGAAACAAAATATTGCAATGTTAATTCAATTATATATGAGCAAGCCTCTTAATTTAAATAATTAAAATATGTAGATAAATTTCTTCTAATTTTGCAAAAATAATTATTTTTTGAATATTTTTTTAATAATGCAGAACTGGGAATGTAATTTAGAAGTTATGTTTAAGTAACCAGAAAGTTATGTTAAATAATCATTAAGTTATCTTGTTATCAATTAAGTAATCAGAAAAATATTTTAAAATAACCAGAAAGTTATGTTTTTAAAGCAACCCAACTGTTCTGTAACTGCTTAACAGTTAGTGCACTAGTATTCTAGATAAGTGTGCTAGTATTCTAGATAATTTTATTTCAAAATTCATCAAGGCGTAAGTGGACTCAAAAAACGTTACCTATTTTAGTCAGAAACAAGTAATATAAAAAAAATTAAGTCAAGTCATGTAATACTTCAGATATGCGTAGCACATTCTACTTTATAAAATCCATCATTTATTTTCACACCTCACGAAGTGGAGTACCGACATCAAATAAAATTGTTTCCAGAATTCAGTGAAATAATTGCAAAT
The DNA here is from genome assembly GCA_021605075.1 of Caerostris darwini. Taxonomy (NCBI): domain Eukaryota; kingdom Metazoa; phylum Arthropoda; class Arachnida; order Araneae; family Araneidae; genus Caerostris; species Caerostris darwini. The sequence goes on from BPLQ01009477.1 coordinate 219,989, forward strand.
ACAATATAACAAATTAAATATATATCCAAACTTGTATCCGAAATACCACATAACATTGATATTCATGTAGTATTTCAGATATAGCATATTCTACTGTATAAAATCCATCATTTAATTTCACACCTCACAAAGTCAAGTAACAACATCAAATAAAGATGTTTTACGAATTCAGAGAAATTTCTGTGCTCATAAAATATTATTATTGTCCTAGTTTAAATAAATTAACATAATATTCCCAAACCGGTATTAGAAACACGGTCTTACATATATGATCATGTAATATTTGAAGTATGCATTGTATTTTCTACTCTATAAAATCCAGAATTTAATTTCGCATCTCACGAAGTCAAGTAACAACATCAAATAAAAATATTTCAAGAATTCAGAGAAATTTTTGTGCTTATAAAAGATAATTATTTGTTCCAACATAAATTAATTAAACATAATATTTCCAAACCTATATGTGAAACTCGATATTAAATTCATGTAATATTAATAGTTCATGCAATAAACTAATTAAATAGTTCATGTAATATTTCAGGTAATCATAGCAATTTCTACTCTAGGAAACCCAACAATTAATTTCACACCTCACGAAGTCGAGTAACAACATCAAATGAAAATATTTCTAAGATTCAACGAAATTTATGTACTTATAAAATACAATTTTAGTTTCAGCGTAAATTAATTAAACATAGTATTTCTATCCCATATAAGAAACACTACATTATATTCATATTTCCAGTATGCATTGCACGTTCTGATCTTTAAAATACATCATTAAAGTTCACACCATGCGAGTCGAGTAACAGCATCACATATATTTATTTGAACAAATCGAAACAACTGCACTCATAAAAGATTATAATTGTTTCAGCGTAAGCAAATTAAACGTAATATTTCCAAAACCATATCAAAAACGCAACACTACATTCATATTCACGCAATATTTCAGATATGCATTGCGCTGTGTACTCTTTGAAATCCCCCTTTTAATTTCACATCTCATGAAGTCAAGTAACAACATCAAATTAAAAGATTTCAAGAATTAAGCGAAATTTCTGGGCATAAAAAAGATTGTTTTTGTTCCAGTATAAATTAATTAAACATTATATTTCCAAACCTTTATGAGAAACACGAAATTACATTTATATTCCTGTAATATTTAAAGCATGCGTAGTACATTATAAAATCCGACATTTAATTTCACACCTCGCGAAGCCGAATAACATCAAATGAAAATATTTCAAGAATGCAGATAAATAACTCATCTCGTAAGATATTATCATCGTTCCAGTTTATGCAAATTAAACATAATATTTCCTAAATTGCAACAGAAACACGATATCACATCCTACTCATGTAATAATTCAGGTATTCAGTGCACATTCAACTCTACAAAATCCAACATTTAATTTCATACTTCACGAAGTCGATTAACAACGTCAAATAAGAATTCAGACTTCATAAGAAACAAGAATTCAGAGAAATTTCTGTGCTTATAAAAGATTATTATTGCTCCAATATAAATGAATTAAACATAACATTTCCAAATCTGCATTAGAAACACATTCATGACCTTGTAATATTTGAACATTTATTTTCCAGTAATATTTTAAACATTCATTCAATAAATATTTTAAATATGCATAGCACTTTCTACTCTATAAAATCCAACATTTTATATCACCCCTCACGAAGTCGAGTAACAACATCAAATAAAAATATTTCCAGTATTCAGCAAAATAACTCCGCAATAATAGATAATTATTGTTCAAACTTAAGCAAATTAAACATAATATTTATAAAATGTATCAAAAATAAGACATTGCATTCATATCCATGTAATATTTCAATCGTGCATAGTACTTCATAAAATCCAACATTTAATTTCCCGCCTAACGAATTCGAGTAACTACATCAAATAAGAATATTTCAAGAATTCAGCGAAATAACTGCACTCATAATAGATTATCATTGTTCCAGCGTAAACAAACTAAATGTATTATTTCCAAAAACATATCAGAAACACGACATTGCATTCATATAAATGTAATATTTCAGGTTTGCATAGCACTTTCTACTGTATGAAACGCAACATTTAATTTCACACCTCATGAAGTCGAGTAACAACATCAAATAAAAATGTTACAAGAATTCAGAGAAATAACTGTACTCATAATATATTATCATTGTTCTAGCTTTGGGAATTTAAACATAATACTTCCAAAAAAGGCATTACATTCATATCCATGTAATATTTCCAGTATGCATTGCACGTTCTGCTTTATAAAATCAATCATTTAGTTTCACACCTATCGAAATTGACTAATAACATCAAATAAAAATATTTCAAGAATTCAGAGAAATTTCTGTGCTCATAAAATATTATTATTGTACTAACATAAATTAATTAAATATAGTATTTTAAAATCTGTATCAGAAACACGAAATTACATCTATATTCATGTAATATTTCAGGAATTCATAGTACTTTATAAAATGCATTCAAATTTACACCTCACAAAGTCGAGCAACAACATCAAGTAAAAATATTTCAAGAATTCAGCGAAGCTTTTCTGATTATGAAAAATTATTATTGTTAGCATAATTTAATAAAAACATATTCGTAACCTGCATCAGAAACACGTTATTACATTAATATTCATGTAATATTTCAGGTATGCATAGTAATTCCTATTCTATAAAATCCAACGTTTAATTTCACACCTCGCGAAGTCGAGTAACACCATCAAATAAAAAATATTTCAAGAATTCAGCGAAATAACCCCACTCATCATAAATTACCATTGTTACAACGTAAGAAAATTAAACATTATATTTCCAAACACTTATCATATCATGTAATATTTCATTTCATTACATTCATATTCATGTAATATTTCATTTATGCATTGCTCTATAAAATCCAACATATAATATCACACCCTGCGAAATCGAGTAACAACATCAAATAAAAAATTATTTCATGAATTCAGCGAAATAATTGTACCCATAATAGATTAAAATTTTTCCAGCTTAAGAAAATTCAGCATAATACTTCCGAACCTGAATTGCATTCATATTCATGTAATATTTCAGGTATGTATAACACCTATAAAATCCACCATTTAATTTCACACCTCATGAAGTCGAGTAACAACATCAAATTAAAATATTTCAAGAATTCAGCGAAATAACTGCACTTTAATAAAGTACCATTGTTCCAGAGTAAGAAAATTAAACGTATTTCCAAACCCAGTATAAGAAATACGGCATTAAATTTATATTCATGTAATATTTCAGGTACGCATTGCACATTCTGCTCTATAAAATCCATCATTTAATTTCACACCTCGCGAAATCGACTAACAACATGAAATAAAAATATTTCAAGAATTCAGCAAAATTGGGTGACATAACTCAAGTTAAGATGTCACACGCGCAGCTACCTAATGAGCTGCTAACTCAGCATTTCATATGCATTAATTTGTTCCGCAATTAAACTCCAGGTCTCCGCAGTTAATTTTAAGTTCAAGATTGCGTAGCCCCTAGCTTATTAATTACAGCCATACTTTCGCATTTTCGAGAGATGAATTATTTGCTAAGTCTAAGATTAGCCATGTATTAGTCACGCTTACTTGTTATACACACTCACACTCTGGAGTTTTAAATTCTCCCCTGGAGTTAAAATGAAAGAAGAATTTAATTAAAATGTATTAACGATTTTTTTTTCTTTTTTATAAAAGTAATTTTTTTTAGTAGTGTTGCTTTCATTTTAAATTTTTATAAGGTAAAGAATTATAAAACTCTTAATAATGTTTATATTAGACTTAATTATTTCGCGTAATCCGAAAACGCAGTTTTTGGTGCGAATCATTTTTCATTCTAAGTTTGTACTTTGAGAATGAGAAATAATTTTTAATTAAAATGTAAGGAGATGTTATGTAGCGTAATCAGTGTAACTCAAGGAAATCTTACCTTATTAATTAAAATTAAAAAACGCTAGTGTTTACTTTTTCATGTAGAAGCAAGAGAAAAAATTCTCTTTGAAATTCTATAATAAAATTTATTTGTATTACGTGGACGTCATTAGTTTAATTTTATACAATCTAAATTTAATGTTATCCCATAATTTATTTATTTATTTCTGATAATTGTAATGTACCTGAATTAAATTGTTTGGAAAAAGAGATTTAAAAATTATCATTGCTATTGTTTTAAATTTCTGAGTTCTTTTAACTTAAAGATAATTTATTTAATAAATATGTGATCAATATACGTAGCAAATTCAGCGTTTGGTAGTGGATAAAGTGTGAGTTTCTGCATTTTACCCACATTATGCCATAGCATTAGTGAATTTTGCCAGAAGAATTTTTAATGAATACTGAAAAGGAGACATGAATGCTCCACACCTTTTTTCCACATCTGGGGACATCCCACTATTGGACATCCATTAGTGGGAGATTGCGACTTGTGAATTTATCTTATCTATCCCAAGCTTAATCAAATAAACTTTCTGCTCAGCAGATTTCACTCAAAGTTCCCTAGATTCAGAATTCCAACGTACTATTCACTAACTTTTTTCAGGGGGCCTGATGGCCGAGTGACTAGCACTCTGACGCTGGAACCACAGGTCTTGTTCGATTCTCGGATGCACCATGGTTGTTTGTAGTAGTTCGGAATCCACTTGAAACTAGTAGGTAGCTGTCTATCATTGATGTAGAACGTTGGACTTAGGACTGACAATAATACCACTTAAAAAGATAAAGCATCTCCTGTTTAGAAATCTACCAGTAGGTAAACGGCCTAGGCTCACCATGGGGCTGTTACGCCACTGGTGATGATATTGTAAGTAAAATAAAACATTGTGGTTATATGATTAAAAATGATGACCCTTACAAAATATTCAGTATATAAATATAATAATATTACATCAAATATTAATAAGATCGTAATTACTATATGTTTAAATTACAACAAATAATAGTAATTATATATTATGTATAATTTATGGCAAATATTTTCGTGACGTTATTAAACCGAAAATGCATGATTTTTTTTACATTTTATAATTTCATGAATGGACCTATACTTAGGTTAATTATGACTAGTTATCATGATTTATTGTTTGGACTAGTTACGGCTGTTTAGCAGAGTAATTTAATATTTTAAATGTATCAAATTTATATAGAAAGAGATTCAGAATTTAACGAGCTATTTAATATCTTTTTCGTACACACAAAAAGGTTTTCACCATTCATGATAATATTAATTGAGGTAAATAAATACGCAAGTAAAATAGTACGCAATTAAAATACATCATTATGGTTATTAGATAAAAAATGGTAAATGTTACCAAATATTCAGTATTTAAATAGTATTATAGTAATACATTGAATAATAGTAAATGCTAACAATTGAATAACAATAAATACTATCAATTATAAATAATGTATAATTTATGGAAACATTTCGAATGATTATATAAATTTCCGTGAGTTAATTAACTTGAAATTACAGGATCTCTTTTACATGAGAAAGCTGATGAATGAAAAGATAATTTAAGTAATTTTGAAAGCAATTAATTACTTAAGCACGATGCAATAATTATCTGTGACAGAATAGTTTAATATGTTAAATGTATCAAATTTACAATTATTATTACTCAAACAATCCATTCAATAAGGCACAAACTAATTTCTTATAAATACTGCGATTCTTTTCCTAAAATAATAGATATAAATATTATTGTAATTAACGTTATTAATTATTAATTAAAATAACCTATAATGCATTGCGATGCAATTCATATGTACAATAAAGCCATAAATTAAGAAAACTTACTCGGTTTTGAATAGTTTCATTTTTTTAAGATTATTTATTGTTTTAACGTCAATTTTTGAATTATAATATGAAAAATTTATACTCATAGAAACTTTTTTTATTATTTCATTTAATTCTGTTTTTGAATGTAGATTTCAAATTTAGCTTTTACGTTGATCGAAATGAAGTTTTCTAATCTTGCATTTGCCGGCACTAACTCAAGTAATATCTTACAATTACTTTTTTTCAAACTCTAATGGAGCTTTAGTTAAAGAAAATGTGAACAACAAAAAGATTTTATTACCAGAAATCAAATAAAATCAATGTTACTTTTCCATAGAGTTACCACCGTGAACATAGAGGTATTTGTCATACAATTGAAGTGGCATTTTCCAATATGTTCTCCACAAAATCTTGCCATTATCAATTGAAATAGGTGAGGTCTACACAATGTATTCAAGCTTTTTATTGGTGCGGAAACACTGTCCTTTCTAACATTTTCAGTAAATCCCATGGTGCTAAAGTTCAATTGGTCTATACGTCAAGTGAATGAACACTTCTCATTGAATTGTGGAAAAGATATTTGGTTTATACAGCCATAGGCGACATGTGTTCTCATGGATCAAAACAATTGCAGCCATAAGCGTAGCTTCTTCTATTATGAACTTTTGGTGCTCTGTATTTAGGTGGCATTTACAACATTAGATTATTTGGTTAGTCTACCCAGACTGGTGAAAGTAACTCACATATAAATTCATTCATTTTGATAACACTTCAAGTTGTATATAAAAATAGCTATGCGAACAATTACTTCAATAATTATTTTAATAGTACGAGGGCTATTTTTTCAACATCCAATAGCGCTGCTAAATGGCCTGCAGAGCTATACAAGAGAAGGCCTTATTAACCAGTTTCTTAGCTGTAACATCTCTCGCTTCCGGGTACAACATTTGAAGTAAGTTGAGCTACAGTTCTAATCACATGGCTGCCAGTATGGAATTTTCCATAAAGTAGAAGTTGCACAAACCCATACATTTCCTACAGGTAGAAGGAAATAACACAACAAAGAATAACCTTCATTTATGGCTGAAGTTGTTTTGTTCCATCGCAACACAAGATTGTATCCTGTGGTATTAGCCAAATAGTTTCTTGCAAAGTTTCAGCTGAAAGTTTACAATCACTTGGCTTACAAACCAGACCTGGAGCCAAGTGACTTTCAGCTCTTTCGGGAGCTGAAGAAAAGTCTGAGGGACAGCTTTTCTTTATCAACAAAGAGATGCAAGACGTCGCGAATTCACTATCTAAACATTCATGAGGCCTCCTATTATGAAGGAAATACGGCAAAATTCGTCTACTGGTATGATAAATGCTTTAATTTTCCAGGTGATACATAAAAAATAACACTGATTGTATTTTAACAATAAAAATGATATTGTGTTAATCTCATTTTTCTTTATTTAAAGTAATATCAGAGTTTGAGAAAACACAGATCTCGTATAATAATGGTGTTGATATTTAACACCCTTATACAAACTCACCTATATAAAAATATTATTTATGATCTAAAAATATTATTATTTATTAAGAAAAATTGATAAAATTATTGATGTATAATATCAAAAATTTATTCAATTAAAAATTCATTAGACATGCATTTTTAATCTTTGTAAAAAGGGAATAATTTTCTACTTCATCTGATTTTAATTAGAATTTTTTACTTAATTTTTAATAATTTCTAATAATTTTTTTTATCCTAAGTGGCAAAATCCTTTTTTAATGTTATCCAAACATAACAGTCATTGCTTCGACGTATTTTCTGACTTATTAAACTCTATAATAATACATCATATTAATTCGTAAATAGGCAAAGCGGGTGAATAATGTTTGTATAATAATGACAAGAAAAACAAGAAGTTTAATTATTGTTTCTTTAATTTTTTTTTCCGATATTTTTATAACAACTTTGAAGTGATTAAACCGTAATAATTCCCAAATAAAATGTTAAAATTGCAAAATACGAGAGAGTCAATTAAAAGATGATTAAAGAATGTTCTCAAGACATTACGAAATTAACTTCAGCAAAAATTGATTTCTTTTTTTTTTTGTTAAGGCACCTTGTAAAACATGACAGTCGAAAATTGCTTTTCACAAAGTCATTTCGTATAATATGAGCGATATTTTTTGAATTAAAAAAAAACCCAATAAATATCACGATGATGGAATATATTGAGGAAAAAGTTTAATTAAATGCATGTCATTTTGTTCTGGAACATTATTACATTTTTATTTAAATTGTTAGCCAGGGGTTTCTGGAAACAGAACTGAAAGAAATATAAATTAGAGGCTTTCTTCATAAGGATTGATTTAAAATTTTATTGCAAAAGATTAAAAAAAAAATGTATACTAAATTTTTAGCTTATCAATAAGTCGTGAAAAAGGTTCATTACAAGTATTTACAAAAAAGTTAGAAATATTATGCAATTCAAATAATATTTGCTTCCTAATGCACTTCTTAGGAATAATTTTTTTTTAAATCTTACATTTCTAAATAACCTAAAATGTATACACTATGATACCATATGATTGTAATGATATAAATATAAAAATTCTGAATATAAAGCAAAATGCGTTTTTGTTGAATGAAGCAATGAGTTGGTTTGATTTGATACATACTTAAACAACTTTGCATGATTTGATTTCGATATATGGTTTAAAGATAACTTTTTTTGGTTGTAGGTAAGGAATAATTATTCGGTAACATTTGATGAAATGATAAATTTAACTTCTGTTCTACGTAATGATACAAACGTTTTCACCACACGCATTTATAATAATAATATGAGAAATATTATACCGTTAAAACAATACATGTTTAATAATAAATACTATCGGGATTTGTATTGAAAATCTAATGTCTAATCAACATACAGCAATAACATATAGACAATAAGGGCAGGTTATTGTCATCATAAAAATATTTAAAAAATGGTTATAATGTACAAGATTTTGGATAATGGTGTTTAAATTGGTGTTTGATGTGATACATGTTTTATGTTTAATGCTTTGGTAAATTTGATTCATTTTTAAATTTGATACATAGTTTGAATTTGGTATAAGGTTTGAAAATGTATTGAATTTATGAAAAGAAAAACAGTAATTTTAACTTAAAATAGTTGTTTTATTTTAAAGTCTGTCAAACATTTAAACTCTTCATCAATAATATTGAGATATTTTATATCAATCTTTTTTAGTTGTTAGTGTGAAATAATTACAGCAGTAATAAAAGTATAAATATCTTGTATAAAACATTCCTTTTGATTAGTTTGGTTTGATTAAAAGATGCTTTAAACTTAATACTCGGTAAATCTGATTGAATGTTCACTTTGATACGTGGTTTAATAATCTATTGAATTGATCCAAAAACAAAAACCATTTTAGAATCACATAATGGGTTTCTTAAGCCTCGTCAAAAATTTAATTTTTTTTATCATTGATAATAAGTTATATATATCCTTCCAACATGTTGGTCTGACATAATTAAATGTAAACGAATAAATAGAAACATTTACAAAACTTCTGTTCTAAGTCATCAAAATGTTTCACTACAATCATTTATATAAACATAAAAAATATTACCCAACTTAAGTAATACTTGTTTCGTAAAACATGATATTATAATTCATATTGAAAATCAAAATTCTCTAAACAACCTGCAGTTGTAGCATATCGACTATGCTATCATGACACTGGCATGATATAAATATGAATATAACAACCAAGGCATTCCCTTTGTATGAAAAATTACTGAACAGATGTCACTGACAAACAAAATATATTCGACTTTGTGAATATCAAATAGCCCCGAAAATAGTTTAATGAAATTTATAGAATGCATAGAGCGGGAAATTTAGAATAAAAAATATATGGTATGAATGGAGGAACATGAAGCATTCAAAAAATATCCAGTTAAAGGTTTTTAGGGAATTTAAAATATTTGGATAAGAAAATAAACAAAAATAGGAATAGGAATATTAAAATATCACACTGAAATAAAGAACAAAATTAAATTTAAAAAAGGAGGGCAAAATGGTTGCGTAAGCCACTTGCAATATTGTAGACTAACTTATTCTATTTTCTTTCTTATTTTTGATTCTTATACTTATAAAAACTTCTTAAAGCGTGAGTTTTTACAATGCATAATTTATTCTGTGAAACATTCTAGTTAAACTCCAGATGATTTAGATATGCATAACGCGGAAAATTGAATAGAATGCATAGAGCGGGAAATTAGAATCAAAACAAATAAATGGAATCAATGGAGGAAAGTGAAACTTCCTAAAAATATCGAGCTAAATATTTTTATGAAATTTAAAATATTTGAACAGGAAATTTAACATAAATAGGTATATGAATATAAAAATCCTATCATAACGAAATAAAATCAAGTTTAAAAAAAGGAAAGTAAAATGGTTGCATAATTCATTTGCAATATTGTAGACTAACATTGTTCCTATTTTCTGTCATATTTTAGATTGTTTTCCTTATAAAAAAAAACCTTCTTAAAGCATGAGATTTTACTATCGGCAGTTTATTCTATGAAACATTCTAGATGGAGCAGAAGTCAGACTTCTACCTACTGGTGCTCCATCAGAACAGAAGCTGCAACCCTTTCCCTTTCTTCCATGAGGGAAACTGCAATAATAACAAACATTCTAGATAACCTACAGAAAATTTAAATATGCATAATGCTGAGAATAGAATAAAATGCATAACGGGGGGAATTAAGAAAAACAAATATATGACGCCAATGGAGGAACATGAAGCTTTCTAAAAATATCGTGTTGAATTTTTTGTGGCATTTAAAATATTTTGAAATGAAAATAAACAAAAATAGGAATAGGAATACAAAATTCGTATCACAATGCTATAACAAACAAAATTAAATTTAAAAAAGTTGCATAATCAATTTACAATATTGTACATTAATGTTGTTCACATTTGATTACACATATAAAAAAATTGCCAATGCAATAATCGTATTAAACATGTTAATTTATATTTTTACCTTATAAAAATCTTAGGGAAACATAAGTTTTTATGTCTTGTGATTCATTCTGTGCAATAATTCTGTTTATACTGCAGATAATTTAGCTTAAAAAAAAATAAAAACCTTTTTTAAACCTTAATAAATGAATATTTAAATACTGAAATAGGATAGATTATATTTAAGTAAAAAAAAAGAAACAAAAAGAAAAAAAACCAAGAAATTTAAAGAGTTACAGATATGCATTATTTTTTTACACATTAATAAAATTGATTTTATATGAATCCGCTTTAAATGCATTCTATTTACAAGTCATTTCTGAAAAAAATAAATTTAATGAATTTGAAGGATTTTTTAACTGTAAAATTCTGACAGAAACATAATCAGCTTTTTGTTTAATGTGGAATTTGACTGACAATTTCACAAAACGTCCTTCACATATAAAGTCATTCAACATTAATCCGCAATAAATTAAATTAATGTAAAAAAATAAAAACAACTCAAGATAGCTGTCATAAAATCAAATATCAGAAATAATATTTGTTACGGGAATGTTTAATATTTTGTTTTTGTTTTCTGGCATATTTAAATATGTTTGATACAGTTTAGTTTTATTTCACTAGAGATAGAGAAAAGTGCATTCAGAATTTTCTTTTATGTCAATTCAAATTAGTTTATCGTACAAGTTTCATATTTAAAAATACCTTAAAACGTTTAATAATTACACGTGAATAAAAATATAAATAAAAAAAATAATAATCAATAAAATATAATTAAAATTCATAGCTCTCCTTGAGTTCATAGAAATTTTATAAAAACAATTTCTGATAGAAAAATAAATTATAGTAATGTTACTATTACATTTACTTATAGTAAACTTCTTTTCCTTTAAAAAAATTAAATGTGATGTTCAACATTTAATGCGATTCTTTTCAGCATTAAGAAAATAGTGTGAAAACATTTACTGAAATATTTATGAGAATCTTTCATAAACATTTGAATTAACAAAGGACGACGTAGACTTTTTGACGCGTCAGTTTTTTATATGGTAGATTAAAAGTCAACATGTTATTATTATTATAAGGTCCATGAACTATGCTTCAAATCTTAGAAAGTAAGCACATTTGAAAATTGCTTATGAAATTTGTATGAAAATATTTATATGAATTAGTAAATTATTATTTCCGTTAGAATAATATTTATTCTGACTGATGCAATTTGTGGAGATCTTTGTTAAATGCCTTATTCATGGAATGTAGCAAAAAATGAGCGGTATTTCTAAAGTCATTTTCAGCTATATGCTTTCAATAACTTTTGAAAATCAACGCCAGCGTATGAAATTTAGGAATTTCCTAACGTCAAATAATTAGAATAAAAAAAGAATTTCAATTGTTTTTAAATTGACACAAAATTTGCGTGCAGTATTAATGATAAAAAAATAATATACCCCATTTTATTTATAGTAATTCCAAGTTACGTTAAAATGAATTAACTAATATCATACATATTTCTTACTAATACTGTAAAAATTATTAATCCAGTCACAATGATTATCGTAAAATTGATTAAAAAAAATGATACTTTATACGTGGGTTTTGATAATTTAAAGATTGAATTTGATACATTATAGGTATGTCTTAATGAAGTTATTAAAATTTTCCAATTCCTTTTATCATCGTTGCCTTCCAAGATTATAAGTGATATTTTCTTTGTTTAATTTCATAACTTCATAGATTCAAGCACGTTGTCGAATAGAATGTTATGCCTCCCAAATATGACCTTTCAATTTATAATGGGGGAGCATACGATGGTGGTCGAAGGCATACGTGATTATAGGAATTTTCCATAACCCGATAAATTTGCTTAAAAAACAAAATACACATGAGAAACAACCTAATATAGGACGGACAAAACAATTTTCGTCTCTTTTACGTGCTTTACTACTTAGTCTGTTAGTTATAATGTTCTCCGAGAGTTCTTTCACGGCATGTTCAACAGTTCTCCATGTAATAGGCTACCTTAAATATAGTAGTCAACATGATCGAATTGCTACGCAACAGTTTTGGCACATATATGGGTGACGTATAGTTCAATTAGATTTTATTAGCGTTGAGTGGATTTTATTCATTTTCTATTTTTAATAACGCAAGATAAAATAAATAATTCTCGGATAAAATAACTCTCTTCGATATACCAATTGGTATGTCGACAGCATTCAAACTTTGTTCTGCCTCGACACATCGGCAATCATAGCATTCTCTCAAGTGATACCTTACAACACTTTTTCAACATTTGATCTCGGTTTAAATAAATAAAAGTCTGAATAACAAAACGATTTTGTTGCCAGCACTCAAGTACAATCAACTTAATTTTTTCAAAGCGTCACAGTGACCATAGAGTCATTTGTCATATGAGGTGACATTTGCAAATAACTCTGCATAATATCTTGTGAAATAGGTCTTCATGAAGTCATAAATCAGTCTGTATTGGAACGGGAAAACTGGCATCTTAGACAGTTTTACAGAAATTCAAAAAGCTGAATATCATTCTGTGAAAAGTCTGGTCTGTACGTGCAACTGGTTAAATATTCATTGCTAAATTATGCAATAAGCTGTTTGGTTAACACAGCTATATGCGACATGCGTTGTCATGGATGAAAACAATTCCAGCCATAAGCGAGATTCAAACTACGATGAAATTCTGCTGGGCTATTCTTACGGCTAAATTATAAAACAAAAAATTGATGCTAGTTTACCTAGATTGGTGAAATTAATTCATATTTAAATTTTTTCATTTTGATAACACTTCAAGTGGTATTTGAAAATATCTATAAGAACGCTTATTTTAATAATATCAGGACTATTTTTTTCAACATAATTCTGCTAAATGGCATGCCGAGGTATAAAAGGATGTGCACTGACCTATTCCACAGTTTCAATAATATATATTACTGTCGGGTACAAAACAAGAAATAGGGCTGAGTTACAGGGCGGATTGATTCTTCAATCAAGTGCGAATTGCACAATTGTCATTATTTTAATATAAGTCGATGGAAGTAGTGTAAAAGGAATCCATCCAAAAATGGCATGCGTTTATGGATGGAATTGTTTGATTCATGACAACACAAAACCTCTTACTTATGAATTAAACGAAAAACTTCGTACACAATATCAGTGGGAAATGCTTAATCACTCCTCTTACACACCAGGCCAGGCGTCGAGTGATTGTCAGTACTTTTCAAAGCTAAATAGAAGTACGGGAGGACAGTTTTGCACATCAGCAAAGAGCTATAAAGACGCCGTGGACGGGCTGTCTCAACTAGACGGCGACAGCATATTATGACGACAATATTGAAATGATAAATGTCTCAATGTTCATGTTGTGTATGTAAAGAATAACGTTGATTGTATTTGATTCATGGTAATAATATTGTTCTGTTATTTACGTTTGCCCTTATTTAATCTGAGATTGTCAAATTATTGGCGTTCTAAAATGATGGTGTTATATGTTAATTATATGTATATATATATATATATAATTAACATATAACACCATCATTTTAGAACGCCAATAATTTGATATATATAAGATTATGAGAAAATAATAAATTAAACGTTATAGTAAACATCATGAAACATTAATTTAGAAGTTCATTAATCATTTTTAAATTTGCAAAAATTGGAATGATGTGAATTTTTAACTTAATTTCTCTACCTGTGTTATTCTCAAATTTAAAAATATATGAAACAAAAAGTAAATATACAAAGCTGCAATATCTTCTTCTACAGTTACGTTAAATACATCAGTCATTGATTATACATATTTCCTGATTAATGAGAAAATAATAGTTATATATGTGTTATAGTAAAAAATCATTAAACTTTTATTTAAAAAATTATTAGACATTTTTAAAATTTGAAATATTATAAGAAGTATTTAATTCACCTAATTTCTATTAGAATTTTCTATTTACGTATCACATTTTTTATTCCCAAATATTAAAAATATGAAATCAAACAAAAAGCAAATATGCAATATCTTTTTCTACTGTTATGTAAAGTGCATGTCTTGGTTTCTATGTATTTACTGAGTGATTAAACTTAATAATACTACATTGTATTTAAATTCGTAAATATTCAAAGCTGGTTAATAATGTTTGTATAATAACTACAAAAAAATAT
Source organism: Caerostris darwini (assembly GCA_021605075.1). Lineage (NCBI taxonomy): Eukaryota > Metazoa > Arthropoda > Arachnida > Araneae > Araneidae > Caerostris > Caerostris darwini. The sequence continues at coordinate 235,040 of BPLQ01009477.1, forward strand.
AAACTTTAATTACAGTTTGTTTAATTTTTTGATAATCGATGTTTTTACGATAATGTTGAAGTGATTAATCGATGTCCATTTCCAATTAAAATGTGAAAATTGTAAAATTCGGAAGTCAATTAAAAGATGATTAAAAATATTCTCAAGATATTACAAAATTAACTTCAGCAAAAATTGCTTTCATTTTTTGTCAGTCCAACTAGTAAAACATGACAGTCGAAAATTGCTTTCCACAAAGTCATTTCGTTTAATATTAGCGATATTCTCAGAATTAAAAAAAATCCAATAAATATGATGATAATGCTATACTCTGAGGAAAAATGTTAATTAAATACATGTCATTTTGATGGGAACATGTTCGTGAAAATTATAATGAAGAATAAAAGCGTGTTAAAAGATATTAATCGCTGAGTTTTTATGTTTTTATTTAAATTGCAAGTCATGTTTTTTTGGATACAGAACTAAAACAATACAAATTAGCGGCCTTCTCTTTAAGTAAACACAGTTTAAAATCGATTGAGTTGATGTAAAAGGAAGAACAGTTTATTTTTAAATAAAAATATTAGTTGTATTTTAAAACCTGTCAAAAATAAAGTTTTATCTTCATTAATAAGAAAATGGTTTACATTTCTTTATAGTTGATCATTTGAAATAATTTTTTTGCAAAAGGTTAAAAAAATTATATGCTTAATATTTAGCCTAGCTCATGAAAAAGTTTAACTACAAGTATTTACAAAAGCCTGAGAAAAATTATGCAATTCAAATAATTTTTATTTTTATAATGTACTTTTTAGAAACTGTGATTCTAAATCTTATCTGATCTACAACTGTTATATGTAGACTATGATGTCATATGGCTGGCATGATATAAATATAACAAAATATGAATATAATCTAAGATGCATTTTCTTTGAATAGAGTGATTTCGTATGGTTTTAAATATGGTTTAAATTCGATAATTTGATTTTGATTCGCGAATTAAATTACAGAATATCGACTATGATGCCCTTCTCTCATTATTAGTAAAAATATATACATAATATTTCATTTGAATAGGTTGGTTTGGTTAAAAACAAGGTTTTAATTCAATAATTAGTAAATTTTATAGATGATTTATTGTGATACGTGGTTTAATGTTGTATTGAATTGATGTAAAAAAAAAACCCATATTTTTAGATTAAAATAATGGGGTTTTTTAAATCTTGTCAAAAATTGTAAATGCTTTTATAATTGATAATAATAATTTTTACATCTCTATTGTAGCTGTTGGTCTGGAATAGACATAAACGACTCATTAGAAACATTCAACTTCTGTTCTATGCCGTGAAAATGTTTCGCAACAAGCATTTATCTAAAAGTGAAAAATATTATACAATTCTAATAATAATAGTTTACTTATATACATTCATTTATTCATATAGAAAATCTAATTTCTCTAAACTCCCTGTTGTTGTAGTATATCGACTATGATATCATGGCACTCGTATTATATAAAATAAATATATATGAATATAGCTGCCAAGGCATTCCCTTTGTATGGATAATTGCAGAACAGATGTTACTGACAACCATGGCATATTCGACTCTGCGAATATCACATAACTCTAAAAATAATTTAATGAAATATGTAGAATGCATAGAGAGTAAAATTAAGAATCAAGGTTTAATAAGGTGGAGGTTTAATAAAATTTAAAATGTTTTAGATGAATACAAAAATCAACTAATAACATAATTCATATAACAAAAAAGGGTGGAAAAAAACAACTTGTGTTGTATTTTCAACATTGTTTCTATGGGATGATACATAATAAATAATAGTCAATACAAAGATAGAAAATAATAGTTAATATAATAATTTGTCTAAACACGTTGAGTTAGATTGTATGCCTTATAAAAAATGTTGTGTTCAATTTTTAAAAAATATATTTTATGATACATTCGATTTAAATGTAGATAATTTAGATTGAAGAAAAAAATTAATAAAAATTCATTTTTTTAAACATTGCTAAACTACTATTTGATTGATTTAATAAGACGTATATTATTACGGGAAAATACAAAGAAACAACTCCCTGTCAATAAATTAAAACAGTAACATACATGTCTGCTTTTTTTTTATAGATTTTTTAACAGTTTTTATTTGAATTCATTTTAAATCGATTCTATTTACGAGTCAATTTTAGAAAAAGCAAGTTTATTGAATTTAAATGAATTTATAACAGTACAATTCTGACAGGAACTTAGCCAGACTTTTGTTTAGTGTGGAATTTGATTGACTTTTTCACAAAACGTCTTTCAATTATAAAGTCATTTAGTATTAGGACCCAATAAATTATATTTATGCAAAAGTAATCAAAACAACTAAGACAGCTGTCATAATAAAAATATCAGAATGGATATTTGTTAGAAGTACTTTTAATATTTATTTGTTTTCTGTCATATTAAAATAACTTTTATACGGTTTGATTTTATTTGACTAGCTATAACAAAAAGTCCTCCAGAATTTTGTTTTATGTCAATTCATTTATTTTTTCGTATGGATTCATAGACAGTTAAAAATTCTTTAAAACATGTAAAAGTTATATCTGAACATATATACGCGTAAAACATGTTTTAATTTACTTGTTTTTTAAAAATTAAAAATTTTAATGCTTTATATATTTCTTTACTAATCATAACTTTTTGTTAATTATTTTGTAATTATACAATATTCGGAAATAACTGCAAATATGAAACTATGCTTATTATAAAATCTGAAATTATTGATATTCTAAACGATGCTTTTTTATGCTATGAATATATGAAATTATTTTTGATTAATAACAATTTGATTTCAAAATTTTTGGACATAATACATAACACTTTGATATTTATTTTATTTATTGACATAAAATATTGTAATATACTCCTAAAATATGACAAGTGTAAAACATTTTCCATTAAAAATAACTCTATTTAAACACCTTTCAAAATGAAACAATTATCTCATAGCTTAGAACAGTGGTATTTGTTTAGTTAAATTTACTATTAAATAACCCTTTTATAAAATTTAACAACCCAAAAAAATGTAATGGAGAAGGTTCATCCTCTTTGAAAAACTAAATAAACATATATAGCTTTTCAAGAGGATGAACACTTACGATGAAACGTAATACAAAGCTGTCTTCGTTCATGGAGAGAAAATAAAAAATAAATTCAATAATTAAAAGCAATTAATAATAATAATCGAGATTAAATTACAATTAAAATATTATATACTATATATTTTCTGAAATAGTTATATTGTTTTTATGGAGTAGATTTTTGACATAAGAGATCAGATATAAAAAAAAGTAGTTTCGTATTCACTATCGAAATTTTTTGTTAAAAAATACTTTGTATAATAAAACAATTTAAAAATTACTAATAATAAATGAAATTATTATTTCTTTTCAACATCTAAAATAAATTTGGTGGGGAAATTAGGTATTAGTTCTTTAATTATTATTTTAATTTAAAATTAATCATCCTTTCAGTCGTAAAATATCCTTTTATTAGAACATTTTAATTTTATCAAGTGCGTACTTAGTTTAAATATTAACCTGAATTAATTAACGATTAGTAGAATCAACCATTTTATAAAAAAAATCCGATATGAATTTTTTTTTTCTCTAATAAACTATTTATAGCATGTTAGCTCACGTAACCCACATAGCCCCCATAAAATATTAATTACTAAAATTTTAATGATTAAAGAATGATGAGTTTTATTTAATTTTCGTATGGGACTTTAAAAATAATACCTTTGAAAAGGATATGTAATATTTTTTAGAAAATTTCGATGGGAAATTTTCAAATTTAAATTTACAAAAAAATCATTTAAAATGAAAGAAGGAATGAATTTTAACATAGTATTAATTTATAAGTAATTAAAAATGTAACTATTAATTTAAATATAGAATATATGAATTTAACAAGTGATTTTAAAATGCAAATTTTGGTCCTAATTTTTTATATGTTTACAAAAAAAAAAGATTTTTTTTGACAAAAAATATAAAATTTGGAAAAAATATTTAAAAGCTATTTCCCATATAAATGGTCCCATTTTGCTCTAAGTTTATAATTGCTTAACTTCCCACATCATATTGATTAACCCTCATTACACTTTCAGCTGCAATAGCCTGTCTACATGGAAGCTACACGATTTTTTTTGTCTCCTCCAGATTATTTAAGAGGATGTCCTAACTTTAAGGCTGGTAATTAGAACATTTCCACTTCATCATAAGTGGATCCTAAAAACAAAACGCGGCGCGTATTTCTTGTCAGCGGTGTATGTTTTAAGGAAATTAATTAGAATCCATCGGCGCAAAACATAAAAAAATGCCCTTTTAATCTTTTTTCAAAAATCCATGTAATAAATAGCCATCCATAACAGCTGAAGGGTTCTGATTTCCCTTCGATGGATCAATCGATTCCTGCATTCCTGCTGTACGTTCCTATTTTCTATACTGATGCTGATATGAAAGGATTGGGTTTTTTTATGTGCACTAAAATTTTAAGTGTAGTAATTGTTCTTTATTTAATTGAAATAAAATTCTATCGGACAAGTGCCTGCTGCCTCAGTGATTAATTTGTATCTGTATATAAAATTATATAAGTTATTTGCATTTTTTTTAAGAAACCTTTAAAGCTTTACAAAACAAGGAAAACAGTATTACAAGTCACATTCACTATTATTATTGTATTACTATTTTATTTATTATTAATAATAAATAAAATAGTAATACAACAATAATACAACAGTAATACAATTAACTGTTGATAGTAATACAACAGTAATACAATTAACAGTATTTTATTGTACTGTTTTTAAATTTGTGTTACTATTTTATTTATTTTATACTTTTAATACGTATATTAATTAACTTGAAAACTAAACTAACTTAACTAAAGCTAAAAATTTTGCTTTGAACTATATTAAACTCATATTACTTAATAAATTTGTTTCTCTGTTAACTATCTTATGACACCTGGACAACATTTTTATGTTCAATAAAACTAGGTTTGCATTCGAAACTCATAGCATAATTTTTACTCTAATATCTGCAAAGAGATAATAAAATAGCTAATGGTGAATATGATGAGTTTTCAAATTATCTGAAATTTACTGTTTACAACTAAGAGCATCGTTTATATTCTTTTATGAAGGAAAAAATGGCCTGAAACATAGAGATGCTTGAATATTAGAATGGGGATCTTTTAAAATTAATTGAAAGTAATTGTATGAAATTGAGACCATCATTTTCATTCTTATATCAAGAAAAAAGTAAAAGGAAACATATTGTACCCTGAGGGTTAAAATGTTTGTATTTTAAAAGTAATTGAGGTTTATTAATTAAAACAAAGAACGTCATTCATATCCAGGAAGGAATTGCAGGATATATTGAGTTCTCTGAATATTAAAATGATGAATTTTTAAAAGTAAATGAAATTAGCCGTGGGAAATTAAGAGCATAATTTTTATTCTTATATGAAGTAAGTAATGGATTGTGGCCACAATTTCCTTGATGGTTAGAATGTTGGCCATTTGAATTGCTATTATTACACCACACCATATAAACATCATTGTAGCCAATATGTCAATTTAATGTTTTCAGAATAATGTATCTAAAGTTGTGCCACACAACTCCTAATGCTACGATTTGAAGAGTTCACCATTTTGCCAAATACCCAACAGAAAACATTTTGTCTTTCAAATAAATCATGCTTATTCCAAGTGAAGACATGGAAGAGTTCGGTTTCACATTGTTTTTGAATTTAAAAACCAGATTTTTTAATTCGAAAATTCAACAAGCTGTCAGGCGGGCCTATTCGCTGAATTGGCTTTTTGTTGAACGCGATTAATTTCAAAATCATTAAGAAGAACTCAATCGAAATTCCACTTACCTCAGATGAGGACTTATTAACTCTGTAGATTGACAAACTCCTCTGTTGGGTTGATGGAAGGTATGAACAATTACATATTTTACAAGCGGTTAGTCATTCCAAATTGCAATTGATTAAATCTCTTGTAAGTTATCCATGATCCTATTATAAAAAGGTTAAAAAATATGTTAATTTGATGATGTGTAGAGGTGCTATAAAAGAAGAAAAAAGTACATACTTATAATCATACATGTCTATGTTTATCGAGTTTCTTTATACATTTATGTATAAATATATATTATTTTTCTTTTTAATTTTTAAATCGAAATACTAATTTATATCTTTAAAAAACAATAACAGAAAATTTTGAAACCTAGATAATTTTATGTCTATCTTCTATCAGATAAGTTTTGATTTCCAGAAAACTGAATTGCTTAGTAACTTAGTCCTATTCCAAAACGTGACTACCCAAGGGTATAGCATGAGGAAGCTCTAATAAACGAAAATGACAGTGGTCTCTGGAGAATCCTGTTCATGAATATCACTGATAAAAGAAATACAGTTTACTGAAAGACGTTTCGTTCCCTGTATTACACTAGGGAGATCTACACTACGAGCACATGCCTTTACTTCAGCAAAGTATAACAGGATATATAAATTCAGTTAAAACAACCAGAATCTAAGATTCATTTGGGGTGTCGAAAATAAGGTTCATGATATGTTAACATTGAATCTTCTCTATGAATGAATGAACTCTTACTATTTTCTGTCTAGACCGTAGTTAATGCGAGATTCTTTTGTTGCGTGTCTGCCTTTTCCATAATAGAATACTTTCATTAGTTGGTGGCAAATTATAGTATGCAATCCTGTATACACCTTAAAATGAATTGGTAAAGTTTATAAAATGCTACACTTACTGATAAATTATTCATAAATATTTGAAATATTACTGGATAGTCTCATTTTATAATAATGATTAAAATAAAACTATTTTTTTAAATTTTACATGTATTAAATATATTACAGCCTCTATATAAAAACACAAATTATTTTATTATTTTACTCTTATTGCGAAGGTTAAAAAATTCAGCATTATCATACGAGTTTTTGAATCATTAATCATAAATATTAAAATATAGCATTGTAAAAAGTAAAATGTTCATAAAAAAATATATCAGGTTCTTATAATATACACATATTTGTAGAGGTACGAAGAATCACTAAGATTTTTGAAAGGTTTATCTTCTTATGGCCAATAAATATATTTAAAAATATTCAACTAATTATTTTCATGCAGCTTTTTATGCTGAGTATATTGTTGTCTATTTTATGGTTATCTTTATTTAAAATTGTTTAACAATTAAATCTTCAAAATGACAATTAAATTGTATATTAGGATAGATTTGCTATAAGATAGATATTTGAGATTATATCATAGCAAAGGCACTTTTCCCTAATAAAATTTCTACAGGATATTCCTTCTAAGAGTAGATTAATTATTTTGGAGTTAATCAGATTTTTTTTTAAAATACTGGTCTTGCAGTGTTATCTCAAAAATCTATTTTATAAACTTTTAGTTAAAACTATTTAATAGTTAAATGCACAAAATTAAAAATATTTTTTTTTATCCAAGACTTATTACAGTTAACTTAAATACCATCATGCCAATACCAGTTTCGCATAAAAGTTACTGGCAACCATTAGCGTTCTAAAAGTTAAGGCGTAACTTTAAAAGTTTCCGAAAACATTTTTTTGCACTGGTAGCCGTGTTATGTAGAATAATAATGCTATATAAAACGGTTATCTACATTAGGAAGCACTTTAATTAAAAATTAGTAATTAAATGTACGTACTTAAGGAATTAGATGTATGAAACTTTATAATGTTTTTATATTTTTAATTATTGCAAAATGCATAGTATATGAATAAAATATAATACTAATTTAATATTATTAAAAAAATACTTTTCTATACAAAGAAACCGTGTTTCTCATAATATATTTCAAATAATTCAATAACGGGTAGAACTACAAAGACACTTCTTACAATTATTTATCATATAGGGAAAGACAAGAAAATATATATACAAGCAACCCGATTGACGATGTAAAATGTTCACACGTGCTATCAATATTCCTCTGAAGTCTTCACCTTTCTAATTTCAGTGACTGCAATACATGCAGACAAGAGAGTCTTTTTACCCTACTTTCAACATGGCCTCATTATTATACCCCAGTACATAATAGTCCAATGATTGTACAATATTAGTTTAAAAGGAAAAAAATAACATTATTATATACAATAAATCATGGATGAGAAATCAGTCAAGAAATTTACGACTCCTGACTCTTGACACCTGAGGTTGGTTTTTTAAACCGACCCTTTTTCATGATTTTATGCACTTTTATTTTTAATAATAGATTAAGGAGAATTTATGAAATAAACTCAATGACCCTTTTAAACTCATACGACTTCAAAAACAGTTTTTTTATGTCAAAGTATTTACTATAATTTTAAAGGCGTAGTATTGCACTCAATTAAAATACATTCTTGTACTCTTAACTCTTTTTTTACAAAAATACATATAATCTATAAAAATTACAGCACCAAAATATTTTAAAATAGCCTAAGACAAACAAATGAAAATTTTGTATTTTAACTAGAAAGACGCTAAATTTGCAATACATTGAATCTTATTATACTTTTGTAATAATAGACTATAAGATCTTCTTTCCTTATTGATCGAAGATAGCTTTTTATAAGAAAATACGATGAGAAAACACTCTCCATATTTGCATGGTTCGCTGCTAAATCAGTACGTGTCTTTGCTACTGATTGTATAATTGAATATTCAAATAAATTGTCTTTTTAACAATTAAATTTAACATTAATTCTTAGAAATCTGGAAAACAAATTTCAGTCTGGAGTCGGATTTTTTAAACTGATTTCCGAATCCCCCAAAAACGCTCGACTAGATCTCCCCGCCTTAGGAATAAATTATAACATTTCCAGAGATGTATATTTTATCAGTGTGACAAGTTATATGAAATAATTGCACTAATTCAGAACAATAGCAATAACATACCCTTTGCAGTCTGAAATTGTCTTACTGAAAATATTTATAGATATTCATATGTACAGATTAAATCTAAAACTATCTTACAAAAATTCAATATTCAAGATAACGAAAGATAAACAGACCATAACTATTGGTCTTGCATATTATATATATTTATTTATTTTTTGGAGAAAGATTGCTAATATTTTTAAGACATTTGAAGTGTGTATATGATTTTCTATGATTTTCTTTTTTTTTCTTTTTTGAGACATTCTGTTTTCTGTAATTACTGTATATATTTTCTTACTATTTCAAGGTAAAACTACTTCTTTTGTAGAAATTCTTTTATTAAAAGCATTCACAATAAATATGCATACAAAATTAGAAAATAATTGTAATTGAATACTATTATTAATCGAATTTTATCAAAAATAATAATATTTTTTAGAAAAGTAAAGCATTATAATAATCGAATATCATCAAATCATTCAAACAGAAAGATTTACAAGTGGTAATTTTAAGTCCTTAAAGACTTTAATGCATAAAGAAGTATATCACAGCCTATAATTTTTAAGGAAAAAACATTAATATCTGCATATGATACTTTGGCGAAAATATATCAAACCAGGGAAATACTTAACAAAACATTTTATAACTAAAACCAACTTTTTATATTCAGTAGAAATTTTCGAAATAAATTAAATCGATGCACTCGAAATACTATAAGTTTGGTGATTAAAGTGACTACAATGTCTTTAAAAAGATATGTGGAGAGATATTGATGAAAGATTTGATGGAGCTTATGGTAAAAGTTAGATATTGTGAATAACAAAATCTATGAAAGTTGAAATCTGAAAGTTATTATCTTAACACTATAAAAAATATACTAACATATTTTTTTCATGTTAGCATATCTTACCTTAAAATACTATAAAGTAATTGTTAATTATGTTAAATTATCTTAATACTATAAAGTAATAATAATGGTTACTGTTTGCATTTTAACACCTTAAACGGTTTATTTTGCTTCGGCTTATAATTCTGCTTACAGCTTTTAGTAAATATACTGTCGATGCAAATAGATTATTATCTTGCTTGATAAAGAGTCAATACGACAAGATATCCCAAAAAGCATTTCAGTATGTTATTTGTATTTAAAAAAAAATAAAACTGTATTTATTTTTAAATTTACTATTTACAAATTGTAATGAAAAATTTAAGTAATCGTGAATTAATTACATTATTTCATCAATATATTTATTTAAATGTTTGACTAAACAAACAATAAAAGTAAATAAAGATAATAGGGAATAAAATTAAGTTAAATTAAATTTAGATACATTCATTCAAAATCTGTTTTAAAGTATATTAAATAACTCGTTTATTTTTACTGAAGTAAATGCTAATTGTATAGGAACACATTATTATAAGAAACATTAAATTAAACCTGCATTTAATAAATATTTCAAAATAAACATTTACAAATAGTAATGTGTAAATAAGATGTTGCCATTTATAATCTTTTATACATTTTATAGTATTAAACTATTCAATACCATAAAACATCCAAAATCTAAAGTAATAAATTTATTAATTCAATCATGAAAATCTATGGCATTTATTAAAATTTTTATTCATATTTGTGTTTAAACGAACTTAAATAAAAAATAATAAACCCTTTCCTCAGAAATGTAAATAAATCGAAATAATTCTTCAGAAAACCTACCAAAATAAGTTCAAAAATACTAAAATATTTGTAAGGGGTTTCTAACTTTAGGTAAGTTAGTTTCCAAAATAATATTGTTCAAGGGATTTGTGGGTTTCCAGTGTTTCAGCTGAAGGATTTCTAAAGTACATATATATATACACCATGAAATGGATTTGGAGTTCTTAAATCTCTAAAGAGGATCAAAAAGTATTTCAGAAGTATCTCTTCAATTGCACTGTCACGTAGTTTCTGCGATTATTTATTGCATACTATTTTATGTTGGATTTCGTTTTTATAAAATATGAGATGTACGTGTTAATTTTAAAGTTTTTAGTGCAAGCTGATTTTTGCAGTACATTTACGAAGTTATACAATTTACTTCTCTTTTCATAAAATTTATTCTTTATAGTTACAGATCTTAATGTAAAATTGATTTGCTTATCTACCATTTTTGTATCGAATATTTATACGATGGTAATTTTCGCTGATAGATGTTAAGTTTCATTCGAAAAAAATAGCATTTCTTTAGGGAAAATCTAGCGATTTATCTATGTTTCGCTAATAAACGATTATGAGATGTGTGTTTGTAACATATCTTCTCTTTAATAAAAGAATTATTTTAAAAAACTGTAATCTGCTAAGCAAATTTCAACTTATCATGTGTGAACATTCAAGAACGGATGAATAAACTCAGGAATATGCCAATGTTTAATAATGCACGAGATATATGAAGCAATTGATTGGAATACTACAAGAATGGTCAAATTCAATAGTCACATGAATAGAGCAATGTTGAATATACTTAAAACTTCATCAAGAATAAATTGTTCAAGAATCTCTAAAAGAATATACAAAAGTAAGATAAATGTCGTCGCAATTTAAGAATGAAGTATTCCAAATTCCACAAGAAAACTTATCAAATTCAATAGCCCAAAGAATATATCAAAGTTTGAAAATTCTAGGCATAAAAGAAGAAAGACGTATTCCCAATTCTACAAGAAACATTATGACATTCAAAACTCAAAAGAATATATCAAAGTTTGAATATTCTAAGCATAAATGAAGAATGAAGTATTTCAAATTTTCCCTATCATATTCAAGAATCTCTATCATAAGCACTATACAGCTCAATAGGCATGGGAAAATGCCAAAAAAAGGATAACTATGAAACTTCAAAAAGAAGGAATTGATCAACGCATTACGAGTACTTATAGCCATTAGATATACAAATGTTTAAAATCACAACCAAAACATGAAAAGTGATTCAAAACCATACTACAAGAGACTTAAAGCAAAAGCCAAATTCTCCAGAAAATTCTTGAGGATTAACGTTATTCATAAATCATTTCAAGATTTAAGGGGCCAAAATTTGCAAATTTGGAATGGCGTTTTATTTGCTTGCTGCACTTTTTGGATTGCGCCACGAATCTCTAACCAGAACATCAAGTTCACACATGGTAATAATAACTAAAAAAATAATTTAATTTTATAGAATTTCAGACTGCTACCAACCCACCAGTACAAAATTATTTCTTCAATTAGTTCCTCTACATACAAAACAAATTTATGGCAAATCAAGCCAAAGAAAGGGATAATGTCGATGCTTACAATTTACTAAGTCAAAGGAGCCAAATATTACAGATTATTTTGTAAAAGTTTCGATCATTACTATAAGTAATAAACAATTAGTTCTACAGTATAAACAACCAAATATTTGAAGTATTAATTTAAATTTTGTTGTTGTTGTTGTTATGAAATGTCAATTGATATAGTAAAAATATTAGCGTTAAAAATAAGTGAAATTTAAAATTTTGTTAATATGTTTTGTTTTATATAGTTCTTATGAATTAACATTATTTGGTCTATTGAACGGCCTACAAAAATTTCATACATAAAAATATATTCAATATATCAAATGTATCAAAAATATACAATATTTAACTAAACTTTATCGTCTTGCAAAATTCCATTGCAAAAAGATATTGGAATACTGAAATCTTCAATGCATAAGCGTAATATAACGTGCTATATTTTCCTCATTTTTTACAAACATCACATTTTGCTTCATATTCTTTAATAATTTTTTTATATAATATTTTTTTATTTATTATATCTGTAATATGGGTTTCTATGGTATAAGACCAATATAAAAAAGTAAATTAGATTCAATGTATAAAACAGTAATATCTATTTAAGCTTAAAAAGTGATATATATCTTTGTTTTGATATATTTTCCATTTATTTTACATAATTTCTGATCTAATTTATTTAATAAATACATTTTCTCTATTAGTAAAAAGGTAAACTTTATATTATAAAGAAAATTTCAACTGCAAATTAAAAAGTAAATAGTTGTTAAAACCGGCAACACTGCAGGAAACTTAGCATTCTTCAATTCTTAAACATTAAAATCCTTTACCAATCTATAAACAAAAAACGCGAAAAAGTTAGATAATCTCCCAATTCTGTTCTTTTTGCTAAAAGGATCCCATTTCCTAGAAAATATTAAACTTGCTTAGTAAAAAAAAAAAAAAATAGAAGGAATCCTTATTTACTGTTGGAAAAAGATTCATGGTGATTTTTTACAATTCCTTTCCATTATCTTTTTATCCAAGAAGAATAAGCGCTCGGCCATTCTAATTAAATTTGGAAGCTGCGAGAAACGTCCGCCTTATTTTATATTCGATGCCTCCATGTAGCGATATTAAACACAAAAAGCCGTCCTTGCAGAGCTCCAAGAGGAATGTTTCAGGAAAGAACAATATTGTTGTCAGAAGATAGCATGGCGGTAGTAGGATTATAATTAAAAACATACTTTGTTTTTATATTTAAACATAGGACTCTCTAATGGAATTTAATTCTATTGTCTACAGTTTACTAACTGGAATCAAATTCCATTAGCGAAATATTTTTTTTATATTAACTATATAAATTTACTATGTATAGTTAAATATGAATAGCTAATATAGTTAGCATGTATATTATGTATACATTTTTAATGTATGAATAATATTTGTCTGCTTGTTTGTAAAAAATAGTTAATAATATAAAATACTAAAACACAGACTAAGTTTTTTCTTTCTAAATTTATTAATTTTTTTTTATAATGCATCACATTTTTATGCATATCTAAATAATTCCAAATCATATTAATTATCTGTATATGTATTAATAAATAACTGAATTTTTAATAGCGAAATTTTTATAAAGACTGAGGGTTTTGATACGTATATGCAGTAACGCTAATGCTAATATTTAAGTATTATATTTCAATGCGCATGCGTTTATTTTTGCAAAAACAATTCTATTTAAAGTGAGGCATAGCACTATATAGCAAAAAATCTCTGATACCTACGTTTTATAATATTCCCATTGATTAGTTCATTCAGATATAACGATTTAAATTGTATAAAAATCAAACATCTTTTTGTTAGGAGATTGTTGGAATTCTAATTTTTGATCATTATTTTTCAAGAACACTGACAAATCAAATACATCATATTGTCATTAAAACAACGCGAGCAGTTATTTGCTAATTGATATACAAGGATTAATATAAATATTATAGGACATTGTTCTTAACTAAAAATAGGCATCATTTCCAGAAATGATATCATAACTTTTTTTCATGTAAGTTTTGATGTTAGGAATTAGTAATTTTTAAAATTAGTTGTAAGGTAAATATTTACAAGCATATTGCAGAAATCCTTTTCGAAATTGGAAGGATTTAATAAATTTGGATATAAAAGACTATTACAATTATTGTAGTAGTTCTAGAGTATAAAAAAAAATTGAATGATTATTTTATTTTAAATTTTTTTTTGTAGTATAAACTTATTAGATTTCATAACAAAGCATTTCATATAGAAAGATAAAAATTATTATTTTTGCTTTTCCTAACGTTATATTTTAATATTTATTTAATAAAATATTTTAGACACAAAATAAATAAAACAAATATTAGATATTACTAATGTGACATTAGTGACACTTAATATTACTTTAACTAATGTATTTAATTAGTATACTCATTAATAATAATTTAGCGTAATTTATATTATCGTGTGGTTGTTTATTACGGTTATTGTGATTATTATCCTAAAATGATGGGTACTGTTTTCGGGAGCTGGGTTTTTATTGTCCTCTTCAAATTTCTTTCATGAGCTTTTTATACATATTCCATTTATTTTACATAATTTCTGATTTCTAATCTATTTAATAAATACTTCTTCTCTATGAGTAAATAAAATACATTTTATATAACAAAGAAAATCCCAACAAAATATTGAAAAATGAAACATTGTTAAAAGGGAAAACAGTGCAAAAAAAGTTACCATTCTTCAGTTCTTAATCATTAAAACCACTTTTTCCAATCTATAAACAAAAAATCTCCAAATCTAGATAATCTCCCAATTCTGTACTTTTTGCTAAAAGGATCCTATTTCTTACAAAATATTAAACGAGCTTAATAAAAAATAAGGGAGAATCCTTATTTACTGTTGGAAAAAAATTGCATGGTGATTTTTTACAATTCCATTCCATTATCTCTTTAGCCAGGAAGAATAAGCGCTCGGGCATTCTAATTAAATTTGAAAGCTGCGAGAAACGTCCGCCTTATTTTATATTTTTGATGTTTCCATGTAGCGATATTAAACACAAAAATCCATCCTTGCAAAGCTCCAAGAGGAATGTTTTAGGAAAGAACAATATTGTTGTAAGAAGATAGCATGGCGGCATTAGGATTATAATTAAAAGCGTACTTCCATTAGCGAAATATTTTTTATATTAACTATTTAAATTTACTATTCGTAGTTAAATATGGATAGATAATATAGTTAATGTATAATATTTGTGTATTTTTAGTGTATGAATAGTATTTGTCTGCTTGCTTGTAAAAAATAATTAATAATTTTAATATATTGAAATGCTGAAACACAGACTTAATACTTTTTTGTTTCTAAAATTCCTTTTTTTTTTCTATAATGAATCACATTTTTTTCACATATCTAAAAATTTCTTGAATATTTTAATTATTTATTAATTTTTAATTCAAGAACTTAAATTTTAATAAAATAATTTCTTTAAAGACAGAGTGTTTCGATGCACGAATGCAGTAAAGCTAATGCTAAAATGTAAATCACTTTTTTCATTGCTCATGCGTTTATTCTTGCAAAAAACCATTCGATTTAACGGGAGTAATTTATGTTAGAGTAATGATATTGCAAACAGTATCTAATACCATCATTTTATAATAATCATTCAATAATCACAACTTTTAATTAATTCAATATCTGACGATTTAAATTGTTTAAAAAAAAACAATTTTTTTTTCTTAAAATAGTTTTTGAATCTCATTATTTTATCATTTTATTTTTTCAAGAGCTCTATTCAAACCAAATATATAGTATTGTCATTATGGCAATTCAGGGCCCTATTTGCTAATTGATATACAAGAATTAATATAAATATTTTAAAACAGTGTTCTTTATTTTGCTTAAATTCAGACAGGAACAAACACAATCTGCCAATGCAAAACTCTTTCTTCAATTGACTTCCTCTGCATTCTAAAATTTACGGCAACACTTTCCAAAGAAGGATAAAGTGCCGATGTTGCAATTTACTAAGTCAAATGCGCGAGATATTACAGAGTATTTTGCAAAAGTTATCATTACTTTCAGAGTGATCTTTAACATAAGCAATAAACAAGTAGTGCAGTATTATAAAGATCCAGTTATTCGAAGTATCAATTAATTTTTGTTGTTGTTTTGGAATATCAATTGACATTTGTTATGCTGGTTCAAATTGTACTTCACGATAGTGATATAATATTGGCGCTAAAAATAGCTTGAAACTTAAAATTCTTCGGTTTTGTTTATTACATATTTCTTATGAATTAAGATTTAACTAAAAATTTGATTTTAGTTAATCAACCACTAAAATTCTGTACATGAAAAAAAATTATTTTTAACGGAAATATAGCAACAAAAGTACAATATTTATTTATACCTTATCGTCATTGAATATTCCTCATTTACAGAAAATACTGGAATTCAAAATTTTCAAAACTTAAGCCTGATAAACCGTGTTATATTTTCATCATTTTTTGCAATAATCATATTTTGCTTCATATTTTTAAAATCATTTTTATTTAGTAATTATATAATTTATTATATGTCTCATAATAAATTCTATGATACATGAACTATCAAAAAATAAAATTTTTTTTCAATGTGGAAAACAAAAATAGTTAACATATTTAAACATAGAATTACATAAATCAGAACACAATAAAAATATATATATTTTCCATTTATATTACATAATTTCTGATTTCTAACCTACTTAATAAATACATTTCTCTATTAGTAAAAAAGTACACTATATTACAAAGAAATTCCTTACGAAAAATTGAAAAGTTAAATATTGTTAAAAGTGACAACAGCGTGAGTAACTTACCATTCTTCAGTTCTAAATTATTGTAATCCTTTTCCAATCTATAAACAAAAAACACGAAAAAGCTAGATATTCTCCCAATTCAGTACTTGGTGCTAAACGGATCTCGTTTCTTAGAAAATATTAAACGAGCTTAATAAAAAAATAAGGTGAATCCTTATTTATTGTTGTAAGAAAAATTGCATGGAGATTTTTTTTCCAATTCCATTTCATTATCTCTTTAGGCAAAGAAGAATAAGCACTCGGGCGTTATAATTAAATTTGGAAGCTGCGAGAAACGTCCGCCTTATTTTATATTTTTGATGTTTCCATGTAGCGATATTAAACACAAAAATCCATCCTTGCAAAGCTCCAAGAGGAATGATTTAGGAAAGAACAATATTGTTGTAAGAAGATAGCATGGCGGCATTAGGATTATAATTAAAAACATACTTTGTTTTTTATATTTAAACGTAGAACTCTCTAATAGAATTTAATTCTATTGTCTATAGTTTACAAACTGGAATCAAATTCCTTTAGCAAATTATTTTTTTATATTAACTATATAAATTTACTATACGCAGTTAAATATAGATAGCTAATATAGTTAATATATATTATGTATGCATTTTTAATGTATGAATAGTATTTGTCTACTTATTTGTAACAAGTAATTAATAATTTTAATATATGAAAATACTAAAACTCAGACTCATACATTTTCTTTCTAAATGTATTATATTTTTCCTACAATACATCACAATTTTATGCATATTTAAAAATTTCAAAAGCATTTGTATTATAAATATATTTATTATTACAGAACTGAATTTTCAAAAATATGAGTGTTTTATACATAAATAGAGTAACGATTATACAAATATTTAAATCATAGTTTAATTGCGCGTCCATTTATTTTTCGCAGAAGACCATTCTATTTAATGTGAAGAAGTAATGTTACAGTAACGATATGAATGGAAAGATTCTCTAATAAAACGTTTTATAATAATCTATATGTTCGTTACATATTTCTTATGAACAAACATTTAACTAATAATTTGACTTCAATGAATGAACCACAAAAAATCTGCACAGGAAAAACAGATACTTTTAATGGAAATATATCAACAAAAGTACAATATTTATTTATAATTTATCGTCTTTGAAAATTCTTCACTTACAGAAGATATTGAAATTCAAAATTGCTAATACGTAAGATTAATAAGCATTGATATACATTCATCAGTTTTTTACAATATTCATATTTTGCAGCATATTTTTCAAGTCTTTTTTTATTTAATAATTTCATTATTAATTATAGCTGTAATAAAAATTTCTATGGTGCATGCACTAAATAAAGAAAATGAAATCAGTTTCAGTTTCAGTGTGCAAAACAGTAATGCTTATTTAAGCTTAGCATGTTATATATCAGAACATAATAAAAGAGATATATTTTCCATTCATCTAACATAATTTCTAAATTCAAATTTATTTAATTAACAATTCTCGCTATTGGAAAAAATACATTTTATATTACAAAGAAAATCACAATAGAAAATTAAAAATAACTGAAATGTTGTAAAAAGTGGCAACAGCACAACAAACTTACCATTCTTTTATTCTTAATCTATAAAATCCTCTTCCAATCTATAAACATAAAACCAGAAAAAAAGCTAGATGATTTCCAAATTCTGTACTTTTTTCTAAAAGGATCCCATTTCTAAGAAAATATTAAACGAGCTCAGTTAAAAAAAGGGAGAATCCTTATTTACTATTGGAAAAAATTGCATGGTGGTTTTTTTACAATTCCTTTCCATTATCTCTTTAGGCAAAGAAGAATAAGCGCTCGGCCATTCTAATTAAATTTGGAAGCTGCGAGAAACGTCCGCCTTATTTTATATTCGATGCTTCCATGTAACGATATTAAACAGAAAAAGCTATCCTTGCAAAGCTCCGAGAGGAATGATTTAGGAAAGAACAATATTGTTAGAAGGAGGTAGCATGGCGGTATTAGGATTATAATTAAAAACATACTTTGTTTTTATATTTAAACATATAACTCTCTAATGGAATTTAATTCTATTGTCATCAACTTAGAAACTGGAATCAAATTCCATTAGCGAACTATCTTTTTATATTAACTATATAAATTTAATATGTATAGTTAAATATGGATAGCTAATATAGTTAATATACACTGAAGTGACAAAAGTCATGGGATAGCAATATGCAAATTTTCAGATGGCAGTAGCATCGCGTAGAACAGGATAAATGCGCAGTGCTTTCGCAGAGCTTTAATTTCTGTTCAAGTTATTCATGTGAAGAGGTTTTGACGTGATGATGACCGCACGACGGGAATGAACAGACTTTGAACGCGGAATGTTAGTTGGAGCTAGACGCATGGGTCATGCCATTTCGGAAATCGTTAGGGAATTCAACATAACCAGATCCACTATGTCAAGAGTGTGCCGAGAATATGAAATTTCAGGCATAACATCCCACCATGGACAGCGCAGTGGTCGACCGCCTGCACTTAACGACCGAGACTGGCGACGTCTGCAAAGAGTCGTAAATTCTAACAGACAAGCAACACTGCGTCAAATAACCGCAGAAATCAATGTGGGACGTACAAGGGACTTGTCTGTTAGAACTGTGCGGAGAAATTTGGCTTTCTTGGGCTATTCCAGCAGAAGACTGACTCGAGTGTCTTTACTGACAGAACGACATCGCTTGCAGCGACTCTCGTGGGCACGTGAGCATATCGGTTGGTCCCTAGATGAATGGAAAACCTTGGTCTGGTCCGAGTCACGATTTCAGTTGGTAAGAGCTGATGGTAGGGTTCGAGTGTGGCGCAGACCCCACGAAGCCATGGACCCAAACTGTCAGCAAGGCACTGCTCAAGCTGGTGGTGGCTTCGTAATGGTGTGGGCAGTTTTTTCTTGGCATGGACTTGGTCCTCTGGTGCGACTGGACCGAACATTGACTGGAAATGCTTATGTTCAGCTACTTGGAGATCACTTGCAGCCATTCATGGACTTCATGTACCCAAACAACGATGGGATTTTTATGGATGACAATGCGCCATGTCACCGAGCCACAACTGTTCGCGATTGTTTGAAGAACATTCTGGACAATTCCAACGAATGATCTGGCCACCTAGATCGCCCGACATGAATCCCATCGAGTATTCATGGGACATCATCGAGAGGTCTGTTCGTGCCCAAAATCATGCACCATCAACGCTTTCACAATTATGGACGTCTATCGAGACAGCATGGCACAATGTTCCTGCAGAAGACTTCCAACGACTTGTTGAGTCCATGCCACGTCGGGTTGCTGCACTTCGCCGGGCGAAAGGAGGGCCGACACGATATTAAGAGGTATCCCATGACTTTTGTCACTTCAGTGTATATTGAGGTTGTGTAGTGCTGTCTTTGCAATTTTAAATAAATATGACATCTAAACATCTGTTATAAAATATGACATCTTATATTAGCTATATTAGCTATTCTTATTATTATTTTAAGAAATAATTCAGTTTCTACAATGGAGCAACACTGAATCCTACCCTAATCTGTTCTCCATCCTAATAAAATATATCATCGGAAAATATTGAATTAATTACTTGATTTGATTTATTTATATAGCGTTACTTCAAATGAATATATGAATATAAGCATTTCATGATCAGCTAATCACCACATTGAAATGTAGTTCTAATATAATATTTTGCATGGCAGCCTCGATAAGTTAAAGAATAAGACACTGGAAAATTTAGAATAATTTTAATTTAGTTCTAAACATGTTTTAAAATCTTTAAGAGCTGGAGGCTATTTTGCATACACGATATTAAAAGGTATCCCATGACTTTTGTCACTTCAGCGTATATTATTTAAGTATTCTTAATATATGAGTAATATTTGTCAACTGGTTTGTAAAAAAAATAATTAATAATTTTTAATACATTAAAATTCTGAAACACTGATTTAAAAATGCATTTTCTAAATTCATTATATTTTTCCTATAATGCATCGCATCTTTATGCGTGTCTAAAAATTTCGAAAGCATTTTAATTATGAATATATTTATAATAAAATAACTAAATTTAATAGCTGAATTTTTAGAAAGACTAACAGTTTTGATGTATTATTACAGTAACGTAATGTTAAAATTTAAATCACATTTTTGATTGCGCAATCGTTAATTTTTTCACAAAAAAAAACAAAAAAACATTCGATTTATTGTATGAGCTTAATTTTACAGTAACGATATTGCAACAGTTTCTAATACGAGCTTTTTATAATAATCACAATTTGTTGGTTTAATTAATCCAAGATGTGAAATTTTATATTTTTTTAAAAAATCGAATATCTTTTTCTTAAAAGAGTTTATGAATCGTAATTTTCGATCATCTTTTTCGCCGATAACACTGGCAAATCAAATACACCAAAGTGTCATGATAGCGATTTGGGGATGCTTCTTACACAAGCTTTTTATAAAAGTGTTATGTTTGAGAAAACATAAACATATGTTAATTACTTCTAAAAGTCTTTCACGAAGGCCTCTACTCCTTTTCCGTCATTGCTTTATCCGTGGTATACAAAAGTGTAACATGAGGCCCTCAGCTGTTCAACAAAGCAAAAAGCTAAAAAATTAGAAACTTTAACGTTTAAAAATTAATATTCAGAAACTAAGAAAAAAGATATTCGATTTTTTGAACAATTTTAAATTAACACATTTGAATTAATTAAACGTGATTATTATAAAAAAGTTGGTATGAGAGAAATTTTGCAACATCGTTGCTGCATGACTGACTAAAAACCTCGCATGCGCAATGAAAAATATTATTTAAATATTAGCATTAGCGTTACTGTATTTATGCGTCAAAACCCTCAGTCTTTATAAAAATTCGGCTATTAAAAATCCAGTTATTTTATAATAAATATATATATAATTGAAATGCTTTCGAATTTTTAGAAATACAAAAAAGGCGATGCATTATAGGAAAAATATAATTAATTTCAGAAAGAAAAAAAGTATTCAGTCTGTGTTTTAATATTTTAATATATAAAAATTATTAATTAATTTTTTTACAAACAAGCAGACATATGTTATTTATATACAAAAATTACATACATAATATATATATTAACTATATTAACTGTCCATATTTAACTATGCATAGTAAATTTATATAAAAAGATAGTTTGCTAATGGAATTGGATTCCAGACAATTCTGTAGACAATATAATTATATTCCATTAGAGAGTTCTATGTTTAAATATAAAAACAAAGTATGTTCTTAATTATAATCCTACTACCGCCATGCTATCTTCTTACAGCAATATTGTTCTTTCCTGAAACATTCCTCTCGGAGCTCTGCAAGGATGGCTTTTTGTGTTTAATATCGTTACGTGGGAGCATCCAATATAAAATAAGGCGGACGTTTCTGGCAGCTTCCAAATTTAATTAGAATGCTCGAGCTCTTATTCTTCTCGCCTAAAGAGATAATGGAATGGAATTGTAAAAAATCACCATGCATTTTTTTTCTTGTAACAGTAAATAAGGATTCTCCCTTTTTTTTAAACTAAGATCGTTTAATCGTTTTTCTAAGAAATGAGATCTTTTTAGCAAAATGTAACAAAATTGGGAGACTATCTAGCTTTTTCGAGTTCGAATAAGAATTTTAATGATTAAATCCTAGAAATTGAAAAATGGATGCTTCTTGCGCTGTTGACACGTTTAACAATGTTTTACTTTTTTAATTTGCCATTGGGATTTTTTTTTTTTTTTTTTTTTTGATAATATAAAGTGTATTTTTTTACTAATAGAGAAAATTAATAGAGATTAGAAATCAGAAATTATGTATGTTACATGGAAAATATATCTTTCTTATTATGTTCTGATATATGACATTCTAAGTTTAAATGAGTATTACTGTTTTTTTCCACTGAAATTAATTTCATTTTTTTTATTTCTTGCACCGTAGAATTTCTTACTACATGTATGAAACTTTTTGAAATATTGTTACTGTAACATTAATTCCTAAATCAAATGCTTTTTTCTGACAAAATACATCCTCAATGAAAAATATGATTTGAGTATTAACATTAGCCTTTCTGTATTTATGCATCAAAGCCCTCAGTATTTATTAAAAATTCAGTTATTTAATAATAAAAATATTGATAATTAAAATGCTTTCGAAATTTTTAGATATGCATAAAATTGCGATGCATAAGAATTTAGAAAGTAAAACATTGAGTCTGTGAGTTACTAATTATTTTTTTACAAACTAGCAGACAAATATTATTCATATATTAAAAATACATACATAATATATATTAATTACATTAGCTTTCTATATCTAACTATGCACAGTAAATTAATATAGTTAGCATAAAAAATAATTTGCTAATGTAATTTGATTCCCGTTAGTAAACTGTAGACAATAGAATTAAATTTCATTAGAGAGTTCTATGTTTAAATATAAAAACAAAGTATGTTTTCAATTATAATTCTAATACCGCCATGCTACCTTTTTACAACAATATTGTTCTTCACTAAGACATTCCTCTTGGAGCTCTGCAAGGATGGCTTTTTGTGTTTAATATTGTTATATGGAAACATAAAATAAGGCGGCCGTTTCTGGCAGCTTCCAAATTTAATTAGAATGCCCGAGCGCTTATTCTTCTTGCCTAAAGAGGTAATGGAATGGAATTATATAAAAATCACCATGCATTTTTTTCTTCCTTAATAGTAAATAAGGATTCTGCCTTTTTTTACTAATCTCGTTTAGTATTTTCTTAGAAATGAGATCCTTTTAGCAAACAGTACAAAATTTGGAGATTATCTAGCTTTATGGTATTTCTTGCTTATACATTGGTAAAGGATTTTAATGATTAAGAATTGAAAAATTCTAAGCATGTGATGCTGCTGCCACTTTTAACAATGTTTCAGTTTTTAATTTGTCTTTTGGAATTTCTTTGTAATATAATGTGTGTTTTTTACTAACAGAGAAAAGTATTTATTAAATAGATTAAAAATCAGAAATTATGTAATATAAAGGGAAAATATATCTTTGTTATTGTGTTCTGATATATGATATTCTATTAAGATTAGAATATATTGTATCAAAATATAATAAATATTAATGTTACTACTACTAAATAATCTTACTTATATTATCAGGTAATAAAATACTAAATAATATTACTTATATTATCATATAATAAAATACTAAATATAAATATTGTTTATAAATAATACTTATTTTCAAATAACAAATATTATTAGCGGAAAATATCACTTGTAAAAAAAACCGAAATATATTTTTTTATAATTACTATAGCAATAATTATTACAAATATTAATATTTGCTTTTCTAAATATCATTATGTAACTTGTAATTAATATAAATATATTTAAAAATATTTCTTATTTAAATATATAATAACTTGCATAATAAATATTACTATTTTTTAATTGAAACTAATTTTATTTTTATAAAGTTCTTTCACCATATATATTCTTATTACAGATATAATAAATAATGAAATTATTAAAAAAAAGACTTTAAAAATATGAAAAAGTTGTGATTATTGTAAAAAATGATGAAAATATATCGTGGTGTACGATGTATATGTGTTGAAAAATTAGAATTCCAATATTTACTGCAAATGAAGAATCCTAAGAAGGAACCCTAAACATAATCCTACGAAGGAATCTTAATCATAATCCTAAGACGAATTCCTAATCATAAATCTTCAGCAAAACTTTCATTGCTTGTTTCAAACCAACGTTTTAAAATTTTTTCTTCTGTTTTTTGGTATAAATCAGTCTTTTTATCAGATTAATGCATCTAAATATAACTGCATTTATTTTAATTTTTTTACCCGATACATAATTTTCAATATAACAGTTTTCACATAGTCTTAAGCCGAAACATGGTTTGGGTTTTTTAAAAGCTATAGAGATGTTTTTAAGATTTTGCAAATATTTTTTAAACATGAGGCTTAAATTTAGTTATAATAAAAGATTTATTTACTTTGGCATTGATTTTTTTAACTTTTATCAATCAAATGTACTTTATTTGCATTTTCATTAATTATGCCACTTATTTTACACGTAGAAATAATCAAATAAGAGTTTTAAAAATAGGATATGGACCGAAGGATAGAATTTGTGCTTTATTTTTCTTTTTATAAAGCGCAAAATTCTATCCTTCGATCCATTGATTCAGCGATATTTTAAATCAAAGAATTATTGCAATGATGCAGAAGATAATTAAATCGCTGCTGACTGAATTAACTGATTTTTTATTTTAATTCATGGATAATGTCAAAATCGTTACAAAAATGTTTAACACCCTCTATAATAGCAGCGATATATCACAGGATAATCACGAACGTTCTAGTGATGAAACAGATAATTGCATTTCTGATTTGAAAGAACAATCCAAATGACAAAATTTATGCTTGCATATTTGTACAACAATAAATAAATAAAACATGATAAAACTTATTAAGCATTGAATATTTTCAATTTTTTTCAGTAAAAAATTGTTCGAAACGTAATTGTATATCATGTATATATATATATATATATATATATATATATACATATATTTCAAATACAATTTCTGATTTTTTCTATTTTTATTTCATATAACTGATCGTGGGTTACTTTTTGTTTAATTTACGTTTGCTTTGGCGTATTTTAGTTTTATATTTATAAAGGTCAAAATTATATCCTTTGATCCATTATTTCATTTTTTAACGATAGTTTTATCAAATAATTATCGTATTTCATGTATATATATATATATATTATTTCAAATACAATTTCTGATTTTTCTATTTTTATTTCATATAACTGATCGTGGGTTACTTTTTTGTTTAATTTACGTTTGCATTGGCATATTTTAGTTTTATATTTATAAAGCTCAAAATTATATCCTTTGATCCATTATTTCATTTTTTACCGATAGTTTTATCAAATAATTATCGTATTTCATGTATATATATATATATATTATTTCAAATACAATTTCTGATTTTTTCTATTTTTATTTCATATAACTGATCGTGGGTTACTTTTTGTTTAATTTACGTTTGCATTGGCATATTTTAGTTTTATATTTATAAAGCTCAAAATTATATCCTTTGATCCATTATTTCATTTTTTACCGATAGTTTTATCAAATAATTATCGTATTTCATGTATATATATATATATATTATTTCAAATACAATTTCTGATTTTTTCTATTTTTATTTCATATAACTGATCGTGGGTTACTTTTTGTTTAATTTACGTTTGCATTGGCATATTTTAGTTTTATATTTATAAAGCTCAAAATTATATCCTTTGATCCATTATTTCATTTTTTACCGATAGTTTTATCAAATAATTATCGTATTTCATGTATATATATATATATATTATTTCAAATACAATTTCTGATTTTTTCTATTTTTATTTCATATAACTGATCGTGGGTTACTTTTTGTTTAATTTACGTTTGCATTGGCATATTTTAGTTTTATATTTATAAAGCTCAAAATTATATCCTTTGATCCATTATTTCATTTTTTACCGATAGTTTTATCAAATAATTATCGTATTTCATGTATATATATATATATATTATTTCAAATACAATTTCTGATTTTTTCTATTTTTATTTCATATAACTGATCGTGGGTTACTTTTTGTTTAATTTACGTTTGCATTGGCATATTTTAGTTTTATATTTATAAAGGTCAAAATTATATCCTTTGATCCATTATTTCATTTTTTACCGATAGTTTTATCAAATAATTATCGTATTTCATGTATATATATATATATATTATTTCAAATACAATTTCTGATTTTTTTTCTATTTTTATTTCATATAACTGATCGTGGGTTACTTTTGTTTAATTTACGTTTGCATTGGCATATTTTAGTTTTATATTTATAAAGCTCAAAATTATATCCTTTGATCCATTATTTCATTTTTTACCGATAGTTTTATCAAATAATTATCGTATTTCATGTATATATATATATATATTATTTCAAATACAATTTCTGATTTTTTTTCTATTTTTATTTCATATAACTGATCGTGGGTTACTTTTTTGTTTAATTTACGTTTGCATTGGCATATTTTAGTTTTATATTTATAAAGCTCAAAATTATATCCTTTGATCCATTATTTCATTTTTTACCGATAGTTTTATCAAATAATTATCGTATTTCATGTATATATATATATATATTATTTCAAATACAATTTCTGATTTTTTCTATTTTTATTTCATATAACTGATCGTGGGTTACTTTTTGTTTAATTTACGTTTGCATTGGCGTATTTTAGTTTTATATTTATAAAGCTCAAAATTATATCCTTTGATCCATTATTTCATTTTTTACCGATAGTTTTATCAAATAATTATCGTATTTCATGTATATATATATATATATTATTTCAAATACAATTTCTGATTTTTCTATTTTTATTTCATATAACTGATCGTGGGTTACTTTTTTGTTTAATTTACGTTTGCATTGGCATATTTTAGTTTTATATTTATAAAGCTCAAAATTATATCCTTTGATCCATTATTTCATTTTTTACCGATAGTTTTATCAAATAATTATCGTATTTCATGTATATATATATATATATTATTTCAAATACAATTTCTGATTTTTTCTATTTTTATTTCATATAACTGATCGTGGGTTACTTTTTGTTTAATTTACGTTTGCTTTGGCATATTTTAGTTTTATATTTATAAAGCTCAAAATTATATCCTTTGATCCATTATTTCATTTTTTACCGATAGTTTTATCAAATAATTATCGTATTTCATGTATATATATATATATATTATTTCAAATACAATTTCTGATTTTTTTCTATTTTTATTTCATATAACTGATCGTGGGTTACTTTTTGTTTAATTTACGTTTGCTTTGGCGTATTTTAGTTTTATATTTATAAAGGCTCAAAATTATATCCTTTGATCCATTATTTCATTTTTTACCGATAGTTTTATCAAATAATTATCGTATTTCATGTATATATATATATATATTATTTCAAATACAATTTCTGATTTTTCTATTTTTATTTCATATAACTGATCGTGGGTTACTTTTTGTTTAATTTACGTTTGCATTGGCATATTTTAGTTTTATATTTATAAAGCTCAAAATTATATCCTTTGATCCATTATTTCATTTTTTACCGATAGTTTTATCAAATAATTATCGTATTTCATGTATATATATATATATATTATTTCAAATACAATTTCTGATTTTTTCTATTTTTATTTCATATAACTGATCGTGGGTTACTTTTTGTTTAATTTACGTTTGCATTGGCATATTTTAGTTTTATATTTATAAAGCTCAAAATTATATCCTTTGATCCATTATTTCATTTTTTACCGATAGTTTTATCAAATAATTATCGTATTTCATGTATATATATATATATATATTATTTCAAATACAATTTCTGATTTTTTCTATTTTTATTTCATATAACTGATCGTGGGTTACTTTTTGTTTAATTTACGTTTGCATTGGCATATTTTAGTTTTATATTTATAAAGCTCAAAATTATATCCTTTGATCCATTATTTCATTTTTTACCGATAGTTTTATCAAATAATTATCGTATTTCATGTATATATATATATATATTATTTCAAATAAAATTTCTGATTTTTTCTATTTTTATTTCATATAACTGATCGTGGGTTACTTTTTGTTTAATTTACGTTTGCATTGGCATATTTTTAGTTTTATATTTATAAAGCTCAAAATTATATCCTTTGATCCATTATTTCATTTTTTACCGATAGTTTTATCAAATAATTATCGTATTTCATGTATATATATATATATATATTATTTCAAATACAATTTCTGATTTTTTTCTATTTTTATTTCATATAACTGATCGTGGGTTACTTTTTGTTTAATTTACGTTTGCTTTGGCGTATTTTTGTTTTATATTTATAAAGGTCAAAATTATATCCTTTGATCCATTATTTCATTTTTTACCGATAGTTTTATCAAATAATTATCGTATTTCATGTATATATATATATATATTATTTCAAAATACAATTTCTGATTTTTCTATTTTTATTTCATATAACTGATCGTGGGTTACTTTTTGTTTAATTTACGTTTGCTTTGGCGTATTTTAGTTTTATATTTATAAAGGTCAAAATTATATCCTTTGATCCATTATTTCATTTTTTACCGATAGTTTTATCAAATAATTATCGTATTTCATGTATATATATATATATATTATTTCAAATACAATTTCTGATTTTTTCTATTTTTATTTCATATAACTGATCGTGGGTTACTTTTTGTTTAATTTACGTTTGCTTTGGCGTATTTTAGTTTTATATTTATAAAGCTCAAAATTATATCCTTTGATCCATTATTTCATTTTTTACCGATAGTTTTATCAAATAATTATCGTATTTCATGTATATATATATATATATTATTTCAAATACAATTTCTGATTTTTTCTATTTTTATTTCATATAACTGATCGTGGGTTACTTTTGTTTAATTTACGTTTGCATTGGCATATTTTAGTTTTATATTTATAAAGCTCAAAATTATATCCTTTGATCCATTATTTCATTTTTTACCGATAGTTTTATCAAATAATTATCGTATTTCATGTATATATATATATATATTATTTCAAATACAATTTCTGATTTTTTCTATTTTTATTTCATATAACTGATCGTGGGTTACTTTTTGTTTAATTTACGTTTGCATTGGCGTATTTTAGTTTTATATTTATAAAGCTCAAAATTATATCCTTTGATCCATTATTTCATTTTTTACCGATAGTTTTATCAAATAATTATCGTATTTCATGTATATATATATATATATTATTTCAAATACAATTTCTGATTTTTTTCTATTTTTATTTCATATAACTGATCGTGGGTTACTTTTTGTTTAATTTACGTTTGCATTGGCATATTTTAGTTTTATATTTATAAAGCTCAAAATTATATCCTTTGATCCATTATTTCATTTTTTACCGATAGTTTTATCAAATAATTATCGTATTTCATGTATATATATATATATATTATTTCAAATACAATTTCTGATTTTTCTATTTTTATTTCATATAACTGATCGTGGGTTACTTTTTGTTTAATTTACGTTTGCTTTGGCGTATTTTAGTTTTATATTTATAAAGCTCAAAATTATATCCTTTGATCCATTATTTCATTTTTTACCGATAGTTTTATCAAATAATTATCGTATTTCATGTATATATATATATATATATTATTTCAAATACAATTTCTGATTTTTTCTATTTTTATTTCATATAACTGATCGTGGGTTACTTTTTGTTTAATTTACGTTTGCTTTGGCGTATTTTAGTTTTATATTTATAAAGGTCAAAATTATATCCTTTGATCCATTATTTCATTTTTTACCGATAGTTTTATCAAATAATTATCGTATTTCATGTATATATATATATATATTATTTCAAATACAATTTCTGATTTTTTCTATTTTTATTTCATATAACTGATCGTGGGTTACTTTTTGTTTAATTTACGTTTGCTTTTGGCGTATTTTAGTTTTATATTTATAAAGGTCAAAATTATATCCTTTGATCCATTATTTCATTTTTTACCGATAGTTTTATCAAATAATTATCGTATTTCATGTATATATATATATATATATTATTTCAAATACAATTTCTGATTTTTTTTCTATTTTTATTTCATATAACTGATCGTGGGTTACTTTTTGTTTAATTTACGTTTGCTTTGGCGTATTTTAGTTTTATATTTATAAAGGTCAAAATTATATCCTTTTGATCCATTATTTCATTTTTTACCGATAGTTTTATCAAATAATTATCGTATTTCATGTATATATATATATATATTATTTCAAATACAATTTCTGATTTTTTCTATTTTTATTTCATATAACTGATCGTGGGTTACTTTTTGTTTAATTTACGTTTGCTTTGGCGTATTTTAGTTTTATATTTATAAAGGTCAAAATTATATCCTTTGATCCATTATTTCATTTTTTACCGATAGTTTTATCAAATAATTATCGTATTTCATGTATATATATATATATATTATTTCAAATACAATTTCTGATTTTTTCTATTTTTATTTCATATAACTGATCGTGGGTTACTTTTTGTTTAATTTACGTTTGCTTTGGCGTATTTTAGTTTTATATTTATAAAGCTCAAAATTATATCCTTTGATCCATTATTTCATTTTTTACCGATAGTTTTATCAAATAATTATCGTATTTCATGTATATATATATATATATTATTTCAAATACAATTTCTGATTTTTCTATTTTTATTTCATATAACTGATCGTGGGTTACTTTTTGTTTAATTTACGTTTGCTTTGGCGTATTTTAGTTTTATATTTATAAAGGTCAAAATTATATCCTTTGATCCATTATTTCATTTTTTACCGATAGTTTTATCAAATAATTATCGTATTTCATGTATATATATATATATATTATTTCAAATACAATTTCTGATTTTTTTCTATTTTTATTTCATATAACTGATCGTGGGTTACTTTTTGTTTAATTTACGTTTGCTTTGGCGTATTTTAGTTTTATATTTATAAAGGTCAAAATTATATCCTTTGATCCATTATTTCATTTTTTACCGATAATTTTATCAAATAATTATCGTATTTCATGTATATATATATATATATTATTTCAAATACAATTTCTGATTTTTTCTATTTTTATTTCATATAACTGATCGTGGGTTACTTTTTGTTTAATTTACGTTTGCTTTGGCGTATTTTAGTTTTATATTTATAAAGGTCAAAATTATATCCTTTGATCTATTATTTCATTTTTTACCGATAGTTTTATCAAATAATTATCGTATTTCATGTATATATATATATATATTATTTCAAATACAATTTCTGATTTTTTCTATTTTTATTTCATATAACTGATCGTGGGTTACTTTTTGTTTAATTTACGTTTGCTTTGGCGTATTTTAGTTTTATATTTATAAAGGTCAAAATTATATCCTTTGATCCATTATTTCATTTTTTACCGATAGTTTTATCAAATAATTATCGTATTTCATGTATATATATATATATATTATTTCAAATACAATTTCTGATCTTTTCTATTTTTATTTCATATAACTGATCGTGGGTTACTTTTTGTTTAATTTACGTTTGCATTGGCATATTTTAGTTTTATATTTATAAAGCTCAAAATTATATCCTTTGATCCATTATTTCATTTTTTACCGATATTTTTATCAAATAATTATTTTAATGATGTAGAAAATAATTAAACAATTGCTGATGATTATATTAATGCCATTTTGTGTCGGCCCCCCCCTTTACGATTCGCTCATGTCCCAGGTATAAATACTATTGATTTATCCAGGTATATAGGTATTGATCTTTATCTTAATATTATCATGTTCGCATCATTCAAAAATATTAATCGGTAATTCATGCATGTTCTTTATTGTTGAATCAATTCCTAACAATATTCTAAACGACTTCAATTCACAAACATTTTACTAATTTATATGCATGCATTCTTCTATTCATAACATTGTTATTTAAATAACTGCAATAATTGATTATTTAAAACGTATTCCGCTTTAGTGATTAGACATTTATGATTAGTGTTTTGGAAATAATTCACTAAATTCAGAGAAACATTTCATTAAGAAAACGTTTTTAAGCTCTAATATTGTGTAAAGTTCAAAATCTATTCTTTATAAAAAAAAGCATATTATTGCCATATGCATTTCATTAAACCACTTTGAATAAATTTACTATTGCTTAAATTCAAGTTTTAAAGTAAGAAGAATAAATTGAATATCCATTATTATTTTTTTAATTTAAAAATATTTTAAAGCTGCACATTAGTTGTCAGTTAATTAAATTTAACGTAACAATTCGTGCCTTTTCAAAAAAAATTATGATTGAATTCATATTTTAGCAAATACCATCCATGAAGAATGTCTACTTACTTTACGTAAGGACTTTTTTTCTTTCCAAACATAACTGCCAATTATAAACTCACTAAAATTGTGTATGAAGTTGATTTAATATTTTATTTTATCATGCTATAATGCTGATATTATTGTATATCACTAAATCTATCTGATTTTCGATTTGAAAATGAAGGAAAAAGTTTTGAAATACATAGCGTGCAACAGGTGCAACTCAAGAACAGAGACGTCGGTCATTACAGCAAGCGTAAATGATTACAAGACAGGGCAGACAGAAAGATACTTAATAATAACAATAAAATATCCATGGTTTTAAAATCGAGATGTTTATGTATTTATGTTTTAACATGTAACATTTACAAGTCAAAGGCATCGACATTACATCAGAATAAGTGATTACAAGACAGGGGCATAAAGAAAGATATTTAACACTAAAAATAAAATGTCTGTTCACGGTTTCAAAAATCAAGATTTTATGTATTTATGCTTTAATATGACATGTAACACTTGCAACTGAAGGACATTGACATTGCATCAGAATAAATGATTACAAGACAGGGGCAGAAAGTAAGATACTTAACACTAACAATAAAATGTTTGTTCACGGTTTCAAAGTAGAGATTCTTATGCATCATCATCATCAGTGGCGCAACAGCTCCATGGTGGGCCAGGTCCGTCTGCCTACTGGCAGACGGCCAGTAGGTAGAGACATGAGATCGTTTATTTTTACAGGGTAGAATGTCAACCATACGTCCAACTCTCTATAGTATATTAGAGAGGAACCTACTATTTAAATTAAATTCCGGACCACTGTAAAAATATATGGCACCGCCAGCACTCGAAACCGAAACCCGTGGTACCAATAAAATGTCTGTTCACGATTTCAAATTTTTGATGCTTATGAATTTATGCTTTACCACAATATGCGACAGTTACAGCTCAAAGACAACGACATAACATCAGGATAAATGATTACAAGACAGTGGCAGAAAGAAATATACTTAACACTAACAATAAAACGTCTGTTCACGGTTTCAAAAATCAAGATTTTATGTATTCATGCATTAATATGACACGTAACAATTGCAACCCAAGGACATCGACATTACATCCAGATAAATGATTACAAAATAGGGGCAGAAATAAAAGATACTAAATACTAACAATAAAATGACGGTTCACGGTTTCAAAGTTGAGGTTTTTATGTATTTATACTGTTGCATTCAACACTTGAAACTCAAGGATATCGACATTGTATTCTTTTAAATAATTACAAGACGGAGACTAAAAGAAAGATACTTAATGCTAACGATAAAACGTCTGTCCATGGTCTTAAAGTAATGAATGTTTATGAATTCATGCAACAGTTGCAACTCAAGCTGATTCCCTGTTTCAAAGTCTAGATGTTTATTAATTTATACATAAAGAATATAAATGCATCTTTACACTACTTTTATTTAAATAAAATAATATAACTTTTTATCTTGTATTTAGGATACAAAGGAGGATAAAAAATTTCAATTAAAGCACTGAAAGCTGAAAATTCATCAGAAATCGTCTGAGTACACCAAATAAAATCTCATGAACATTTAATTTTATCAAATTCCTGACAGCTAATAAGATTGTATTTTCTTTTTAGAACTCCATTAGGCTGTTCTAAAGTAGAATGTTTGCATTTTCAAATAGTTTTTTTGATAGTTCTTTGTTCGCTGTCCACTACAACATGTCGACCGAAGTTGTACAGTAGTTTCAAATCACCTTTAAAATTACCTAGTCAAAAGAATTAGTGTAAGCCTGAGGACTGCAATATCTTTTGTCAGTTGGTTAGAATATTTTATAACGAGCGTATAGCTTTGTGTCATTGCGATTGTTTGATCAATTTTTGCGACAATATTTGCTGTTTTTTAGGAAATTAACAATAATCTTTCTTTATAATTAATACCGCTATTAATACACAACAATTAAGAATTTTATCTAAAAGCACATATATTTTTACATTGAAAAATTTTCAATGTATATATCAAAAGTTGTTATTAATTTATCAGGCGCAAAATAAATTTATTTCCTAATTTTCTGTATTCAAACTTTTTAAACTCAATATTTCACTTTAAAACATCAAAATCTAAAATATAAAAAAAGCTTTAAAACAGTAACATTTTAACACAAAACATTGTAAGCAAAAAAAAAAAAAAAAAACATTTTTGTTAATAATCTGCTGTCAAAAATGTCAGATTTTATTTAATTAAAAATCATAATTTGTTGTTATTATCACGATAAAAATATAATAAATTTGGGAGAAAAAAACTTTAACTATCGTTGTTATTGTATCATTTAGATATTTTTTTTTTAAAAAAGATTACTAATTTATTGTTATTTATATTTGTGAATATTAAAGGAATGTTGATGACAGCAGATGGTACCTTGAATATTAATTCAGAACCGCAATTTCTCATAGATAAAATAATTCATTTGAGGATAATATTTTTAAAAAAATAAAACTCAAGTAATTTTTACATTTTGCCTGCTATTTTTTATTATCTTAATAGAAAATTTTAACAATTTCGAGAAAAATAATTAAAAAAAAAAATCATTATCATATTTATGACATTTAAATTTTCATTTTGTGAGTGTGTTATCTGTTACGTCATGTGTTATTGGAATTTTATGAATTTATTGAATTATAATAAAACAAATATAATTAACTTTGTAAACATGTATCGATTTATTACAAATGTGATAATAATTGCAAAAAAAAATATATGGAATTAGAATTTATCATTTAAAATGATTAATCATTAAAAATTGTTTTTTACCTAAAAATACAATGCAAACCTACTGGAGGATAGTAAGTGATCCGTTGCCGTCCAGGAGTATTTTCAGTCTTATTTGCTACACATTTAAGTGTCATGCGAAAGAAAGAACCCCCCTCCCCCACCCCTCCTAGTTTCCGTGTTTCCTAATACCGTGAATGCAACGTACACTGTCAGGAAATTCAAAATGTAGTCTACCTACTTGGAGCATTACCTCTTGCCTCAAGTAGTGCTGGATTTATCATTGTTATGGAATTATTTACACAATTTTAAAGATTATTGCCATAAATGAATCATTTAAATTAATTTTCTTTTCAATTAAAATATGAAATTTCATTATTCATAACTCAAAATGTATGCTTAGTGTTTTTATATCAACATTTTTACTTCGACTTTTAACACAAAATAATTGTTATCATGTTTTTCGCGTTAATAAACATGAAACCATAGTATCGATTCAGAATCTGTGAGTTTTATAGATTTTTCTCTTTTTTTTTACCCCATAAACTAACATTTTTGTTATAAATAGGCAAAAAAATTAAAATGCCATTATGTAACATATTGAATTTCCTTTTTTTTTCTCACGCTATCAACTTTCAAAAGGATTTTACAAAGAAAAGAAATTAAAAACAATAAAAAAATTATGCATTGAATAGATTTAAGAAAGATATATATATTTCAAACTTACCAGAAACCGGTACAGAGCTTAAGGCGCGAAAAAAAATCCTTTTTTCTGCCAGTCCAGTAAGCAATGCATCGATCTGTTGGACACAATGCCAAAATTCAGAGCTTGTGATATACATATAGATTTTATTTGACACATACTGGTTAAAAAAGGAGTTTATCCTATTTTTCAACAATGTATAAATCTATTAGTCCAGAAATATTATTTTGGATTAAGGGATCTGAAAGCTAATCAATGAAATTAAAAATTTGTGCTTGAGTGCATTATAAATTATTTCTAATCCTTAACTTCAGTAAATCATAAATTTTAAGTAAACATGTTTCTTTTATTAATAAAATTATAAATGGTAATATGATTGCAGAATTCATGAAAAAATTTTCTTTTATTTTAGAAATTTCTGGACTATTATTAAAATTATTATCCTGTTCATTTATTAAATAACTAATACAAATAATAATTGTCAATAGTGTAACATATCAGCCTGTACTAGACTTATAACCGCTCAAGAAGAGGGCTATGGAACACTTTAATTTTTATTTACAAGCATTATAACATATTTGTTATGCAGAAAAAAAATGAAAATTATAGATAATTTGATTCACAAGTACAGTTCCCTCCAAGGACGAAAATTTTCAGAGTTCTCGAGTCTACGACAAATTTAACGCACTGCTATGCGACAGGCCTTAACTATCACACGGCGCAATTCACGAAACCAGAAGGGGGTCACTTTGAAAACAGGCGGAAAACTCCGGCCTATTTATTCACCTCAGAGAAAATCAAAACAGTTTCAGTGGACTCGTCACAGAACTATCTCCGTTCTTCACCAAAAATCTACTTTTAAGACAATGCATCCAGAGGGGGGAGGGATCAACTTCCCTCACTTCTATTTGGAGTAGATATTTCTCAGCTCGTTGTCTATCCCCAGCATGATGGAATAACTCATAGTATATCATATTCAATCTGTAGTCGTTTCTTCTAATTTCCTCATTAAATATGAAACCGAATATCTGCTATAAGATTTGAGTGACTGGCAAAACTTTTTCAAATTGAAGCTTTTCAAACAGCATACATTGTTCTCTCCTGGGAATGAAATGCTAAAAGTCTTGTCGTGAGATAAAACATGTTACAATAGGTAGAGGTTGTAACTTATATTTTAATATTAAATATATGTACATATGTCCAACATGTACTTTAGATATTGTTGTGAAAATGTATTCTAGTGGGAAAAGTAATTATCTCCCACTGGAAGCAGTGAAGTTGATAAAATATCCTGAACGTGACGAATGATGTCTAATAGCCTCGCCCACTGTTCGATGCACTAGAATTGAGTGACGAATATCATGGCGATTCTCTCCACCATCTAACTCATGTTTTCTAGCATTTAATGAATTGAGGAGAAATAACGGACTAGGATAAATTTTATACCGTTTTTCAAAAGATCTTGGATTTATTAACTAGCACGGAAGAACAATTAACTAGCCTGATTTAATCATACTTGCCACAACTGCCGAATAAATTCATTGTTCTGATCTAAATATTCTATATCAGGAAGTTTTTGGGTTATTAAGAAGTACTTCGATTGACAATAGACGAATAAATTAAATTTAAAAAAAAGGACATTACTAATACTGATAAGTGCTTTACTCATGGTCATGTATGCAACTTGCGTACATGTAGGCTGGCATTCGAATTTGCTGGCGGATTTCTAGTCATGTTTTTAAGTAAGTGATGTTTTGGTATAAGAAAACAAGGTAAATTTAACTAACAAGTTTGGCTGGATATACAAGGATTGAATATACAAGCCTGGATATATAATAGCTTTTTATGTAATTTACATCTATATTAAGGCACTTATCACACTATCAATGAATTTCATCCTCATAAAAATCTGTCACCAGATTTCTTAACTATTCCACCATGTTCGTTTTCACATTATTATATTCATCGTAGCGTATATTACCAAACAGCTTTTATGAGTGCAATAATAAATTATAATCGTTTAGGGCTAAGTTAGGGCTATACAGAGGATGGTCAAATTTTTTTAAATGGTCTCGATCAACTACTTGTGGACGAGCATTGTTGTGAAACAAGTCGAGCATTTTACTAAACATACCATGCTTATTGTTTTGAAGGGTAGGAAGCACGATGCAGGTAATTTAAGGCTACACAATATCGCTTGACTCAAAATTGGCACTCTTGGACTTGGCACAATTCATTGACTGCGTTACCAAGAAACAAGAAACATTAAAGGAAAATACTTTGTCCATTCCAAAATATAGTGCACTGTATTTTTGGGCTGAATTTAGTTCTTTGAACTTCACTTTGTTGGGATTAATTGCATTGATTATAGTTTGATTCCGGTGCATCATGAGAGACAAAAATTTGTCACCGCTTGTATGGCCATCTTTAAATGAATTACACCATTTTCTTACCATTCTATCCCTTATTGCGTTTTGTCTAGGTTTAAGTGACCAGCATTAAAAAACAACAGCCACTAGTTGTCATTCCACTAGTTGTCATTAAAATTCATCGCAATTGAAATGTATGATTTGCGGAAATTTCTGTTTTATCTAAGGCCCACAATGGAAGATTAGTTATGCTAATTATGCTGCAGATCTTCCTTTTTAGTCGAGAATGGCTATAGAGTAAAATTCACTTCAGCTGATAGGGAAGATATGCGGTAGATTTAACTTTATATATGGTGCATGATAGGAAACCAGTTACACTATAGTAAAACGAGTTTCTGGAAATTTGTAGGCATAATATATTCCTTAAAATTGAATAATCACATATCCTAATAAAAAGGGGTAAGAAAAAACAATAAACTATGAGAAAAATGCTTTTACGAGGGTAAATATGATTGTAAATATTGATAAATATATACATATATATCAGGAAATATTAGAGTTAAGTATAATTTCTTAATTAAAGCAATAATGAGGAATAACATTTATGAAAAATAAAAGTTCATAGAAACCATAACGATGCACAATATCAATGCGGTGTATTACTTCTGATTTGTTAAAATTATAAATTAATTCAATTTGTCTTATAAAACTCTTTATCATGAACTGAGAGTATTTATTTTGATATAAATATTTGTGTTTGATAAATGAATAAATGTACTAATTCTTAATAAAAATTATATTAATGGTTTATTTTATACAAATTTGCAGTAGTTAAATACTCAAAATTAAAAATTACTTAATGCAAGTAAAAGGCGAAAGAAATGATAAGGAGGTATTGACTATTCTTTTATCAAATCAACTTGGCGAGTAATAGCTATTCTTTCATTAAAACGGATTCAAGATTAAATATTATTCTTTTATCAAGTCGGGTAAGGCAGGAAGTAAATATTATTTCATCATGGCGGAGAGGCAACAATTGACTCTAAAGTAAATATTCCGTTCTCATATTGGTAGACATTAAAGGAGGCTTCGATATTGTTAAATAAAAATCAATTAAAAATAGTTTTCATAACTGAAAACATAATATAAAAATCCTGCTTGAGGTTTTTAACATTGGAAAGGTAGCAAGTTAAACAATAGCAAATCAGCGATTCTTAACAATAGAAAAGGAGTAATTTAAATCTGCGACCAGTTTTTACGAACAGTTCCAGGGCAATTTACAGGGACCCTGCAATGGCTGAAAGTTCTGAAATCCAATAACTAACGAAATATTACATTTTAAATTACCAGTATATATGCTGATTGCATTACCTTAAGTATTTGTCCATTTTTAAATGACCATATTGTATTTGCTGATTACATTACCTTAATCGTTTCAAAGCAAAATAAAAGAGGGACTCAAAAAACTCGGAGCTACAGCTTTGAAGAAATTCAAAATATGGACAGTAAAAAATCAACTTACTATCTGAGTGGGAAAATATATTTATCTTATACTCGGTAAATTAAGAGCTAGTCCAAAGATTCAATGAAAAATAAATTAGTACAAAAAAAGAAGACGCTCATCATATTGAATACGAAAACTTAATTGGATTGCGTATCTTCAACCAAAAGAATGAAAGTCATTTCTTTAGAATCGCCGGCAACAAGTGGGAATCAATAAAAAAACATAGAAAAATACTCTAAAATATAATTATAGAGCGCATGGAGCAGCAATATTGGAAATCAATTATATAACCAGAAGAATATAAATGCTTAACTAATTTCAAAGATATTTTTTTTCTTTTTATTCTTAGAACTTATCGCACAACTCCAACTTCAGCTTTGACAGTGGTTTACTGGAATGCCACCTTTATACCTGACAAATAAATATGAAATTATTTTTATACAAATCACTGAAGGTCGAAAAAGCTTTATAATATATGATACTAATTTTAATAGAATCGACTATAAGGAAAGAAAAAACCATGATACCTTCGGCAAGTTTAGACATACATCTCAAATTCAGCATTCTTAACTATTTCAACTATTTATAATTCCGCGATTAATATTCTAAAAGATTACTCTTAATCAGAAGTTAGCACAGGCTATTTCAAATATTATGAATTAATTCACGAAGGGACACAATGTCTTCCAAGCTGAACCTCTTTATGTCAAAAACGTCTTAGAATAGTCGGAAACTCTAATTGATCCAGTATCAGTTTGGACGGAAAGCAAATCAAGTATATCTGCCCTCCTCAACTAGCCATCTAATGATCGTAGAAATTCATGATAATTTCTCAAACGGTAATTACTTTGGATACAAGCACATAAAGGCTATTTTGGCAATGAGTATGCAGAATGCCTTAATAAAGAAGGCATTTGGCCGACGACATAGTTTTGTATTCGTTTCCATTTCCAAAAATAACTTAAATAATTTTCTTTTAAGAGTATTTTCAATAAGATTCGAAATAAAACAACACAGGGCGAAGAGTTTCCGAAATCATACCTAATACACCCCAAAAAATCATAGAATTCTTTGTAAAGAAATCATATTCAAAAGTGGAAATGGACCATTCGCAATTCAAAAGATTTAACCTCTCAGAATATTATTTCTGCTCGTGTGGAGAAGCATTCCATTTTGGAACTACTTGTCCTCTTACATAATCATAACATCATAAAATTCCTTTTCTACCTTTTTTTTCTCATTCAGTGGTACAGAAATATAATTTGCAACCCATGGACCAGATGGAATAACATCAATTCAATTAACTTGATGGAATAAAATGAACAATTAATCATCCCAATTAACCATTAGCCCTGAAATACTAATTGAATTCTATGCACCCATTGTTTCACTCGAAACAAAAGTATTTCGTTCTTCGTGGGCTGAAAGCTGTCATAATATTTTGTTTCGCGTACCATACTTAATTTTTCGCATGTTTAATACCATCATTTATTCCTTTTCTATTGTATA
This sequence comes from Caerostris darwini, assembly GCA_021605075.1. Lineage (NCBI taxonomy): Eukaryota > Metazoa > Arthropoda > Arachnida > Araneae > Araneidae > Caerostris > Caerostris darwini. Next base: position 277,073 of record BPLQ01009477.1, read on the forward strand.
TTTTTCGTTACACTCCTGCTTGTATTAGTACCATAGTCTATTTTTTTTCTGCTCATAATTCATTGTACTTCTGTAATTCTGCAATGTACGTACGATATTATTATTATTTTTACAACTTCCAAACACCAGAATTTGCTTTTCAACTGACCATCCTCTGTTTTGACTCGTGATTAAATGTTTTAAATGTTTAGCGACTCGCTATTACATCTATAAAGAACCCGTGATCTCTGGCACCTTCACCTATTTAATTGATAAGGGACATATACCTCGGTGCAGGAGGGAGATAGGGGAAAAAGTAAAATAGTAAATATTAGGTACTCTATCTAGGGAAGATTTAGTATCGGTGTGCATTTTATGTGCAATTCATTTTATCGTCTTCTATTGAGGTATAATCTAAATCCATGCTCAGAAATTGTATACTATAACTGTCAGTAATAAACAGGTATTTGACTAAATCTCAAAAATAGATAGTGGGGATTATCCATTACAACATACAACCATGGTTTCCGCATAACCAATTCAGACACTATAATTTAATTTTTAACTGACCATCCTCTGTTTTGACACGTGATTAAAAATTTTATTGTTTAGCGACTGACCATTACATCTGTAAAGAACCTGAGGTATCTGACAGATACCCAGCCTGCATTTGTTAATTATTGTAACGAACTACTACGAGAAACGATTCTTATCATTTAAAATGGAATTTGTAATCCGTCATGAGCAATGAATTCAAGAATTTTTAGTTTTAGAGTAGTGCCTTTATAAAGGTTTCAATTTCCCTTTTGCCAAATTCTGCACTTTGTAGTATTTTAGAAAGCATTTGGATAAATTGCGGTAAGGCAGCATCAACGAGCCCCCATCTCAAAGCACCAGGTAAGTCAAATGAATACATCCTTAACTGTCATGAACTAAATAAAAGTAACATAACGACGCTATGTTATTGTAAACAACAAAACGAACTCTTTGAGTACATCCTACGTAAAATTGAATCCTGGCAAATCTGGATTTTGCCGTGTAGGATCCTCATCTTTTATTTTTCACCACATAATTTATGAATGATTTCAGCATATAATTTTTAAATAAATTTATTTTATTTTATATTTTTAACTAAGATTGTTTTTTGAATATAATAACAGAATTATAATCATTTTTTTTTCATTAATTGTGCCAAATTCTTTGTTATATAGAGACAACCATTTCGATTTTATATTTGATACTCCCTTAACTTCAAATTCTTTTAATTTATACAGAGAAAAATTTAAAAAATCACCATGACGGAAAGTGTGGAAGCATTGTACCCATGATGCACGTCTAATAGAACTACATCTAATTATTGAAAAATCTAATTTTTGAATTCTAATTCTACCTCTAAGTTCTAATTCTATTTTATTCTAAATTCTAATTTTATCTAAATTCTATATCTAATTACTAAAAACTACCATTTGAACGTGGCGTCAATTTTGTTTAATCACATTGGCGATCAAAATTGATTGACCGTAGATCGATTCACTACTGTCAATCCTTCTCAATCTCTAATCTCATTCCGTAAATTGACGCTCCGTTAGCGTCGCGTTGCCAATGGAAATGTACTCTTTGACTCCAAATAATGCTCTAAAACTCACAATAAATAAACAACTTCTTTTTTTTTTCAAACTCTTTGGTTATTTATCCATGTAATTATTATAATATGAATAAAATAATTTCATCTTCTAATAAATGAAATACTTATAAATCTTATCAAAATAAATATTTTAATTTATCTCTAATTAAATATCATTTAATTATATAAATTTCTAAATAAAAGTATTTTAATAAGAAATATAAAAACCATTAAATTATTTTAATACCAAAAATTAGCCTCATTAGAATTTAATATTATTTCCTAACTTTATTCATTTTACGTAAATATTTTAATCAAGTCTCAAGTGAATATTATTGGTGTGTTAATGCATTTTGGAGATTTTTTTATCGTATTTAATTATGATAGTTACAATACGCATCAATTCTATAACTTGATTAACTATAACTGCAACTTTAAAAAAAGAAGAATATTTTTGTTTCTTGCTATTGTGTTTAGCTACCAAAAGTAAGTTTTTAAAATATGTTTTCAGTAAAAATTTTATTGTTTAAAAACTTACACAGGCTTTTTGATTCAAGTACTAATTGCTAGTTGTGATTATGATCAATTGACATTTTTAAATAACAAACATTGCGGCATACATAATTTGCTAAGAATTTTATTAAGAAATTTATTGATTTATTAGGAAAGGATTTATTTTATAAGCAAATTTATAAGCAAATCATGAATTGGGGTCTTTTTATTCATTTTAAATATTTGTATGCATACATTTTATTTAACTTTGCTAGACAATTTCGTATTGAAAAGATAGCTAAATGTTGATTTCGTTTTTAAACTAACTGCTACTTAAAATTGAAAGTTTTTGAATTGCATGATTTTAAATAAATAATGTCTGGATAAATTCTGATTGGCATGCTTTGTGAAGAAGGAACCTGATTCATAAGAAATATCTCATTTGAAATTAATTCAAGCAAACTTACGTTTTAAAGAAACACGTATTTGAATTGCTGCTCTTGTAATATCTGCAAGAAGTGTCAATAGTTCGAATGTATAATACCACTTAAAGACCCGCTACTCATTTTTATTATTGAATGGATACTTGTATGGTTTATAATATAAAATTTATTTTGTTAACAAAATATTAGATAATATAATAATTTTACAGAATCAGAATTTATTTAAAATTTGATAGTTTGGTTAGTTTGGTTACATACTCGTATTTTTTGTTAAATGAACCAGAAAGACTTATGAATGCAAAGCTAATAAATTGCTTTCAGCATTAAAATGTCTTTTATATACTTGGAATAAAATATTAATATAATAACATATATGTATAAAGATGGTTATCAAAATAATGGAAACACCCTAGAGTTATAAGGATTCATTTACTAATATGGCATATGGTGTCAGACGTGTTTGGCGTATAAAATAGCTCATATTCACTTGTGAATAGTATTACCCAAGTGCTGAATAGTGTTTAGAGGAATATTGACTCATTGTTCATTGAGATATTGTGAAAATTTCTATTGATGTCATTAAAAAAATACCAAAAATGTGTCAACTGCCCTGATGTCGAGCGTATTTCTCATCCTGTCTTTGATTGTCCATTTGTTGCAGCCGCTATTCAATGTCTGGACCATCCCTCGGAAGAGAATTTATACTCCGAGCTGGCAATTAACATAGCGAATATTATTCGGGAGCACCTCGATTTTTGATTTTCTTGTATTATTTACTGGATACGACAGCAACAACAAGCACAGGTGTTTATATATATGTATATATATATATATAATATTTTCTTATTGTACATCAGGGTACCACGTAAAAAACACTTGCAAGTGATGAATGGAAGCCACTGACTTCTGGAGGGCCTTTTAGGGATAAAAGCACCTTACTTGTGTAAAATGTAAGAATACCCGGAAGACTCCCACCAGGCAATTTGATTTTGGTATATTTTTTCAAAGTCATCATCTTATTAATTCGTTTCTGAAAGCACAGATTGCAACGCATTCAGAAAGCGGTTTCGAACTTGAAATTTTATAAACCCTAGTTATGCGCATTAAATATTAGCGAGTTTAGTATTGTAATTCATTTACAGCAAAAAAAAGTAACAATAAGAGCAAGTTATAGGTTTGAATGGTCTGATGGACTATTTTGGGAATTCAGGTTCGAAACCCAATAACCAATAAAAATTAATGCTTTCATATTTAGACTGTAAGAGGAATGATTAATCAACAAAGACAAAGTGTTTCGTTAGGCTCGAGAGAAAAAGAGTGTTGTGGACCCAAAAACACGACATTTTTTTTATCTGGGAAGTCGGTGGCGTTTTTATAATATCTCGCAAAATATGTGTGTAAGAGCTTTCAATGTGGTGCATACTTGACATCGCTGAATATACTACACCCATGTCCATAAATTAAGGATAATTCAGAATCACACAGAAATTGAACTCTAAAATAAAAATTTCACCTGTAGAAATATCACACACATCTTGAAGAAGAATATGCAAATTACAGGAAACCACCAGATGGCGCGGATAGTATGTCACAATGACGAGAGTGTAAGAGAGTATATAAGGAATGTTGGCAAAGAAGTAAAATTGTTCTCAAGCGCTTTAAAAGCCTTTCAGTGCAATAACCGCATAGTTATGGCCCAAAGGAAGCATTTGGATGATTTTTTACGTGGTAGAATTATCGGACGACTGGAATGTTGACGTACCCAGCTGAAAGTATCCGAGGAACTTGGAATCGACCAGAGTGTCATCTCCAGGCTTTGGCAATAATTCCAAGATGATGGTAATGTGAGTAGATGTTAGAGCACAGGTCGCCCCCGAGTTACAACGCCGAATGAGGACCGGTATTTAGCAGTTACTGCCAAAAGAAACAGACGGAGCACAGCATCAGACCTGTCACGTCAGCTCTCTTCAGCTACCGGTACGACAGTTTCGAGGCAGACTGTGTACAGACGCTTAGGGCACATTGGTCTATATGCTCGTAGGCCTGTCAGATGTGTTCCACTTACCGCAACTCACTGTCGCCTGCGATTAACCTGGAGCAGAGAGCATGAATTGTGGACACCGCAACAGTGGTCTGGTGTAATGTTTTCCGACGAGTGCAGGTTTAGTTTGCAGTCTGATTCTCGTCGGACTTTCATATGGAGAGCGCCAGGTACCCGTTACCACCAAGAGAACACCATTGAACGACACCGTTACGGTGGTGCAGGATAGCTCGTTTGGGGAGGAATTATTCTTGGTTCCAGAACTGACCTGCATGTTCAGAGTGTAACGATGACAGGCCACATCTATCGGGATGTCATTCTGGAACAACATGTACGTTTGTTTCGGGGCGCCATGAGTGCTTAATTTCTGTTTATGGATGACAACGCCCGTCCTCACCGTGCAAACAATGTAGATGAATGCCTTCAATTGGACGATATCACCCGTATGGATTGGCCAGCATACTCACCGGACTTGAATCCAATAGAGCATGTGTGGGATAGGCTTGGCCGACGAATTGCAGCCCGTCAACCCCCTCCCACCTGTCAACCGGAACTTCGGAGGGCATTGCTTGATGAGTGGTGTAATATTCCCCAATTCACACATGGCAAGCAAGCCTTCAAGGCCACAACTCAGTATTCCAAGCTGAACTTCATGCAATCCTCAATTCCTTGATATGGCTCATAAATACTAACTATAAAAGAATTAACATCTTCACGGACAGTTATTCATCTCTCACAGCCATCAACAGATTTTTTAACAAAAATAGTCAGGTTCAAGATATCAGAAATCTTTTATACACAATCAACAACAAATCAATCAGCCTATTGTGGATCAAAGCACATGTCGGCAACAAGGGTAACGAACGTGCCGACTTTCTTGCCAAAGAAGCGACAAAGCAAACAATACATCAATCCCAATTAAAAGGCCCAACAAGCCTACTGAAAAGAGAACTAAAATTGAATAGCCTCAAGATCTGGCAAGAAGAGTGGGACACTCAGCTTACAGGAAGAAGAACCCATCAATTTCTTCCAACAGTGTCAACGAAGATGTCCATAAATACATATCTAAACTACTTTGTAACGGGACATGGTCCCTTCCCCGCGTACTTATACAGGTTCAATATTAAAGATACGGACAACTGCATTTGTGGTGAAACTGGCACGCCGGAACACTATCTCTTCTCCTGCTCTTTAACAGACTCAAATCACGTTCTCCAACCAAATCCAGATACATATGCAACCTGGGCACAAAATGCAGCATTCTCCAAAACAATAAAGGAAAAAATTATTAAAGTGATGGACTTTGTAACCCATAATATAGACTACATTACACAATAGAAACAAAAAGCATGTTCTTAATCTATTATTGTATCTATATCCCCTAACAGCTTGTGTAATACTAATTACCATACACAGCCATTTCCTTTAAATAATTGTGTTAACAATTTTATTGTACATTTGTAAATATCAGTAATCTTTCTCTTAGTTGTCTAATTTTTGTTTTGATTTTCTATAATTTAATGATAGATTTCTATAAGTAGTTTTAGTAGAGTGATTGCTGCCGATGGCCATAAAATGTGTGCTATTCGCCAGGAATCACTCAAACAGGCCTAAAGCAAGAGTTCTTAGAACTCCTCACGATTGAGAGCCGTTCCGATGTGTTGATATGCACCAGACAACTCTCAAAGCGGAACGGACCCAGCGATTATCACTGATTAACAACTGTGAACTCCGCCAAAGGGCTGCTTGCGATACCCAGAGTGGTTTATCAATCCTCCCTTTCCGTAGTTGTGCAACCAACACTGAAATCCCGTTAATTCGGGAAGGCCAGTGGCACTCCTGCGGCGTCTAAGATCAGATTGATAATTTGATACTCAGCATGCCTTGGCGTTGTAAGGCCTGTATTGCATCGTCCGGGAGACATACTCCATATCAACCATCATACTAACCATGTTATACTGTTTTTGTAAATAGGTTCTTTTTTGAAATTTGCTCCAGGGAGTACAAATCGCAATTTTTATTAATTATGTCAAACATATAGCATCTTTTTTTGCTCTTTACCTTTTGTTTAATAAATAGACTTTACAAATAAGTCAAATTTGTTTTGCTTCTGTCTCTTTTTTTGCCTGAATTTCATTATCCTTAATTCATGGACATAAGTGTAAATATCTATTATTCTATTGGCGAATTACTTGAGGTTAAGATAACAAATAAAAAGTTATGGAAAACAATGTTAATAATTATATTATAATATAATAATTTAATAGAATTTCAATTATAACTGACATTATCAGATCATTAGTTATAATTGAAATTCAGAGCAATTGATATGGAAAATTTATGGCCTTATCTAATGAGAAAGATGGATAGCTAATTACCCAATACCAATGCTTCTTAAATTGTTAGGAATGATATATTCCTTAGAGCTAACCAACTGTAAGTCTTTAAAAATAGGAAAAAGGAAAAATATTTTTGGAAGGACAAATATAATTGAAAAGATTATTATCGTTCTAAATGGCTTACCTAGACATGACAGAGTCACATGTAATTACTTTTAATAATAAAATTAAAGAAATAATGATGAACAGGACTTTTAGATAAACAGACTAGAAATTTATAAATACCATATAAACACACAATAGCAATGCAGTCATGTTTGTTAAAATAGAAAAGTATGCATTTCTTTGTATAATTTATTTGAACCACCTCACAAAGTATTTCGTTAATTTTATTCCAAATTTTTTTTTATGTTTGAGAAGTAATTTAATTTGCCAATTTGTATTAAATTTTGGAGAGTGTAATTGAAATAGGGAGAAGATGTGGGTTTTTTAATTATAATTTTTTTTTTTTTTTATGAATGCTGAGTGGGTAGAAATGACTGCCCTATTTTTTTTTAAGACAAGGTGGGGAGGAAATGTGTTTTCAATCAAGGAATATAGATCAAAAAATGAATATCATCTTATTAAAGCGAAATAATAAAAATGAATATTTTTTATCGGGTCGGATGGAGAGGTAATGACTATAGTTTTATCGAGGCAGGGTGAATGTGAGGCAAACCTGCCATTCGGGAGTCAAACCAATGTCTCTTTGCAAGATAACAAGTATTAACAACCGGACAGAGGTAAAAATGACTATTATTTGTTTCAATTCCTTCTATTAGCTCACACTCTCCCTATATATATCTTGTTCAAATTTCCAATCGTTCATAAAATACTTTTTATTCATCCACTCAAGTTCAAATACATTTATATTAACATGAAGTGGATGACACTGGAGGTTAATACAGTTTTTTCAAATATTAACTCATTCATTAAATTTAATTAATTAATTTTATTTTTTTTTAGATTTAAGTTGCATATATCTACCAATAGATGGCGCCAGATAAATTTTAAAAAAATGAATGAAAATTATTTATAAAGGACTTTCTGCAACATAGTGTGAAAAAAGTAGAAATTTACTTAATTTTTTTTTTATTTTTTTTATATTACTTTTTTAAGGCAAGGTGGGGAATAAATGTTTTTTTATCAAGGAATGTACAGCAAGAAATGATAATTATTTTATCAAAGTGAAACGTTATGACAATGAATATTTTTTTATTGGTCAGGATGGAGATGCGACGACTATACTTTCATCGAAGTAAGATAGAGAAGAAATTACTATTCTTGTATCAAGGCAGGATGCAGAGGCTTGGCCTGGTTTGTCGCTCTACGCTCATTATTCGCACACTTTACGCAAAATAGACCGGAACCTACAGTTTAACTTGGATTCCGAACCACTCACAAACATCCATGCCATAGCCAAGATTCAAACCTGAAGTTTGTAGGGCTGGATAGGAGATGGCTGTACATTTATCAAGGGGAAGTAAATGAGAGTCAGACTTAAAAAAAGGGGGGGGGGATTTCATGCCATTTGGGAAACAGACTGTTAATGCGAGTCTAAGATTATGTCTGTAATGTGAGCCACCAATGGAAGTCAAACCCACGTCTCTTTGTAATCTACCAAGAACCAATGGAGTACAATCCTTTTGTAATTTATGTGTTAAAATAAAATAATATTGGTTTTGTTTTTTGTTTTTTTGTTCTTTTGTATTTACAAAATAAATTTCTTCAATTAAAGAAACCAAAATATGCAAAACAAACGTGTACTTAAAAATGCAGGTCAGATAAGGGATAAAAAACCATGAAGCGTTTTTTAAAGAAGGATTTTAGAAAAGTGTCTTTTGTCATCGTCATTCCGCAGCCATTACTCGGATTGCTATACGAGTTTTCTAAATCCTGGTTTAATATTTCATACAATATTCTTGGTTAAATATTTTTTATCTGATGGGGTCAAGTGGTAACTTTTATCAAAGCATGGTGGAGGATAAAAATGGCCTATCAAGGCAAGGGCAGGTTTGGCTTGGTTTATCACTATACGGTCATTTCTTGTACACTTTGGGCTAATTAGACCGGGACCTAGAGTTCAGCGTGGATTCCTAATCACCAATAAACATTCATGTCACTTCCAGGATTCAAATCTGAAACCTGTGGTACCAAAGGCCAGAACACTAGTCAATTGATCATCACGATGAAGGCAAAGGCAGGTGACGACTATTCCTTTATCAGGGCAAAGTGAATGTGAGAGGGACTTAAAATGGAAAAAAAAAAAGACGTGTCATTGAAAAAGAGACTGTTATTTAAGATAAGAAATGGTGAGTTTAAGATAATATCTGTAATGTGCGCCCTCAACGGTAATCGAACCGACGTCTCTTTGCAAGCTAACAAGATGCAATGGGGGGATGGCTCTTGTAATTTAAGTGTTAAAAATAAAATAAATGGATATGTTTTGGTATTTACAAAATAAATTTCTTCCATTAAAGAAACCAAACTATGCAAAAAAAATCACACATGTACTTAAAAATGCAGGACAGAAAAGGAAAACAAACCATAGGAATTTGAAAAAAAAAAGAGGAACTCACAAAAGTATCTTTCACTATCGTCATTCCGCAGCCATTACTCGGATTACTATACGAGTTTTCTAATTCCTGGTTTAAATTCTGTCTGCAAATGTTCCACAATTTGTTCGATTTACTTTTTTAATTTTCGTCTAATTACTTGCGATTCGTTACTGCAAATCTTTACTATCTCACGAAATATACTTAACAGTCTTAAACCAGATCCCGAAAAGACATTATTGCGTTCTATAAGGATTTGGTGATAGTTAGGGTGAAACTAATTTAAAGAAACCCGATAAAAACAGAAATGCAGTTGAACAGAAATTAGGATTAGTCGGTTCGATTTCTGAGCTCAGTTTGTTTAGGAATAAAAAAAATTGTTAACTTACTTCTATTTAAGTTATTGAATAATGTGTTTTCGCAACACAGATATGTTAGGTATATAGGGATAGTAGTTAACCCCTTATTTAGAATGCCCCCTTATATATTTAAGGAAATTCTTTGCAATGCTTTTTTTTTATCAAATGTATTTATTTTTTGACGATATATATGGACGAATATAAATTAATTTTCAAATATGTATTTATATTTTTGGTCTATATGATTAGATATTGTTAGATTAAAATTACCAACAGCCGCAAATTAAAATATATTAATTCTATTCCTTACCATTTTTGTGGGAAAGGAATTTTATTTCTCCGTTTTGTTAGAATAGACCTCTAAATGTGCATAGACTTATCATGACATTACAATCCATTTATCTAGCGGCGAATAAATCGTATTAAACACCCTCAGTGACCGCCTTTTTGAATACAAGTTCAAAAGTTTATAACAGTTTTCGTTTTTATGATTTCTTGCAAACCGTCATATATGAATACTGTTACTCTATGTTATTGGAATACGAAAGAAGGTATATTCAAACTTAACTTCTTCATTTTCGCAATAGCCTCATGGTGGTCCAAGGCCATCTGCCTATTGCCCAATGTTTTCCTTTTACGAGGTAGGGTTGTCAGTCCTACAGTCATATTAGATCCGGCTTTCTGTTTAAAGTGGATTCCGAGTCACAACAAACATCCATGGCACAACCGGGACTCAACTTGAAACTTTTTGCAGTGAGCGCTAAAGCTCTAGTCATTCGTCTGTCAGGTCCTTTCAAACATAAGAGTACATGCAAATTTATTTATCTAGTAAATAGATATAAAATTCATTTTAATGCCTTCAGTATATGAATTTTCAAAAAACGCCTTTTTCAAGATTATTGTAATAGTCTTCTTAGAAATGTTTAAGTTTTTAAAATTCTTTTAAAGATAAAATGTTTTTTTTCTGGGTTGATTAATTGTTTTTTTTTTTTTTTTTGTAGTTTTTTGTCTGTAGTGTTTCTCCTTTCCTTCTTCACCTAATAATGTATATATGCGTTCCGTAAAGTTCAATTCTTGAAAATACTCTCTGAGATTATTATAACCGTTTTCTTAAGAATTTTTCGTGTTTTTTGGAATAAATTGTTACATCTCTTGTTTTTAATAATTGTACACTTCTTGAATAATTGCGGTTTTCTTTTGAATAATTGTACAATTCTTTTTAATAATTGTTAATTTTTTATAGTGTTTTTCTTTTCCTTCTTCACCTATTAATATATATATATAATATAAAGTTTCACAAAATTCTGTTCCACGACAAGCTGTCTTCGAGCTTATTATAATAGTTTAAGAATTTTTGATTGACTTGAATGATTGTATATTTCTTGATGTACTCTTAATCGTTTAAATGTTTCTCTTTGTTTCTTTTTCGCGTGTTTGTGTATTAAGATCCAATTAGTCGCTATTTCCCAAACTCACTTAAAACAGGAATAATGATTCTCAAAGGGACGGACTCACAGAAACAGGAAAATTATTGCTGGCGGAACGTTATTTTCATGGTTTCGATAGACATATTTTTGTTTTGTTTTTGTTTCTGATGTGTTCCTTCACCATTCCCCTTTTTGGCGTACACTTCTGTAATAATGTAATGAATCTCGGAAACAAAACCCTCCTATTATTTCTGTTAGTGGATTATTCAGGAATATATAAGTGGAATTTGAAGTCAATCGATTTTGAAAGAGAAAAAAGTTAAATATTTAAGAAATAAGAATAAAATTATAAATAGAATAGTTATATAATCATATTGCAGCTATATTTTAGTAATACTGAATAGTTTGTTTTAAGAATAATCCTTAAAGGAGAATTTCATTGTGAAAAATCATTCTCATAAAATAATAAATTCCATGGAAAGATAGTCAAAAAGAATACCTTAATAAAAAAGCAATACCGTTTCAAATTCGTAATTGCACTAAAGTGGATTAAATTTATTACAAAGTATCCAGTATTCAATATATTCAATGATCATCCATTCTGAAAATAATTGCATTGAAATATAATAGGTTTATTTACAATATTTTATGAATACTAAATAATGTTGGAAAAACATTCTAAAATTGCTCCATATATAATAATGAAGCCAATAATATATAGCATTATTAATATTTTTCTCAATGTGAGTTGGGTTTTAAGAATTATAATAATTTGGAATATAAATATTTAAAATTGGAATACGCGATTGGAATATTATTTGGAATTGTATGTAAAATTTTTTAAATAAAAAAGGTTTCAGTTTTAATATTTTAAGCTAGCATTATATTTATTATTTCAAATATAATTCAGAAGTTTAGAACGGTTTTATTATGAAATAATCATTTATAATTTATTTGGTTTTCTTAATCCTTATAATATGATACTATACTCTCTGGTTACCTCAAATTGTCTTCAAACAGAAATTTTTTATTCAGAAATACTTCATTCCACCACATTAAGACTCTTTTAAGTATTTATTCTTATAATTTGCTTTTTTTTTTATAAATTAATAATAGTATCAAATGTGTTATAATAAGCAAAAAATGGCGGGATTATTTTATTTATGTCACATAAATAATTTATTAAATAACATTTATTTCAAGCCTTTTATTAATCGTCCATAATTATCATGGTGAAATGTTCTATGGATTAATGTTATTTGAAATATGATCTAGGAATTGAATGGTCTAGTTCTAAAAGCTGATTTATAATATGCTCGATTTTCTATAATATACTTTTAATTGCATTTAATTTCTTATGTATAAGACATAAAATATTCAGAATGTTTTATGTGTTACGCAGGTATAAATTGTTAATAAAATATATCCAAATATCTTTATAATTCACCCCCAAAAAAATTGTAATAAATTATTATATGGATTATTATTACTACTTGCAGTCAATCTATGATGCTGGAATTTGCTTTGTTTTATTTAGCATGTTACTAGCTACATTAAATTCATTATATTAAGCAGAAAAAAATTAGTTATTAATTTATGTATAACACAGGAATACTATATACAGTAGGACCTCTGTGAGTCGAACTTCAAGGGAGACGCCAAATAATTCGAGTTATAGACTTTTCGACTTATGGAGGATTAAGACTTACGCGAAATTTGTATGGAAATATTCGACTTGTAGAGGTTTAGATTCTGTCTGACTTATTTTGAATTAGACAGGTAAAATAAATAAAAATTCAAGTTACAGAGGTAATAAATGTGTTTATTAGCAACTTAAAATTTATATTACGTGCTACTATGAAAAATCAAAATAATTCCGGAACAACTTTAAACTTAAAAATATTATCTATTAAAAAAGTCAGTGGTTTTTTTTTTTTTTTTTTTTTTTTTTTTTTTTTTGCTTTTGACAATTCGATTGTTCTCTATCTATAGCATTATCTAAGCTATAAAGAGCAGAAAATTCTTTTTCTTCCGAGTTGCTAGTTTGCTCTATGAAATTCCGCAATACATTTAATGCTGTTCTTGCCTCTTTGTTGGAAACCCATGGAGCGCTTGCTATATTATTGGAATCTTCTATGTCATCTAAATCATTAGTTTCAGTTTTCTGAGCAACTAAATCTATAATTTCGTCATCAGATAATGTGCCAGCAGTAATAACTCCGTCATCGCACGTAATGAAGTCCTCAAAACATATTTCTGTTTCAAATACCACTGTATCCCATTCTGCAGGAGGTTGGATAGAAATAACTTCTACTTCTTTTGTTGATCACAATGGAAAACCACAATGTACATAACAGTTTTTTATAGTAGTTGCATTCCATTTCGCTAAGTTTGTCAGCCATTCTCATGGCTTGCAATACATCTATATTAAAATTATTTTTCATATTATCCAACATGCTCCTAACTACTTTTTCCGGTATAATGACTTGAAGTTTTTAATGATGCCTTGCCCCATAGGCTATAATTTTGATATGATATTGGATTTTAACTGCTTTCATTTGTGGAACAATTATCAATTGTGTGCCATACAATTATCATTATTTCATTGTGTGCCATACAATTATCAATGAATAATAGAACTTTTCTTTTTTCTCTAGACATTCTCTTGTCCATATTTATGAGCCAGTTTTTGAAAATTCCAGAAGTCATCATGCTTTTGTATTTGCTTCCTATTTCAATGATAGCGATTTGCATCTTGAAAAACAAAGAGGTTTCTTAGCTTTTCCGATGATTAATGGTGAGAGTATTTCTGTGCCCGATATGTTTGCTACAAGCAAAATAGTTAAACGTTCCTTGCTATACTTCCCACCATGGCATCGATCATTTTTTAAAGTTAGAGTTTTATCAGGAAGACATTTAAAAAACAGTCCCGTTTCGTCGTCATTGAGTATACAGTGAACTTTTGCTTTAGCATTTGGAAGAGATGAAGAAATCAAACTTCAAAATGCTAAAGCTGAATGTGCTTTGTAAATGACAAGGGACTGAGGAATGAATGCTGACCTACTGAAGTGGTAGTTCGTTTGAGAACAGCGATCCTCACTGAATTATAGGACAAGGACAAAGAGCCCCTAAATGTTTATTTTGGAAAATATATCAAGTCAATTATCTTAGTCTTATATTATTATAATTCAATTAGTTGATGAATTATTTTCTTTAATTTTGTAGTAATCTTGCCATACATTAAATAATGAAGCCATACATTTCATACATTTCAATTTTATTATAACAGTGCTCTTAAGAATTTTTGATGCTTTTTTGGATGACTTGTTTTGAATAATTGTACATTTATGGATTTACTCGTACTCCAACCAGACAGCTCTTCATAGATATAATACAACACGTTGTTATAATCACTATCGAGTCCTCCGGTTTTCTGAGGAACCAGATGATTCGAACATACATTTTTTCATCTGTTAACTTCATCTTAGTCAAGAAGAACCACAACTAAAATTTATTAAAATATTAATGTCGTATAGTTAACAAAGAACAATGAAAAAAAAATTTTTTTTCCAAAACAAAGAATTCCAATGCATCTTCCTTAACATTTTAATCACACTATACTGGAACTGCCTCCAACACGAAAGCCCCCAACACCAAAGCCCTCTCTCTTAATCAAAGCCCAGAATCCGTCAAGATCTTCCACCGGTCAGATGATCCATTGCGCAGAAGGGCGGAAGTATCAGCACGCTTATCAGCGCAAACAAATAAGCGGGCGCGAGTTCTCTCGCTCGGAGAGACAGTGGCCGGGGCTCCTTACAATTTACTCAAAGGAGATGTGCCCCGGCACACACGCCGAGATGCCCCGCTGAATGCACTCTCTGAATAGGTTAAGATGCCCCGAGGTGATGAACTTGATCAATATTGGCTCTCTGGCACCTCACTCTCTGTGGCCTCTTGAAAGCGGTTTCATACGCCAGCTGGTATTGAACTTCGGTGCTCATATGAGCAGCTGCTTTATGTTCCAGAGGTTTTGTACCAATTAGAATACTTGTGGGGGGCGATTCTTTTGATAGATAAATTGTTTATAAATTTATACATACAAGTAAAGGACCATCTTGGGGGGTTATCATATGTGTTCTGATATGAATCCAGCGATCTCCATAACAAATGAGTGGGAAAATAAATAATATACATTATTTAAAATTGATATAACTACTTGCACATCGCGAGTAACGTCATTTAAATAAATGTTTTTGAAATGAAACACTGCTTTGTCCAGTTTTACTCTTATATAAGTGTTTCTTTATTAATAAAATAATATTTAAAAAAAAATTATTTTTTTTAAGTTGTTAAAAGTCAAGTATTATGTGTTTATATAGGTGTGTATTTTAAAATTAATGTATGTATTAACTATATTAATTCATCATCACTGTCGCAACAGCTCCACTGTGGGCTGTCAGCCTACTGGCGATTTCGAGACAGGAGATGTTTTCGTTTTACAGAGTAAGATTATCAGTCATACGCCCTACAGTCACTTTACACTGGGACCCGCGGTTTAAAAGGGATTACACTGGGACCTACGGTTTAAAATGGACAGCTACAAACATCCAGGGCACAACCGAGACTTGAGCACGAAACCTTTGAGCCAAGCGCCAGAGCTATAGTCACTCAGACATCAGATCCCATACGTAGAATTTAGATGTAGAAATTGAACTTAGGATTATTCATATGTTTAATTAATTAAACTTCGAATTAATCAATTAGTTTTTTTCTAAACAAAACATCTTGTACATCTATCCGTTCAAATACAAAATTGGAGATGTTTTATTTTTTCACGGGGTATGGTTGTCAGCCCTACGCCCAACGCTTGCAGTCATATTAGACCCGTAACTGCGATTTAAAGAGGATTCCGAACCACTACAAACAACCCTTCCCGAACCGAGAACCTGTGGCACCCAACGCCAGAGCGCTAGTCTCTCCACCATCAGGCCCCTATATTAATTAACCATGCGTTTTAAAACTGACATGGGATTCGCGTTAATACGATTAATGAGTCAATATCAAGTCACGTGCTCTGTTTTTCATTGATACAAATGTCTTTATTAATAAAACAATATATATATATTTTTTAAATATTCTGATATTTTAAAAAATTGTTAAAAGCCAAATAGTATGTGTGTATATGTGTTTTATGTTTGTGTTTTAAAATTAATGCATGTATTTATTATTTTAGTTGATCATCATCATCACTGGCGCAAGAGCCCATGCCGGCCAAGACCGTCT
Organism: Caerostris darwini; assembly: GCA_021605075.1. Lineage (NCBI taxonomy): Eukaryota > Metazoa > Arthropoda > Arachnida > Araneae > Araneidae > Caerostris > Caerostris darwini. The sequence continues at coordinate 293,654 of BPLQ01009477.1, forward strand.
ACGTAATGACAGATTTCGAGACAGGAGATGGCTTCCTTTTACGGGATAGGGTTATCAGGACTACATTCAATGTTCTACAGTCATATTAGACCGGGCCTGTGTTTTAAAGAGGATTCCGAACCACTACAAACATCTATGGCACAGCCGGAACTCGAACCCGAAACCTGTGGCACTGATCGCCAGATCTCTACTCTTTCGGTCATCAGACAACACAATACGAAACCAGCAATGAAAAGAACGATTCATTCACTCAGGTGAGCTCTAATTGTAAATCGACGATTTGAAAGCACCAAATCTTTAATTTTTTGGACTTTAGCTTCGTCGGTTGAGGTGGAGGGGCTCCGACCAGAGGGCTCTTCGTCTTCAACGCGTTCTCCGGCTTCTTTGGACTGTTTATACCACTTCTAAACATTTCTTTCCTATATAGGAATGCTCACCGAATGCCTTCTGAAACATTCTATACTTTTCGGCAGACAAAATGGAATGCAACTTCTTTGGCAATTAATTCAGACGTTTCAAAAATAGCAGGAATCAGTTTTAGCAATGTTCAGTTTTAGCATTTTAACTCAAACTAATGAATATTTTGACATCAAATTGCACACAAATGTCAAGGACAGTAACAGCAACCTAAAAAAGAATAAAATTGAAATTCCATAAGCCCCGTGAATTTTAAATTGAAAATAGGTCTTACTTTTTGGACTACAGTAGTATTGTATACCTGACATGTTTCTTAAAATTTGTGTTTATTTGTAGAAAATTTTCCTGCTATCCTTGTATTGTTCCTAAATTGTTTTCCTAATGGGAGTTCTATGAAGAATTAGTAATATTTATTAATCAGAAATTAATAAATATTACTAATTCTTCATGAAACTCCCTTTCAGAACTTCCCCCCTTCAATAATTCTTCATGGATTACTTATTAATTAGTAATATTTAGGAATTCGAAACTATATTATTTATATTCGATATTTATTATGAGAAACTATCAGGCATTTACAAAAAAAAAAAAAAAAAAAAAAATGCTGCAATTAATTACAGATAAATATAGATTGCAAAAGAACATTTTAAAGTATATTATATAAATGACATGTTTCTTAAAATATTTGTTTATTTGTCTTGGGATCCCTGTATAAAATTCATAACATTTGTACGTCATTGGACTTTATTTGTAATCAAATTTTATTACAAAATTCCTCACAGTATTATAAATGATGTTGAGAATTTAAAATCAAAGAAATATGCAAATATACTTCCGTAGCATATTATTTTGAGCAATAGAAACAGTCATGGAATTTTTAACTTCCATGATCGAAATACGAATATCGAAAAGTAAGAATTCCAATTCTTGGAATGTAAACTCCCTTTTGCTTTTTTTTTTGTAGCTTTATTTCAATTTGTTCTCATGCAAATGCAGTTAGCAGCCTTCTTCTCTGATTTCCAATTTCCTGAAGAATAAGTTACAAATAGATTTCCTTTTTTTCTCTTTTAGAATTTTGCATTTAAAATGTATTTAAATCTCGTAGAGGTTTATGAAACTCGATTTGAAAAGTTTTCCAGACATTTTTTGGACGGATATGCATTTTTGCTTTCACAGTAATATTTTGAAAAGGAATAGATTTTGAAAGAATCTTTGCATGTTTTGAAAGAAATGCATATCGAGAAGTGCCGAAGAAAATATTTTCATTTTTATTTGAAATATAAAAAAAAGCTATTACTTGATGATTTTTAGAAATTTATCATACATTTTAGTTCGTAAAAATTGTTATGTTAAATTTTTCTTTAAAATATAAAACTTTTTTTTATAAAGCAAAATCTATATATAATGGAGACCCGATAGCCGAGTGACCAGCGCTCCGGCATTCGGTGCCACATGTCTTGAGTTCGAGTCCCGGCGGTGCCTTGAATGCCTGTTGTAGTTTAGAATCCACTTTAAACCGTAGGTCCTGGTCTAATATGACTATAGTACGTTGGTCATATGGGTGAAAACCCTACCGCGTAAAAATAAAACATCTCCTGTCTCAAAATATGACAGTAGGCAGACAACATTGCCTCACCATGGGGCTATTGCCCAATGAAGAAAAAGAACATGTGTTTTATGAGTATGTGTTTTAAAATTAATGCATGTATTTACTATGTTGATTAATTATGTATTTTAAAATTGACATGAGATACACGTGCTCTGTTTTTCATTGAAGAGTCTAGTTCACCTATAGTATATAGATTATTGTGTCAATTTTCTTAAATTAATATCTGAGGTTTCAGTGAGCTAAATTAATATATTCACAAACCTATCATTTAAAACTACATATTAAATATCCATTCATGAAATTGCAGATAGAACAATTTCGTGTACGGTGAATTTAAAATTTGTAAATGGTTTATCTTTTTCGAAAACGATATGATTTATGCACCTCTTATACATACCATGAATCGATGGGCGAAAAGGGGCGGGAATCGCCTTCCGTGAGGACTTTTAGGGGTAACTGTTCCGTATTTGAGTGTCTTATGAAAGAAAATTTAGAAACCACCCCATAAGGCAGAATAAATATCAATACATGACACTTCATTCACATTGATGCAATAACCGTCCGCTATCTTTGTTTAGGAAAGTAGTGAATCCAACGGACGCCACCAACGGGATTCAAATAGGAACCTTCCATCCCCCTCGTTGCCCTTGACACCAATGAGGAAGAAATTGGGCATCATTCAATTCCTTCTATATTAGCTCACACTCTGCCTATATATATCTTGTTGAAATTTTCAAGCGTTAATAAAATATCTCTTATTCATCCACTCAAGTTCAAATACATTTTTTTTGAACTTGTAGTGGATGACACTGGATGTGAATACAGTTTCTTTAAATATTAATTCAGCAATTAAATTTAATTCATTAATTTTAGTTTTTTTTTAGATTTATGTTGCATATATCTACCCATAGATGGCGCCAGGTAAACTTAAAAAATGAATGAAAATTATTTATAAAAGACTTTCTGCAATAGAGTGAAAAAAAATATCATAGAAAAATTAAATTAACTTAATAAATTCAAATACACTAAAATTGTCTTTAATAAATAGAAAAAAGAAATGCCTAATACAATTTCGTTATAAAAATGAAAGCATAAATTTGGGAAAATTATTTTTTAATAACTTTACAAAAGTAAAAATTTTTTTCAATGTTGTTTTATTAATAAAGAAATATATTGCACACTTTATATGTAAAAGTTTTTTAGTGAAGCTATTTTTATTTTATTTTATTTATTTGTTTTGATAAGCAGGAAGTTATAAAATATGTTATTAAATTAGTAAGTTAATTAGTAAATTTCAAAAATAATAATTAAAGTAAATTTTTAAAAAATTAAAAAAAGTTTATTTAGTAAATTAGTAAGTTTATATGCTATTAGATTGCTAATAAGAAATAACAAACGTGCAATAAATGTGCAAAAATATATTGAAAATAAAAAAAATGTCATTGAAAAATTAAATTAACTTCATAAATTTACATAAACTTAAATTGTCGTTTCAAACTAGAATTCATAAATAGCTATTACTATGTCCTTGCGAAAATGAAAGCATTTTTTTTTGTTCCAATGCAGCTGGCAAACACTTAGACAGCCTGGTCTTGGATGCCTTAAGGCAAGCGCTGCACAGACGTTACTCACTGTGCTTTACCCAGAGGACGTGCGTAACTTGAAGATAAGCCACGGACGTGGAGTAACAATGCCCCCGCAACACTCTACGATCCTATTAGGACCGGGATCTACGGTTTAAAGTGGATTCCGAACCACTACAAACATCCATGGAACCGCCGGGACTCGAACCCAAAACCTGTGGTATCGAGTGCCAGAGCGCTAGCCACTCGGCTATTCAGGCCCCAAAATGAAAGCATAAAATTGCTAAAAGTTTATTTTGTAATAATACTACAGGATTCAATATTTTTTTTAAATATTGTTTTATTAATAAAGACCTTATGTGTATAGGATTGTAATAAAGTTATTTTCTTTATTTGTTTCGATAAAAAGGAAATTATAAAATATTTTATAACAGATATTATACTTATACTTTCCAAGTACAATTTATACTAATATTGCACTAAGATTGCAGTTAGATATTTTCAAAAACAAATATAATGGTAGTAAAAATTTGTGTGCAATTTCCTACATGTTCAAAAGTGTTTGCTGTATTAATTTATGCATCATAAATTCCTTATTTTACTAAAAGCAGCATTTAAATTATCTTTCAAAATCACTTATGAAAATGAAGTAAATGCGAAATTATTTTTTCTTAATTTTTTATTATAATTTATGAAAAGGAACATTCTAGGTTTCGATTTGATCATAAGTAAGGTTTTATACAAAAGCTGTTTAAATAAACAAACCTTTTATCTCATTCAAACTGATTTCGATAAATAAAAAAGTCTTTCTGCAACTTTTTTCGTTTTCAAGAAATAAAATCAAAGTAACCAAAGCCGATTCTAAGGATTAAAGCGACTTGCCTTTTTTATACTTCGAGGATTTTCCGATACATTTAAACTGTTTTCTTTTACGATATTCTTTAAAATTTAGGGGATAAATCCTAGAACAAGGCAAAACTACAAAGTAAAGTCAGTATTTTAAATAGGCGGTACGTACTAAAGGATTTATTAGATGTCCGTTGGAATTTAACATAAGATTTATCTAAACTTAAAATACCAAATATCAAAATGGATGTAGCTAGTTTAATAGTTAATTCATTGAATGTTGGAAATAATAGGAGTTATTCAAATTATTATGAATTAATTAACAATAACGGATATCGCGTTACTTTCTTAAACTATTTAAATATAATATTTTTAATTATAAAAGTATTTAAAAAAAGCCCCAAGAGATGATTTCTTTTTATTTGGTGGGATTGTAAGCCCTGCAAATCGACACTCGACAGTCATATTAGACTGGAGCCTCGATGGTCGAGTGCCTAGCGCTCTGACGCGATGCCACGGGTTTCGGATTAGAATTCCGGTGGTGCCATGGATGTTTGTAGGGGTTCGGAAGCCATTTTAAGCCATAGGTTCCGTTCTCATAAGACCGTAGAGCATCACAGATCCCAATCACATTTCTAACCTACATCATTCCCAAACGGTAAAAGGGCTACTCAGCTCAGGGGATCTGGGGGATCTACAGGGATCTGGTGTAGCGTAGTAGTCGTATTAGACCATGATCTACGGTTTAAAAACGGATTCCAAACCCCTACAAGCTTCCATGGCCGGCACACGAACCCGAAACCTGGAGTACCGAGCGTCAGATTTAAAAAAAAAATTAATTAAAATTTATAGAATTTAATATTAATTAATCAATTACGTTAAACATTAAATTGAATAACTCATAATTCAATATTTTAAATAAACAATTACTATTTAAGTGTATATTACAGGTAGACAATGAACGAAATTCAGCCATATACAAGAATTTTCATATGAAAAAATTTAAAAATAGACCAAAAATAACTGATTCTGTATAAAAAAAAGTGCAAAGGCCGATTCCGTAGTTTAGAAATGAGAAATTCTTACCGCTTTCGTTAGAACGGATTGCGTTTGTCCAGTCTCTAAAAGACCGATGACCCTCCAGGTTACCGATACTTCTTCTTACTGAGACATCGTAATCACTGTTACAAAACATTCAACGCGTGTCAGTTGTTTTTAATCTCCACTTACAGAAGGAATGTTGCAAGTCGCTTTTAACTCCTTAAATGAAATGCGTAGTTTTCGACGTCAGTCAAAATTTGCATATTCTTAATTTTGTGAACATTACAAAATTTTTGAACACATTCTATTATTATTATTATTATAATTATTATTTTTTTTTTGTTAAAATATTTTTATGGTTATTTTATTATACAATATTCCCTGATTGTTTTAAGTAGTGTATGACTGCAAGTATACAGATGAATGAAATAGGTTTCTTTGTTCTGAATTCTAAATCAGAAAAGCATATCTTATGTATAAATTTGTTGCACACGTGGTTGTCACTGTACTCCTCCTAAACGGCTGGACCGATTTTGATGAAAAAATTTGTGTGCATTTGAGTGGGTCCCTGACTGGTTTAGATATAGAATTGGACCCGGTAGGTGGCGCTGCCATCGATATAATACTTCTGTACGTGTGTTTGTCACTGAACTCTTCCTAAACGCCTGGACCGATTTTGACGAATTGTTTTTTGTGTGTTTGAGTGGGTCCCTGGATGGGTTAGATTCATAATTGGACTCGGTGGGTAGCACTGTAATAGATATAACTTTATACATAAATAATTCTTCTGTACGTGTGAGGCCTGATGGCCGAGTGGCTAGCGCTCTGGTGCTCGGTACCACAGGTTTCGGGTTCGAGTCCCGGCAGTGCTATGGATGTTTGTAGTGTTTCGGAATCCAGTTTAAACAGTAGGTTCCGGTCGGTTTAGCCTAACGTGTGCACAAGATGACCGTAGAGAGATAAACCAAACCAATCTGTACGTGTGTTTGTAGCTGAAATCCTCCTTACTGCTGGACCGATTTTAATGGATTTTTTTGTGTAAGTTTGAGTATGACCCTGGATGGTTCAGATTCCCAATGGAACCCGGCAGGTGGCACTGCAATTGAGCTCTTCCGTACGTGTGATTGTCACTGAATTCCTCCTAAACGGCTGGACCTATTTTGATGAAATTTGTATGTATTTGATGAAATAAGGATAATTTTTATGCTATTCCCTTTGTTGTAAATCGCTACCAGATGCAGTATTTCATCTTCTATACCGTTCAAAAATCGCTATGAAAATGGGTAATAATATGTATTCGAGTATGGAAAAAAAAAATTCGCGCTATTCACTTTATTGTTACTTGCCACCAGATGGCGCTGCAGCATGTCATCTCATATACCGTTTAAACGATATCCATGACACAAATTGGATGATAGTATGGACAATTAGTATGCGCACAAATTGGAATATACAGACTATATTTGCGATATGTATTTTACGCTGGACAACGTATGCAGAGTTCTGCTAGTTTTATATAAAACAAGTCGACTGTTTTTTTTCTACGATTAAAAATGCAATATACTATTTGTTAAAATGTATATAAAATCTTTTTAGAAAGAACAAATAAAGCATTATAAGCATTTAAAATTAAAGCTGAACAAAAATTGAATGTGCTTTCTTTAGCTTTTTTATTTATTGTGTGTTAATTATTTTTTGTACTACATATATTACATATGTATGTCTTACAATATTTACTATATTTGTACATTATTTGCAATATTTACTTTTATTTGTTATTTTCTAATCCTTCTATATAAAGAAATGTCTTTATGCAGGCCAATCCATGACCCCTTACAATATAGAAATGCAAAGTACATCTTCAAAATTCTTAGAAATACCATCGTGTATTTTATTGCAGAAAAACAAGATTTTTCTTTTCCAAGTTCTGTCAGTAGAGATGGAGAATTATTCAATATTGAATCTACAGGCTTTTTAAAGTTGTTACTGCAATTTATGCCTTTAGAAATTTTACTGTTTGGATCGACTCACTGGATTAAAAAAGAAAATTTTGATATTCAGTTTTTTAAAAGAAAATGTTGATTTGAAATAGCCTTTATATTTACAGGCCTATTCAATTTAACTAACTTTGACGGATGGTACAGTTTACTATGACAAACACCTTTTGGCTCAGAAATATACACAGTCCAGCCACATTAATGTGACCACCACCTACATTCGATGTCGACGTGAAATAACCAATCACAAAAGACAGGTGGTAGCACATTGCAGTGGAGAGTATATAAAGGATGTCCTAGGGCATCGGAAAGCATTTCAATCGTTGGCGTAATGAGGAAACGTAAATTATATTTATATTTATAAATATACAGAAATGTAAATTTGACAGGTGGTCACATTAATGTGACTGGACTGTGTATTTTCGAAAATGACGCGTTGAGGCATTTGACACCAAAATGGACATGAAATGAAAATATTGTTTATTTACAACACCATAGAAATGCTTCTTTTATTCAATGTTAGCCATAAATGCTCAAAATTGCGATCACCAACAGTCATATATACTTGGTATTGTTGAAGAACTGAATGGCAAATATTTCCAAAGATGCAGGGCATTTCGCACAAGCTTGTACACAAAAGGATAGTCAAATAAACAGGTTCTCACTTGAGTCGATTGGAGTCTTGTAAATGTATCTAGCGTTTTGGTGCTCGGTACGAAAGGTTTCTGGTTCGAGTACCACTTTAAGCCATAGGTACTGGTCTCCTGTGACTGCAGAGCATCACAGATCCCAGTCATACTTCTCACCCACGTCATTCCCAAACTACACTGGATTCTAAAGGTTAAGGAGCAACCGGTTTTTTGTGCCTAATTTGAAAAGTGAATGAGTGTAAAAACACCAAATTTGGATGACACGTGCACAAAATAGTTATGTATTGACTGCAACATAGAGGTTTACACAAGAAAGACGATTTACAACAGAAAAACCACCATCTCGCTGTAAAAGTCCATTTTGCAAAAAATAATAATCCCAGTTTTATGTGGTAAAATGTCATAGAAACATAACAAAAATGAGTTTTAATAAGGGATATGCACACCCCTAGCTTGAATGCATTGGCGGCATCGACTTTCCATGCTGTGAATTACGTTGTCGGCTACCGAAATGGGAAGCGAAGACCAGGCACGGAGTAGGCATCGTTCCAGCTCTACTAAAGATCTTGGAGGAGGACTTAAAGGAAGCAACCTGTCTACCAAGATAGTTCCAAAGCTGCTCTATTAGATTCATGTCTGAAGATCGAGCTGGCCATTCCATTCTCTCCAAACCAAGACCCTCGAGATATTCCTCAACAGTTACAGCTTGGTGAGGTCGTGTATCGTCATCCATCAGAATGAAAAAAAATGCCAATTGCCCCGGCATATGGGCGGACATATGGATCAAGGATCTCAACCCGATATTTCAAACCAGTCACAGTTTCTCCCTGGAACACAAGCCGCTCAGTTTGATCACCGAATGAAATCCCTACCCAAACCATTATTCCACCACCTTGGTAGCAGTGTCTTTCAACAGTGTTGGATTGATGGTATCTGGTGCTTTGTTCCCTCCAGATCAGCAGACGTCCTGAATCGCTCTCCAGTAGGAATCTGGACTCGTCTGCAAAGAGTACAGGAGCCCATCACTGTCTGGTCCAGGAAACGTGTTCTCTTGGCCAAGATAAACGGGCCCTTTTCTGTCGTCCGTTGAGTGGGACACGCTCAACTGGTCGCCTTGCATAGAGACCTGGACTGTGAAGAAGGATTCGCAACGTACTACCGGATATTGATCTCCCTGATGCTACAGAGTGGTCTGCAACAAGTTGCAGCACAAAAATGATTCTTCTCCTTCGGGCCGAAAGAGCTATAGAACGGTCTTCTGCAGGTGTTGTAGCTCGTGGTCAAGCTGGAACATGTCTTCTGAATCTTCGGTTTGATATTGATTCCAGAGACGGTGGACCACACTGCGAGGCAAATTAAGACGCTTAGCAGCATAAGCCTGGGACAACCCCATTTCCATCCGTCTGACCGCCCGCCACCTTAACGAATCGGGCAAATGGCGTCTCTCAGATACTCCGACTGCCTATTTTCTAACTAATGTACTCCACTGCCTATTTTCAGCAAATCTGCTAACAAAAGTTATAAATCGACAAAATTTACACGCGCAATTACGAAAGCCTGATATTTGCATATTTTTCTCACTCATATATACCTGTTCTTTTCTATAAAAAAAATTGTGGCAGCTATCGTTTTTGCATACATTTGCATAAAGTTTGCTTTTATAATTTATATAAACTAGAAATTTTAATGTTACTGTCATTTTTTTTATGGTGAGCTTCGAAAAACTGTTCCTTAACTTTTGGAGGCCTGTATATATAGCGGCATTCCGCTCTAGGCATAGTATGGTGTGGTATAGTAATAGTAACAGTGGGAGTCTCGTAAATGAAGAAAATAGTTGCAAACACAGAGTAAGAACAAAACAAAGTGTCAGAGTGGTGTCAGTCAGAGAATTTGAAACTCGTCACGTGCCTGATATCAATTGGCGCATCCTACCTCCCTGTTGCGAAAAGTTCATTTGAAAGTGCTTTATTCCTCAACGTGTTATTTCCAATCCTACATTCCTATACAAAAATATATATGTTATAGTACGCTGTACCAATCCTCAAATTGTGCCCCCTGATCATTGAATCAATTTGCAATTATATTTGGATATTCGATGGATTGATGTTTAATCCCTAAATAATGAATTTAATATTTATTATAAAATAATTTATTTAGTCTTATCACTACATAATGAATTCAAATCGCATCACTAAATAAGGAAACTCAGAAACACCACAATTTCTGTACGGTCCCCCTCTGCAGCCTTTAAAATCCCCTTTTCCAGCGAGGGTTCTGAATACGAAAACAAATCTCTTCCTTTAAGATTCCTCAGCGTCCACTCTTGACGCCCTCTAATTCTCCCGACAGTCCACTGTCCACTCGAGTCTTTCGCAGTGGCTGTATCCTAGTACCTTATTTCAAACTCAAACAAAGGGAGGGGGGGGAAGAAACTTTCGTCCCCGGATTGGCAACGTTGGCGAAAAATCTTTTGTTTACTTATGTCTTTGCATAGTATTGACGATAGAAATTATACAATTTTAACTAAGCAATAAAATCTAATTATATATATTAAAAGAAATTCTAATGCTTTAGACAAGCAAAAGGTGAAGAGACTCAATGGTTCTTGGGTTTACAATATTGGTGAATATTCTCTTTTATAAAAGAGTGATGTCTTATATTTCATTAAAATAACAAGGGAAAAAACAAAATTCAGTTGTTAACACGATTGATTAAGGTAGTGTAACATTATGTCAGTTCACATTCCAGATAATTTTGTAATGAAAATTTTCTTGTGGGGATGCATTAAAACTCGTATGGAAACACATGCATGCTGAATTGACATGAATTTCAAAGGTATACATACTGTTGTTATTATACATATAACACATAGAAAACACTTAATATATAATTGGTATAGAATCATTTAAAAGTTGTACAAATTGTGAAGGGAAAAGCTTGCAAAATTGCTTCTTTCTGGTCGAACTACATTGAAATAATGCAATATATATAGACACCGAATTCCACAAGAATTTCTTAAAAGCCGTTATGGCGATAATTAAAAGAAATATTAAACCTTACTTACAGTAAGGGTTTTTTATATTTTAAAATAGAATGTAAACGGTGTATTTTAGAGTTATAGTTAAGAAATTATTTTTTGATTGATAATTTTTGGATTTATTATATAATATTTTTATAATCATTGCATTTATTGACATAAAATATTATTATGTACTCTTTGAATATGGCAAATACTAACCAATTTCCCTTAAAATATGTTAATTTAAACATCTTTCTGTAGAAAACAACAATACCATAGCATAGAACAGTGGTATTTGTTTAGCTAAATTTTCTGTTAATTAACCCTTTTTTAAAAATTTAAGCAACTCTTAAAAATCTGATGAAAAGAATTCATCTTTAATTGCTTTTATTTAGTTTCTCAGACTTTCAAAATGATGAACCTTTTAATGTAATATAAAGCTGTCTTCGTTCAGGCGGAGAAATTGAAATTTAATTGAATAATTAATATCAAATAATAATAATAATTGCAATCAAAATAATAGAATACTTTATATTCAATATATATGTTCTTATGTCATTAGCATTTAAATTATTTTTATGCTAAAGGTTTAGCTTTAAGAGATCAGACCTTAAAATAAAAAGTCGTTTCGTATTCGTTATCGAAATTTATGGTTACGAAATTATCTTAACAGTAAAGAAATAAAATAAGAATAATAATAAATGAAATTATTATTTTTCTTCAACATGTAAAAAATGTTTTTTTATTTGGAATTGGATATTAGTTTTTTAATCCTTATTTTAATTAAAAAGTAATTATACTTTTAGTTGCAAAATATTCTCTTATTACAATTTTTAATTTTTCCAAGTATGTGCTTAGTTTAAAATATTAATTTGAATAACCTGACAATTAACAAAAACAATCGTTTTATATCAAAAATTCTGGTATGACATTTTCTTTAATAAAGTATTTATAGCATAATAGAAAATAAAAAATAGCTGATCTTTATAATAATCTGAAAAATTTTAAATTTAATACAGAGCAATGAGTTTTTTTTTTTTTTTTTTTTAGTTTTCATATGCATTTTTAAACTAATATATTCGAAAAGGAAATGCATTTTTTAGAAAATTTATCAGCTTAAAATATGCAAAAAATCATTTAAAATGACAGAAATAATGAACTTTTACCTAGTATTAATTTATAACTAATTATAAATGTAATTAAAAATGTAAATGTAGAATTTACGAATTTAATAAGGAATTTTAAAATACAAGTTTCTGGTCACAACGTTTTTATAGTATATGTTTGAAATGAATATTTTTGATAAATAAATGAATTTTTAATGATAAATGAATCTTATTATTAAAATTCATTTTTTTATTAATTTATCCCAATGAATGATTTATTTTTTTTATAAATTTCTTTTTCTTTCTGATGTCGTACAATTTAGGCAATCAAAATAATAACAGTTATAACAAAACAAAAATATTTAAAACTCTTCTCCTTATAATTGGTCCCATTTTTCTCTAAATTTATAATTGCTTAGTTACTAAAACTCGCATACATTTATAAAATTTCAGAATAATACCTTTAAAAAGGAAATGTAATAATTTTAGAAAATTTCGATGTAAAATGTAACAGCTTAAATTGTACAAAAAATATTTAAATCGTAGAAGGTATGAATTTTAAGGTAGTATTAATTTATCAGTAGTTAACTAACAATTAAATGTAGAATTTAGGAATTTAATAATCTATTTTAAAATACTAGTTTCTGATTATAATGTCTTTATATGTTTACAAATAAATGTTTTTTTTTTTTTTTTTTTTGTTAAAATTCTTTTCCTAATATTATACCATACAATTTAAACCATCAAAATAATAACAATTATTACACAAGGGAAAATTAAAATATATTTAAAACTTAGTTCCTATATAATTGGACCGATTTTACTCCAAATTTAAATGTAGTATTTATGAATTTAAAATGCAAGTTTCTGATCATAATGTTTTATGTGTTTACAAATAAAAGACTTTTGTTTTAGATAAATGGTTTTTTTCGAACCTGATACCATACAATTAAGCCATCAAATAATAACAGTTTAAGAAAAAATATTTAAAAGCTATTTAATATATAATTGGTCCTATTTTACACTAAATTTATAATTGCTTAGCTTCCCACCTCAGATTAACACTCATTACCCTTTCAGCTACAATAGCCTGTCGACATTTTTTTTTTGTCTCCAAATTATTTTAGAGGACGTCGTAACTTAAAGGCTGCCTGGAAGAACATTTCCACTTCATCATAAGTAGAGCCTAAAAACAAAACGCGTATTTCTTGTCAGCTGTGTATGTTTTAAGGAAATTAATTAGAATCCATCGGTGCACAGCATAAAAAAAATGTCCTTTTAATCTTTTTCAAAATCCCCATAATAAATAGCCATCCATAACAGCTGAAGGGTTCGAATTCCCCTTCGATGGATCAATCGATTCAACCATTGCTACTGTAACTCCCTATTTTCTATACTGATGCTGATGAGAAAGGATTGAGTTTTTTTTTACAAGCATTAAAATTTTAAGTGCAGTATTTTTCTTTATTTAAATGAGATAAAATTATATCGATAAGTGACATAGAAATAAAAACTGATTATGTCTCAGTGATTAATTTGTATCTCTACTCGTATATAAAATTATACAAAGTATATATATTTTTTTAAGAAACCGATAAGGCTTTATAAGACAAGAAAAAAAAACAATATTACAAGTCACATTCGTTATCTATTGTAACACCAGTGGTTCTCAAACGTTTTGAAGTCATTAAAAAACTTACAAATAATTATAGTCGCACTATATACAAATTTCTGACAAATAAGCACCCGCTACTAATGTACCGCAGTTTTATATACAAATGGTCATTTCTACAAACTAATAGACGGAGGAGTCTTAGGGGCTGAAACGGAAATCCGTTTCCCATTGAAAATCACATAGATTCTAGGTCTCCTGGTAACCAACTATTAAGGTTACCGTTCCTACTTGGAAATTTTCGTTGGTGCTTTATTGCAATCTGGTGACCTTTTAAGTGAAGAAAAAAAAAAGGGATTAGTCGTTTGTAATGAAATATTTCTTTGAATGGGAAAACTCACAAGAAAAAGAGTAATTATATTTATTTTTATATCTGAGCACCTTCGTCTCCGAAATACCACAGGACGCACCTGGAAATATTCTAGGGTGAACCTTTTCAGAACCACTGTCGTAGAGATTTATGAGAAAGAATTTTTTAATAGAATCATTATGTTTTATTTTCTCTTGTGAATTTTATAATAGTACTTTTTTTTTCGAATGTTTACACTAGACCGGTATTTAGTAAAGCCGCAAATTCAGTGGTAATCACTGTGGAGAAGTGTCAGTTTCACTGTAAAGAAATGTTGAAAACAAAGCAGTAACAAGAGAATTTTTTTTTTTAAATCAGAACGTTATTTAATAAAGTAAAAATGTAAGCTTATCTGGCTATCTGCTATCATGTTTACAATATACTAATATTTGTTATGACTAACATTTGATTCAACGACAATCAAATTAACAATACTATTATTGCCATGAACAAATTTTGATTCAACGGCAATCAAATGAAATATATTATTATTACTATAAAAATCTAAAAAATATATATTTTTTTATCTGAAGTGTTTATTTCCTTTAATTTCGTTTTTTTTTTTTGTTTTTTATATTAGCTTTGTGCTATTAAGTAAATCAGGATTAATTTTGTTTGTTTTATTACATTTTATTATAAATAATATTTATATAAACATAGTACATAGAAATGTAATTTTTCAATATTTATTTCAACTATTTATTTCAACTATTTACTATTCAACTATTTATTTCAACTGTTTATCAATAGTTTTATATTAATAATTTCAAAAATACCATATACAGTTTTTTAAATAAGCAATTTTTTTAAATGAATTCCTCATATTTCTGTAAAGTAATATCAAAATACAAATTCATTTACTTTTTAATTAAAAAAAGAAAGAATTTCAAACAATTAATCTGTTTTGAATTCTTTCTAAAACTATTAGGAAACTCAATTTGTATTGTATTTAAAGAAAACAATGCACTTTTTCTAAAGCAGACACAATAGTGTTCATTATTTTTAAAATTATTAACAAATTTGCTTTCTTTTATGTTTGTGCGATATTTATCAGCAGACTTTGAAGAGATAAAAAGCATTTACTTACAATTTTGCCTTTGTAATTTGAATTATCTTTTATCTTAATAAACTTGAATGAATAGAATGTAACAACTTACAAAAAGTTTCTTTTATTAACAATAATTGAGAATTTTTTAAAAGTTGTACGCAATAACCGAGTTGTACTGACAATGTGAGGAATTAAATAGTTTTTCTAATAAATAAATACGCTATAATTATATATTTTTTTCTCGAGAAGATTTCAATAAATTTCTCAGTTGATGCTCTTTGATGTTTTTGTTGTTCTTAAATTAATAACATTTATTCAATGAAACATTTTAAGTTACAGTGAAAAATAAAATAACATTATTAAATCTATTTTTTTAAACGAAATTTTTTAGAGTAATAATTAAGAAAAAATAAAAGTATATAAAATATTCAATTTGAGAAAGACATATAATACAAATTTATAATTTGATATTTTTATGTTTAACTGATATTCGTTTATGTTCTTAATATAATAAAGTTATGGTAAAAACAATTTTATTACATTTGCCACTGGGAAAACAGTCACTATTTGATTTTAAAAAGATACATTTAAATTTTTTTTTTATAAAATAAGAAATAAGATTCTTAAATTCTAAAGTAATGTAAGAAGGATTGAAATAAGTCTGTCATTTAAATGAAAGACTTTTTTTGTGTTTCTAAATTATATTTATTATTTTCCTAAGTAAGCAAGGATAAATTATTTTATTTACGATTCAAAAAAGTTAATCATCACTACTGTGTCCAAAAAGTAAGACCAAAGTTCAATTTAAAATTTCTGGGGCTTATGGAATTTCATTTTTTTTTTCTTTTTTGAGTTACTGTCTTTGACATCTGTGTGATATTTAACATCAAAATATTCATTAGTGTTTGAGTTACGCTTGGCTTTGTGAGACGCTAAAACCAATTCCGGCGATTTTTAAAATGGTATAAACAGTTCAAAGAAGGCAGAGAATGCGTTGAAGACGAAAAGCCCTCTGGTCGACCATCACCCTCAACCGACGAAGTTCACGATCAAATAATTAGATTTGGTGCTTGCAAGCCATTGATTTACAATTAGTCGATTGAAGAGATTCAACGTGAATCGCCACGCTTTGAAGGTCATCCCTGCCGATGACATCTTAGCATGCTTTAAGGATTGGAAAAAAAAGTTGGCATAAGTACATTGTGTCCAGAGGGGATTACTTCGAAGGCGATGAAATGAATTTGGAAGAATAAATAAAGAGTTTTAAAAAAAAAATTATTGGTCTTACTTTTTCGGGCACAGTAGTATAGGCAAAGTTTAATGTTTAACCGTGTAGGCACAGGATGTCATGGGTGTTTGCAGTGGTTAGGAATCCATTTTAAATCGTAAGTCAATGTAAGAGCTTTGGTTGTAGGGCTAGCAACTCTACTCCTTAAAAAAAATCATTCCTTGTTTCGCCATCTGTCAGTAGGAAGACAGCCTGGCCCACCATGAGGCTGTCGCGCCAATGATGATATAATTCAATGTTTATTATACTGAATTAAATGCTTGATTGTCTTTATTAATAAAAATTCTTGTATACCTTGTATAAAAATCCATTTATTAAAGAATGCTTTATAGAACACTAATTTTCTATCAAGTAATTTTAGAATTAGACTGTGGTAATTTTGCTGCGATAATGATAGAACTTAACTTGTTGATAAAAAATCTTAATGAAATTTAAAAAAATTTATTAATAGACAATTTACAAATAAAAAATAGTATTCCAGGAATTTATTTTCATAAAATTTATTAAACACCTTTGAAAAATCAATTGTTGTTCAGAAATATTTATCACCTTAAAAATGTTTTGATTAATTTTTCTACTCTCCAGGATTTTATATAGGAAGCCTGATGGCCTCCAAGCCAAGCGCTTGAGGTTCGAATCCCAAAGTTGCCATGTAGGTTTTGTAGGGGTTCGGAATCCACCTTAAACCATAGGTCTCGATCTAATATGATTTTAAGACGTAGGACTGACAAACCTACCCCGTAAAAAGAAACATTTCCTGTCTAGCAATCTTGGTCCACGATTGAGTGTTGCGTCATTGAAGAAGATTATATAAATAAATCTGATAATTTTTCATAAATTAATTATTTATTCAAAATTACTCTATTTTATAAAAATTTGGAGTAAAGCCATGTATTGTATAAATGCATTATATTGCGTATAAAATGGATTTATTCTTCATTGGAGCAAGATATATAGGGTGGACCAAGGCCTTGAAATCTGTCAGTAGACAGATTTCGAGATAGGAAATGTTTTTTTATGGTGTAGGGTTGTCAGCCCTACGCTACACAGTCAATTCAACTGACAACCAACAATCCTCATTAGACCGGGACTTATGGTTTAAAGTGGATTCCGAATCATTACAAACTTTCATGACAACCCAGGGACACGAACCCTACGGCGCAGAGAGTAGAGAGCTGGTCATTTGGCCATAAAATTGTTTTGATTTACAGTTTTCGTATCTTTATATCTTCCACATTTTTTGACATAAAACAAATTATAGTACGTTACTGAATCCAAAAATAAGAATTTATACATGCATGCATAGAAATTGCATAATATTTTCAGATATCTGTTGCTACTTTTAAAATTAAGTGTGCGCAAAAGATCTAACTCCCCGTGGTGCACCTGGTAACACTTTTTAGTGGCTAAAAGATCTGCAACTTGGCATTATTGTTAGAATAATGAACTCTATCTCAGCATGTTTTGTTGTATTATTTTGTTGTTGTTGTATGTTGTATGTTTTTTTTTTTTTTTTTCGTTGTTCTTTTTTTGCTGTAACTGTTCATTGCCATTGGAAATAATAGAAAAAAAACTTAAATTAAATATATAAGAAACATTCATTTAATGGGTATATGAAATTGGTTCCATCTAAGATAGTAAAAAGTGATCATTTCCTTGCTTTTCTATTCCAGAATAATTTTATTTCGTAAAGATGGGAATGAAAAACATGAAATTGGATTTATTAAACGGATTTTATGATAAAATATTTCTTTTTACAAAATGTTATGAATGAGAAAATTATAAGCTTATCATAAATTGTATACTATTTTTCAACTACATAACTCTGAAAAACCCATTTAATAAACATCTTGAATATTCTTTATTAAAATTTTAACCAAGACTTTAATTTTAGAAGAAGAAGTTATTTAACACATAGATTAGAATTTGTCCTTCACAATGATATAATTATTTAACTCGATGTAGTGATGTAATTTGCATTCATTAATGAACATCGGTGCATAGGTGTATATATTTATGTTTACGTTTTATGAGTTTAAATTAAAGTAAACATTTTACGTACACAAATATGGCATAAATATTCAATACATTAGAAAATGATTATATCCATCTATTCATTTTCCATTGTAAACATCTACCAAATCCGAAATATGCGTTTGATGTTAAGCATCGTGGAGTTCAAAGTAAATAACGTTTGATTAAATACAATAGCGTATAAGATTCATGTATCAATAATGTCTCAGAGTATTTAGCAATATTTATATTTGAATAGGCAAACTGTTACATATATTTTTAAAAATTTGCAGTGTTTAAGGTGACTTTTAATAATTTTAGTAAATTAATTTAATGTGTCTACATTATTATCCAAGATTGGATTTAGTTATGTGGTTTAAAATCTGTTATTGTGAAATCTTAAAAATTGCCTTTGGAATTTGACTTCGTATTCTTTTGGACTCTCCTCTTACGGGTGTGTCGTTTGGGAATCGCGCCTCAAGAGGAACAGCTAGTGTCCTTTTTCGAGACTGACAATAATTGCAAAGGTCCACAGCAATCGGAGCGAAGAGGCCACTTGGCTCGCTTTGATGTCCACCGATGAATTAGAAATGGCCAACCCAAGGAAACTAATGTTATCGGAGTTCATTTAAGGGCAGCCATTTTATTGGGTACTGCAAGGGTTTGTTTTTTCCGCAAGAAGGACTTTTCAACGAAAGAAATTAAGTTGGAACAAAAGGATACTGCTTTAATTCATCATTTGTTAAAAAAATTAAGATTGAATATTAACTTTATGCAATTAAGTACAATATAACTTATATATTTAGTAGATTTATGAATTGTTTTATTAATATTAAAATCGCTTTTTATAATGTTCAACTATCATTTGGTATTTTTGTAAAATTAACGTAATAAATAGATTATTTTGTGTGCAGAATTCTTTTTATTCTAAATCCAGTAAGAAATGTACTGGATAAAAATTTGATGAATAGTTACGCCCGACTTGTAGTTCAGTCGCAACCGGAATGAGCAATAGGGCTGAGGTTCAATCTGTTGGTGACTTTATTGTAAACAGTGTTTCAAAAAACGTGAAGACTCGATGGGCTTGTGATGTTCTGCATCTTGTCTCATTAATCAGACTACTTTGTGGAAATTTTCAGGATTTTCAGCTATATGCCCTTAAATGCGGGGTAGTTCCCCCTAAAAATTTCTCCCACTACCCTCTTTCTTTAGCAACACGGACTTAAGTCAGACGTGTACCTGTGGGGATTCCATCACAACTGAAGCTGGTCCCCTTCCCTCCTTCCATGAGCTCACACGGATTCATGAGCTTGGTCTAGATATGCTGTCGACCAAGTGGGATAAGAAAAAGCACCGCTGTTACTCATTTGTCATTACCCAGGGCCCTCATTACGTAAAACTTAAAGATATGCTGCTGAGGCGAATAACAATACCCCCGCAATGCTCTACGATCGTATTAGACCGGGACCGGTTTAAAGTGGATTCCGAACCACTACAAACATCTACCGAGCGCCACTCGCCCATCTGGCCCCGGAAAAGTAAAGTGGAAAAATGCTATTAATATTGATATAAATTTTATCAAATAATAGAAAAGAAAACCACATAAATATGTAGTAAGATAGTGTGGGATATTAATATTACAAGTGCATTTAATTCAATATATAATTAGTACACTATATTTGTTTTGATATACAACTTTAAATAATTTATCGTGCTATTTTGGTTATGCATATAAAAGAATTAGCAAAATGGAAATACCGTATTAAGCTTCTATGCAGATGGTTGGATAAGTACAAACTGAGGATTTGGAGAAAATATAACTATGCTCCAATTATTTTTTACGGTTATGGTACTGTACGATTTATCAGATTCATTAATATTTATGTATTATGATATTTATTTATTTGTGTAAGTTTACCATTACCCAAAGATGCTTTACAACTTTGTATCATGTTAATATCAAGATATATCTCCGTAACTAAATGCTTATTTTCAACACTATGTGAACTGTAATATTTTTTACGAATCATTTTATAATATACAGAATCAATATTTATAGCTGAATATTGTTTTTTTTTAGTAAAAAATGCATGGTTATAGGATTTGTTTGGAAACGAGTATATTTATACAAATTAATGTAGTTTATTACAATATGTATAGTTTGAAATATTTTTAAATGAAAAATTCAGTGCTTTTTAAGAACTTACTAATATGGATAAAGTTTTGTTTATTTGACATTAAATAAAATGAAAAAGCGTTTATAATTTTTTTGATGAATTATAAATAATTTAAAAATTGTTAATTACAAAAACTGTGATTGCACTTTTAACAAAATTATGAATACTACGAAAACATTTAGTTTCAGATTCCAAAATTTGAATTGTCCAGCCTATTATAAACAGTTTCCAATCACAATAAAGCATATCTTAGATTAATTCTAATCTATATTATTAAGCTAATTATAACAACGAAAGGGTCTTCTAGGATGGAATTGAAAAAATAATAAAATGGTTAATAAAAATATTTAGTTTATACCATTTTTAAGTAATATATAAGTTTTTTTCTGCATTTTTTAAATTTTTTTGTTAATTAAGGACATAAATAATTTACTTATTTAATTATTATAGTTATTACTACATAAATTAGAAAGAAATTAGTTACACTAGATGGATTTTGATATTTAATATTAGGTAAAATTGAGTTTCATAATATTTAATTTAATAGTTTTAGATATATAAATTTTTATGCGATCAACAGTTATAAAAAAAGATAAATATGTATGTAAATAACATATTTTTTATGGTTCTTTTAATATTTTTATTAACATTTATTAAATTTTTGAATTAAATTTTAAAATTTAAAAACTAACAATTTACCTAACAAAATATTTTTGCTATAATATTTTTTTAACTATTTCCTTTATGCGAACTTGAAATTTACTGGCTTGAATTACAAATGTTATAAAATGAAACAGAAATAATAAATAAAAACTTTAAAACTCGTAATCAATTAAATTGCTAATGTATTAGAAAATATAATCAAACAATAAATATCAACTTCAATTCTCATTGAAAGTTTTCAATTTGGGGTTCAAGTTCGCCGATAAAAATAGAACCAAAATCTATAAAAAGTATCAGAACTTAAAATAGAGCGCAATTGAAGTCTTCGATTTTACGTGGAAATCTTACGCTTGTCTGGCCTTCAAAATGACATCTAGCAGTAATTCATCGGATAATCTGAACAATGTTTTTTGAATGGATGGACTGCAAAAGTCTAAGTTTCTCAACAGTAGTTTTCTGAAACCGTAACAAAACTACTTTACAAAACAAGTCCTCGACAAATCAT
Source organism: Caerostris darwini (assembly GCA_021605075.1). Classification (NCBI taxonomy): domain Eukaryota; kingdom Metazoa; phylum Arthropoda; class Arachnida; order Araneae; family Araneidae; genus Caerostris; species Caerostris darwini. Next base: position 315,637 of record BPLQ01009477.1, read on the forward strand.
ACGGTCAACAACACTAATAAGACGAAGAAAAAGAAAGTTGTTCTTTTATATTTCATCAAAAACTGATAACTATTTGTTTGAAACATCATTTTTTTTTTTCATTTCAAACAATCCCTTAAGAAATCCAGGGTAAAAAGTGAAATTATTTTATTTTCTCAATTGCTCTTCATAATAAATCACAGTACTTGTCCTTTTTTATGTAATAGGAGAATAATATATATATACTAGAAGACCCGGCCACGCGTTGCTGTGGCTTTCTTGTATTTCGTTCAATTATTAGATACTATAATTGATATTGTTATCGTTTGCTGTCGTGGTTTGATTTGTTGACATGAGGGCCCTCTCAGCACGTCTACGTCGTACCTCATGCCTACGGGTATTGTTGAGGTTAGATTTTTTTGGTGGCATTTTACTGAAAATGATAATTGAAAAAATACAATACAATTAAAATAAAATCGAGATATAATAATAAATGACTTAAAAAAAAATTCACAACAAAATGTAAACGATTGTTTAAGGTACACGAACACGTTCGAATGAATTTTTTACCTTTGTACACATTTTTGGATTGAATGTATCTAAAAACTAATGATTTCACATAAAAAAATTTCATTATTATTATTATTTTTATTTTTATAAGCTAAAATAAGGGTAAAAATGGCCAAAACTTGATACTGTTACAAAACATGATAACTCAAAATCAAATCAATATTTTTTAAATTTCTAAGTTTGTATTTGTTTGTACTAACATATTACAGGGAATGGATCTCTGGTAAATTTATATCTTTATTATTTTGTGCTAATTTAAATGCTGTCGACACAAAATTCTTTCAAAATTTGCATGTAATTCCAAGCTTAACAATTAAAATAAAAAATATTTATGTAGCTATAATCATTTCAGAGTTTTATTACTTGTAAACATTTATGAAAAACATAAATACAAAGTTTTGTAACATTTGGATCAAAATTACTTGTGTTATGGTGCTTCACATGAAAACAAAAAGCATAAAAATTCATTCTGAGAAAAAGCTAAAAACAACTTTTAATTGGAGATATTACTTTTAAAAATGTTGTAAATATATTAAAATGCCATTGAATTATCAAGTTCATAGTCTTATTTATTAAAAAATATAGTTTTATTTTTCCTTAAAGCTCTAAATATTTTCTGAGCTTTGTTTTGAAAAAGTTAAAATTTGCTCGACAAAATTTTTTTTTTACAACTTCCTACTTGCAAAGGCTTTTTAATAATAAATGACCTGAATTTATAATATTTAGCCCTTTTTCAAGTGTTTTGATTAAATACATTCAAAACCTTTGAATTTCACATAAAGATATCAACTTTAACTATTTTTTATACAATTTATTCTTTAAATTATGGATAAACATTGCAAAAATGTGATATTGTTGCAAAACTTGATAATTCAAAAATAAATAAAACATGAATAGTTTTTTCCTTTGCAAATATTTTTATGCTGGGAATATCCTTATGTAGTAATATACTGTTTTCAAATTTATATCTTAATTATTTATACAATTTTGTATGCTTAAAGTTTGTCGACACAAACTTTTTTTTACATATTTACAAAAATTCTTAGTTTAAAAACTGAAATAAAAATAATTTATGAATTTAAGTTAATTTCCATGTTCTATTCCTTTCATACAATTAAAGAAAACTTTTACATGAAGTTTCAAAGCATTTAAATAAAAATAAATGGGTATTATGATGTTTTGAAGGAACACAAAATGCATAAAAATTCAAATAAGAAATAATTAAAACCAACTTCTAAATGTAAATAAAAACAAATGTACAGACATAAAAATGTTATTGAGCTTTAAATTCTCCTTTATTAATATAAAAACTTATTTATTTGTTTTGCTTTCTTTAAATAACTTCCAATTTTAAAGTACCATTTATCAATTTTTCTTCGACAATATTCAAATCACTCAAATTCTTTGTTTTTCTAATAACAAAAGTTTAAAAAAAAAAAAAAAAATGTCCTTGATTTTCAACTTGCAACTATTATAATACCTTTTATAAAATTTTAATGTTATCATTATATCAAATAATTGCAGAGTTTACTTCATTTTGACACTTTTCAAAAAATGCTTAAAATTCATCATATTTCTTTACAATTATTTACAAAAATTCTTACTTTAAAAACTGAAATAAAAATATTTATGAATTTAGGTTAATTTCCATGTTCTATTCCTTTCATACATTTAAAGAAAACTTTTACATAAAGTTTCAAAGCATTTAAATAAAAATATATGGGTATTATGATGTTTTAAAGGAACAAAATGCATAAAAATTCAAATAAGAAATAATTAAAACCAACTTCTAAATGTAAATAAAAACAAATGTACAGACATAAAAATGTTATTGAGCTTTAAATTCTCCTTTATTAATATAAAAACTTATTTATTTGTTTTGCTTTCTTTAATTAACTTCCAATTTAAAAGTACCATTTATCCATTTTTCTTCGATAATATTCAAATCACTCAAATTTATAACTCAAATTCTTTGTTTTTCAAATAACAAAAGTTTTTTTTAAAAAAAAATGTCCTTGATTTTCAACTTGCAACTATTATAATACCTTTTATAAAATTTTAATGTTATCATTTTATCAAATAATTGCAGAGTTTACTTCATTTTGACACTTTTCAAAAAATGCTTAAAATTCATCATATTTCTTTATATTTACAAAAATTCTTAGTTTAAAAACTGAAATAAAAATTGAGCTTTAAATTCTCCTTTATTAATATAAAAACTTATTTATTTGTTTTGCTTTCTTTAAATAACTTCCAATTTAAAAGTACCATTTATCAATTTTTCTTCGACAATATTCAAATCACTCAAATTTATAACTCAAATTCTTTGTTTTTCAAATAACAAAAGTTTTTAAAAAGAAAATGTCCTTGATTTTCAACTTGCAACTATTATAATACCTTTTATAAAATTTTAATGTTATCATTATATCAAATAATTGCAGAGTTTACTTCATTTTGACACTTTTCAAAAAATGCTTAACATTCATCATATGCCTTTAAATTTACAAAAATTCTTAGTTTAAAAACTGAAATAAAAATAATCTATGAATTTAGGTTAATTTCCATGTTCTATTCCTTTCATACATTTAAAGAAAACTTTTACATGAAGTTTCAAAGCATTTAAATAAAAATATATGGGTATTATTATGTTTTGAAGGAACACAAAATGCATAAAAATTCAAATAAGAAATAATTAAAACCAACTTCTAAATGTAAATAAAAACAAATGTACAGACATAAAAATGTTATTGAGCTTTAAATTCTCCTTTATTAATATAAAAACTTATTTATTTGTTTTGCTTTCTTTAAATAACTTCCAATTTAAAAGTACCATTTACTTCATTTTGACACTTTTCAAAAAATGCTTAAAATTCATCAAATTAATATTATCAGTATATTATATTATCTTGCAGATCACATTTCTTTTTAGAATTCTTAATCAAATAAAACACATGTTGACAAACTTTAAGCATAGAAAAGTTCAATGTTCAACAACTTTTCATTCCATATATTTTATTCCAATTCAAATTCAAACTTAGAAAATAAAAAAAAATATTGATAATCAAATCAGGTAATACTTGCATACATTTGATTTATTTCGCATAGAAATAATATAAATTTCATACATTATAATTTTCACAACATTTAAAGTAGTACATAAAACAATAATATTCAGAATATGACAATTTTACGGTTATGTAGTACAGGCATCAGGACACGGCGCCATCTAAAAATAGTCATTATATTGTTCGAAAAAAAAAAAAACACTACACTGTTGCCACTACATTGGTCTGCCAAAGAAATTTTAAAAAATATTTAGGGGTGGACCCCCCTTATCACTTAGGGGTTTAAAAAATAGATTACGACCGATTCGCAGACCTACCAAATATGCACAAAAATTTTCATAAGAATCGGTCGAGCCGTTTCGGAGGAGTTTGGCAACAAACACTGAATTTGACACGAAACATATGGAATTTTATATATTAGTTAAATTTATCAACTTCTGGAAACGTATAACTTCTTAATTAAAAATGCAGATAATTCTAAAACATTGATTTCGCTTAATTTATAACAATAATAAGTTAAATGATATTGTCATTAATTAAATTCTAAGGTATTTTAACATTTCATACTACAAAATAATTTGTATTAGTTTAGTTTGGATGCCATTACGATTATTAGGTATATTAAAGAAGGTAATTTTGATAACCAAACGAAAGTAACATTTGTATAATTTATTTAATATGCCTCAACTACATATTCTCTTGAATAACATGGTGTCTTTGAGATATAATGTATATGGTTATAATAACGGGTACTGTATGTATATCGGAGAGGAGCATGGTAAATCTGTTATCCAGAAAATCTTTCCGCTGGATTCCATGAGGAAGGTGCGATCCTCCCAAATGCAACCCCAGAAGGTGTTCGTTCCAAATTGAGAAGGCATATAGTGATTGTGCAGGACTAGCCCTCAACGGTATGTTCTATTGCTCCTTGGTACAACCTCGGATAGGAGTCAATACAATAAAATATACATGGTTGGAAACTAGATTTTATAGAAGTCAGTACTGCCTCTGTATCTATAATGGAAATTAGAACTGCAAATTTGCTGTCCAGGAAGTGTTACTGTTGGGTATGGCGAGGGACGTGCATTCACTCTGAAGGCAATCTTTAGAAGGTATTCGTTCCAAATTGCGAAGACATAGAGAGAGGTTGCAGGGTTAACCCTGAGCGAAATGTTCTATATAAGGCTATCCTACTGCTCAGCCTTGGGTAGCCTTACTATGTACAGCCTTGGGTAGCATGTAGTCAATACAATAAGATGTATATGGCTATAATAACAGTTGTTGTGTCTATAATGGGGAGGATTAATGTAAATCTGCTATACAGAAAGTCTTACTGTTGGGTACGATTTGTGATCTCTCTGAAGACAATCTCTAGAACCTATTCGTTCCAAATATAGTGATGGAACAGGGTTTAGGATCTCTGCAGTGTAAAACTAGATAAAGCTGAATCCCACACATGCCAATCTAATTTTAAATTATTTATAATGAAAAGGCACAACAGTTTGAACATATTTTGGCATATTTCCCGTACAGTTCAACTACCAATAGTGTGGAAAAAAGGGCAAGCAGCCAAGTCAGACGGGTTTAAACAGGGTGGCGTAATTGTGAAGAAAGATATTATCGGAGACATTGTAATTTCAATAATATAACTATAATTTTAAGGTTTAAACTCTCAAATTACATAATATCAACACAAGAGTGTGATAGAAAAATTCCAAAATAGCTATTACAAATTTTTTCTTCGAAATTGCTATATGCTGTATATATTATACGATTAGCATCCCTAACAAGTAATCGATTGATCCGTTTTTGCTTTTAAAACATATGTTTGACATTACAAAAAATCAACAATCTAATAATACTTTATATTTAATAACTGATCTTAAATATTTAATCTATTAACTTATTTGCAATCTCTAGGAAAATATTTGCCTATTGAAAAGTAGTTATCTTTTTAGTAGTTGCCTTTTTAATGTACTTGAAAAAGAAAGCTCTAGAAGCCTAAAATATATAGCTTAAAGATAAAAGAGCTAGGTGATGGAAAAGTTTTGAACTTTTATTTTTTACTAACCAGACAAAATGATGAATGATTCATAAACTCCGGCTCCTTGACAGGCCTTTATTAAAAAAATTCTGTAAATATTTTACCGGGTTATTATTTTCACGAATATATTACGCCGTTGCTTTCTATTATTCAAGACAGAAGCATTAAAGTTTTCATAAAGGGTATGAATTTTTTAAAATATCCTTCGCCAAACTTTCTACATCATATTTTAGAAGAAGGAAAAGATGTTCTTTCACAATCAATGAAAAAATTGAAAAGCGATATAAACCAACGCTGTTATTTCATTTTGCCAATAATACAAAGTATATATATAACAAATTCAATACATGAAAGCAAATATGCGAATAGAAGATATACAATTAAAAACGACATACTAATCTGAAATTACAATTAATTATATTTTAAAGGCATTTCTACAATCGCATTAATTTATGAATGAATTTTTATTATATAATTATTATTTATCTGTAGTAGTTGCTTTTATAATTATAGATTCTCCTTTAATTTTTAATATAATTTTCATCTTTTAATTATATTATAATATTTTATGCTTGAAACGTGGCAACGTGCGCCGCTAGTGAGCATTAGGACGGAAGTTCAATCAGCTGGCGGCTTTGTTGTATACACTGTTTCAAAAAACGAATAGACTCGATGGAGTTTGTCATGCCTTAGTAGTCGGTCTACCTGATGGGAGTTTTCCACGTCCTATTCCGTACGATGCGCAAATGCGGGTTAGTTCCCCCATAAAATTCCTCCCTGAAGGTACAGCCCTCTTTCTTCAGCGACGGGTGCTCCATCAGAAGCTACCCTCCCATACCCATATTCCCTACTTCCATGAGGGATGTGACTGTTGTTGTCACATCCCTCATAGAAGTAGGGAATAAGAGGCAAAATTCACAATGCACAATTCACATTTTTTGGGTCAATAAATATAATTATTTTTTTTTTAAATTTTGAAATTTATATTTGATAATTTTGAAACATTTATATTTTGAGCAATCTATACAGATATCTGGCAAATATTATAAATATTCAAATGCCTATTTTGCATCAAATATTCTTTCTATCAAGACAACCATAAACTAGTGTGATATTTTAAATGATTTATAGTTGTCCAGTTTCTGTCAGGGCAACCATAAACCCTTTTAAGTATATATATATATATGGCAAATTTTCTACTAACAATTCTTATATTTATTAAACATTTAAGAGATGACAAATGTATTTCATTTCATATGATATGAATTTGGTAAAAAAAGGATTGGATTGAGTTTTAGACAAGATACTTATAATCACAAGTAATTTTATTCATTAGTAAATATGTTTTACTATTAACTTAAATTGTTTTTATAGTAATCTTAATGTACTAATTGATTTTATTAATCAATAACTGAGCAAATTTCAAATAATGTGTTTACGATGCAGAAAACTCTGGAAATTACATTGAAATAAATGCTGATATATAATATATGATGAAACTGAAAATTACGATAATATTTGAATAAAACTTTATATTTATTAAATAATTAATTTTATATATTAAATTCTCTATTTGAACGCATGATCAGATTTGAGTTGTCATGGCCCTGCAGTTACAATTTTAAATTAATGTTTATTGTAAACATAATTGTTTTTTATATAGTAACTGCAGTTGCCTTTATAATTATAGATGTTGTTTTAATTTTAACATAATGTTTATTATTTATTTCGCTGTGTTTTTACAGTAATTTAAATTTTTTGAATTAATAAAAATAAGGTGACCACTTACATAAAGTATGCGATTTCAATTTTCCTTCACTTTAATTATTATTTTCACAAATACTTATTGCAATTTGGAAAAACATTTCAATTGTATTATTGTGCGGATATTGTATTATTCTGATTGGCTAAGTGTCAAGTGCTCTGGCGCTCGGTATCACATGTTTCGGGTTCAAATCCCGGCTGTTTATAGTGGCTAGGAATCCACTTTAAACTGTAGTCTCGGTTCCATATGACCGTAGAGCGTCACAGAGTCCAATCAGACTTCTTACTCACATCATTCCCAAACTGTAGAGAGGCAACTAAGCTCTAAGCACTGTGATGTGGTGTAGTAGTAATTGTATTATAGTGCCATAGTGAGAGATGATGCAAATTGCTTGGGAATTAATAAATTTAACTAATGCAACAAAATTAATCAAACATCTTAAACTCACAATTTCTAAATTTATTAATGCTGTGTATGTTATTTAGATAGTGTATTTTTGATAATATGCACTCAAAATAATTCAAAAATTCTATTCGTTTTTTTTTTTAATCATAAATTTTTTTTTTTAATTTATAATTTCTGACATAAATAATAAACCATATAAATTCAGCAGTAGCATTTAATTTATATTCACATAATATTGATATATTAAAAAATTACATTCACTTGGTTACTTATGAGGATAAAGATAATTCATAAAAATAAAGTTATATAAAATACTTTCATAAATTTTATACTTGTTCAAAATCTCGTATTTTTATCATCGTAATGAAGACTGTGCAGAATATCATTATTCCACTACATTGATTTTTGAGCTAACTGTATAAAGTTTCTCTCTTTTATTCATTAATTTTTTTAATATTATCTAGTTTATACTGAAACTAAACCAGAATGACTAGTACTTAATGACTCACAAATGCTATAAGTTTCTTTACTGCTATCACTTTATGAACACGATGCATAACGATTTAAAATTGTGGAGTAATGACTTCAAATTTCCACGCAATTTATTCCGGGGGTTATCTGAAACTTCGCAAGCGCCTAACTAATGGCGGGCAATGTAGCGGGCAAATAACATTAAATTATGATGCATTTGCAATGATTAAGAAATGCTTTGCAGAGGACAATGTTTTCTGGGACCAGACTAATTAATACCTCACAGAATTGAATGCGGGCAAAACAAAGAAAGTGACTTATAACGATATCTATTAAGACGGGGAGAATATCTCAGAAGCTTAAGAAAATATAAAGAAATTTATCCAAAGGCATTAATGTGCTTAATTGAATAGTGTAGCAAGTTGATAGATAGCTGTACTTAATATTATACATTAAATATCTTCATAATATTTCTGAAATAGTTTAATTATTTATAAATTTATTGAATAGTTATTTAGGGTGCATTTTTGTTTTTTTAAATGAATGGATAAATATACGAAGTGCTTTGTTTAGAGAGAAAACGAAACTGATTGATCATTTTAAAGCTCTATTAATTACGCATATGAATAATTCATAATGTTTAATTTGTACAATTAAATGCTATTTACTGGGCCTGATGGACTAAAGACTAGAGCTCGGACTCTCGGTGCCACAAGCTTCGGGCACGAGTCTCGGAGGTGCCATGGAAAATTGTAGTGGTTAGAAATCCATTTTAATTCGTAGATGCCGTTGTCTACCAAGTGGGATAAGAAAAAATAAAAACTGATACTTTTCTCTTTAGCCAGTACATATTAAAACTTGTATCAACTGAACGACGTTCGCTTTATATTTAACTTTTTTACAATCTTTATATAAATTAATTTTTTTCTTTGTTCTTTGTTAAGTTTTACTTGTGTAAACATCGTTTAGTTTTTGTAGAGCAATTTTACAAAATAATAAAGTAATATCCTCAAAATAAAACTACTCAAATATTTTGAGTACTAAAGCAATAAGTTTTGGTTCTTTTTAGGCACTAAATGAACAAACTGTCTGTTTTTAGGTTCTAAATGAATAAACTTTGGCTGTTTGTAAGCTATAAATGAATAAACTTTGGTTGTGTTTGAGCTTTAAATGAATAAAAATCACCCGTTTTTTTGTTTGAATGATAATTTTAAGAAAATACACTTTTAGGGCGAAAACTAGGCATACTCTCTCGCCCTAATTGTATACATCTGTCGTGTATGTAAATAAAAAGGAACGTTATTTGTTTATGGTGAATACTATTTGTATGAAAAAAAAATAAAGTAACATGTTCAATAAAATATAGGTTTTATTTCTACATCAATATTGGCACATCAAAATAGCTGTTTTTCTATTGAATAATAATCTTCAGCAGATTTTTCATTTTACAGGATTCAATAAATTTTAATTAAAAATGATAAAGATTAAATCTTCCATTTTTGCCATGATTCGGGATAATGAGATTAAATGGAATTTGTCTTGTGTTTGAAATCGTTTTATAAATTTTTTTTTTTTTTTTCAAAGCATCTTTCTAAATTTGACAAGAAAGATCTGAAGGAAAAAAAAAGTTATGAAAAGACTGATTCTTTACAATTTTCTTTTTTTTCAAAAAAATTAAAATTGCTGGCAAATGTCACGTAATCTATTGGCAAGGTTCATCTTAGAAATAAAATAAAATAAAACCCAGTCACCCTTTCAACTATGATATTTCGTGTTCTTAATTTTTTTTTTTCATAAAAAGCTCATTTAAAATTCGACCGAATTCTGGTGTTTCGGACAGGTTGCTCGAATGTTCCATTCTTGAAGTTTTTCCTTTGTGCCCTTTTATGCCATCTCCTGATTTTAAATCGACAGATTCTGGAAAATAAAAACGGTGAACAAAAAGGAAAAAAAGATTGCAGATAGGCGATTACTTTTTCTATAACGTTATTCCTATTTTTAGGGAGAATTTCGTCCAAATATTTATACGTATGCAGTAATTAATCATTACTTTAGGTTGCATGAGATATCCTGATAAATAATGCTAACTAGGGATCTTGGTTCGAAATCCGCATCTCTGTCATGGATGGATACCTTAGATTGTAGTCAAAAAGTTTTTCCATTCGAATGGAAGAGACAAAAGGTGCGCGAAAACTCCCTATTGTCTCCATGGCGTGTTGCAGATTAAGGTTATAATGTTAATACAATATATCTGGTCACTCATAGTGCACTCTTAGTAATGCTGAAAATGCTAAATATGTTTTTAAAAATCTGTTAGTCTGCTAACTAGAGACGAAGGAAAGATATGTTAATATAATGGCAATATGTATTATGTTTAATTAAATAATATGTATAACGTTCTATTGAATTATATATATAACGTTCTATTGAATTATATGTATATTGTTCCATTCAATTATATGTATAATATTTCAATGAATTGTGTGCATAATATTCAAATGAAAGTTTAAAGCAGTTATAAAGGCATAACTAGGCAAGTTAAACGAATTTTTAGTTGCCTCTTGGTGAATTGTCTAGTGCTCTGGCCTTTGGTACCACAGGTTCCAATACTGGGAGTGGCATGGAGGCTTGTTTGTGGTTCGGAATATACGTTAAAATGCAGGTCCCTATCTAATTAACCTAAAGTGTCTGAAAATGACCGGACCTTTTAGAAAAGAAACATAAATATATATAGATTTTTTTTTTAATTTAGTCAAACCAACCAGAACTCGGTTGATATACTATATAAATTTATGTAATATAGTTTATATTTATAAATTGATGCTTTATAAATATTTTGTTATAGATTAAACTATTTGCTTTTGTTAAAACTAGCTAATTTAATTAAAGTTTAACATTGTTAACCACATTTGCATTTAAATTTATATATTTCCTCTAAAGCATACATATATATGTGGATAAAGTAAATATAAAATATACACTATACCTATTATCATTTTTCACAAAGAAAATAAAAATATTCCAAGGGAAAACAGACATGAATGAAAATCGCAATATTATTTCATGTCTTTACAAACCTATCATCCATTTAATTTTTAATTTTTTAAAAGCATACTTAACGTAAAATTAGTTATCCACAAGTAGAAAATGATAATATCTTTAACACAATTATATGTATTCCGACTCTTTTGAGAAATTTTTAAAGATAATTTATTTTGAAAGAATAAAACTTTTAACTAATTTTCAAAGGATTCAAAAATTCTTCATTAATCAAATCACAGATATTTGAAAGATAATTAATTTTTCTTTTAGACATAAAGCTTTTCACGTTGATAAAAATGGTGATTAAATATTTGAAAGTCATTAAAAGTATATTTTAAATAACTGAAAGTGTTTTATTTAAACTTACATTTTGAAAATTAGTTCAATGTTTTTAAAAGAATATGATTAAAAACATTCTAAGAAACAATAATTTAACAATTTAATTCTTAACGTAAGAAAAAAAAATCTTCTTTAAAACTTCTAGAACTTTTTAATTAATTTTCAAAAACAGCTTCCTTTACCACCAATAGCAACCTATTTTTAGTATCATATATCTTCCAGGGACCTAATGCTGTTCGAATGAAACCATGGCATTTATATTTTTTCAACTAGGGTCTTACACAAAGAAGTTTATCAGAAAGTTGAAAAAAGGAAAGTTTGGAGACAAGTTTTATGTTCATTGGATATGGGAGGAATAGTAGAAAATAGAAATATACTATTTTAAAAGAAAATTATTAGTACAATGCTCACAACAATAAAAAAAAACATCCCTACTTCCTTTTAAATAAATATTAGTTACACAAAAGACATTGAAAGAGAATAATTTCAATTTTTTTTCTTAAATCTGAAAGATCGTTTACTTTATAGAATAAATACGCAGAGTGTAAATAACAATGACCTTTTAATGAATCTTTAAGCACTAAAAAATATAATGTATAATGAAATAGTTCTTTTCTAAAATGAATATGAATATTTTGACATATATTCGAAAAATGAATGTTTTACTATTTAAAATTTAAAAAATTAAAACTGTTAGGATTGTTTACTAAATTGATTTACTAAATTGTTTACTAAATTGATGAAAATTAAAACCAACAAAAATGAAAATTAAATAGGAGAAAAATGTCTTCATTTAAAAACAATATGGCCCACATGTTATTCCTGAGGAAGCCCTTCATGCAACCATATTAAAATGATTTGATATCTACCAGCCATCATTCTTTGAAATGTTGAATAACTCGTACTATGTAACCTTTTTGTATAAATAAGGAAATTAATTTAGAATGAAACATCACAAGTATATTACATCTCCAAAAATCTTTATCTAACTCTCAAATACGAAAACGCTGCATCATCTCTGTCTCAAAACTTGGAATTAATCTCAACTTTATGGGCAGCTTCACCATTCTGTTAAAAAACTTAAACATTCTAGAATTCCATTTAGAGAGAAAAAAATAGGTCTGGAGAAAGCCTGAAGTTAAAAAAAGGCTTAATACTTTTAAATAAATTACTTCAGCTATTACCGAAAATATATTTCAGATAGACCATTAAACTCATTTGAATTTTTGTATACTCTTGCCATATAAAATTTGTTTAGAAAGAAACAAAGTACTTTTAAGGAACTCTTCACAGGTATAGTTCCTCTTGAAAACTATTTAGCCTTTCCTTAATTCCCGAATACGAAAGGGCTCCATCACTGCTGTCCCAAAAGTTGGAATTAATCACAAATTCATGGATAGCTTCTTCATTCTGGTAGATAACTTAAACATACTAGAATGCCATTTAGAAAGAAGAAAAATACAACTGAAGAAAAGTTATAATTAAAAAAGAAGAAAACACTTGCTACTGTTAAAAAAATTACATCACGATCTAGAAAAATATATTTGAGATTTACCGGGTTAAATTCATTTGAATTGCCAAACTACTTTTAAAGAACTTCTCACAACTGTAGTTCCTCTTGAAAACCCATTTAGAGAATAGGTAAAAGCTTCATCATCGCTAACTCTCAACTTGGAAATAGTCACAAATTAAAGGAGAGCTTTAATATTCTGTTAAATAACATGAACATATTAGAATTCCATTTAGAAAGAAAGCCTAATGTTTAAAAAAAAGGCTTGCTACTGTTAAATAAATTACATCTGCTATCTACCAAAAATATATTTGAGATCTATTGGGTGAAACTCATTTGAACTCATGTCATAAAAAATATATTTAGAAAGTAACAAAGTACTTTTAAAGAACTACTAACAACTATAGTTTCTCTTCTAAGCCCATTTATCACTCCCAAAGCTCATTTAGCCTAATTCTCGAATACGAAAATGCTTCATCATTGCTGTCTCAAAAGTTGGATCCAATCACAATTTAATGTATAACTTCTCCCATACCATAAACTTTCATTCTGTTAAATAACATAAACTTACTAGAATTTTGTTTAGGAAGAAACAAATGCAATTGAAAGGAGCCCAAAGTTTAAAAAAAAAGGCTTGTTACTTTTAAATAAGTTACATCAGCGATCAACCAAAAATATATTTAAGGTCTACAAGTTCAAACTCATTTGCATTGTTGGATACTCTTGCTAAATAAAATTTGTTTAGAAAGAAGCAAAGTACTTTTAAAGAACTACTCACAACCATACTTCCGCTTCTAAACACATTTAGCCTTCGCTTAACTCACGAATACGAAAAAGGCTTCATCATTGCTGTCCCAAAAGTTGGATCCAATCACAAATCCATGGGCAGCTTCGCCATTCCGTTAAGTAACGAGGGGTTTCATTTCGCCAGTGAGAACTTAATAAGTTCTCTTGATGAACAGTGGCAACCGCCCCTGCAAGGGCAAATCCATGCCATCCCTCTCATCACTTCACTTCGGCTCTCCGTCCCTTTCGACTGTGCTGATTTATTCAATCTCCAGAACTCCTGTCGACCGGAAACATTCCTGTTGAATTCTGTCAGGGCCGATTTTCTTTCGGGAGACGAAAAGCCTGTTTGCAGAAATGGGATATCGGGATTGCAAGTAACCGGGAATGAAACATATGTTAAAATCCTGGAGAACAGGATTCCGGATCGGGACGGGTGTGTTCGGGAGCAAAGGGTTTCCTTGTTTTGGAATGTCGAGAATAGTGTATTTGTCTTTCCAGAGGATTTGTGTTGTCTAATATAGTCTGGCGTAATCCCTCAACAGTGAAATATCTAATATTCTGCAATGTTACAAAATAGTAATGCGTATCTATTGATTCTTTCCAAAAGAAATCTTATTTTGAGCAGTGTATCATCAGACAAATACGTTTATTAAAATAATGTTACATAAACTTATTATTTCTTATATGAAATATATTAATAATTTTCAAAAGCATGTTGATGTCTACGAGATTAATTTTTTTCATTCATAATTTCTTTTAATTCCATTTATACAGAATGTTTTAAAAACGGATTGAAATATTTTATTTCAATTTCCTTTTTTGTATCAGTTTCATTCAAAGCAAGATCATCTTTTGAATATTATCAGATAGAATATTATGAGATCTTCAATATTATCGGATAGAATATTATGAGATCTTGAATATTATCAGATAGAATATTATGAGATCTTGAATATTATCAGATAGAATATTATGAGATCTTGAATATTATCAGATAGAATATTATGAGATCTCGAATATAATCAGATAGTATATTATGAGATCTTGAAAATTATCAGATCTTGATATTATAGATTCTTGAATATTATCAGGATGATCCCTATATTCTTTAACATACAAATATTCTTACAAAATAAGATTCATTTTTATATCGGTATAAAATATCAATATAAGTAAAATAACATAGAAAGTATAAAATAAATATATAAAAACTATAAAGCATCAGCATAAAGTATAAAAAGTATAAAGTATCAATATATATATAATATCAATATATGCAAGAATATTTCGTATCAGTATAAAATATTCTTGCAAAATAAGACTACAGCAAATTAAGCGATTTAAGGATTGAGGCTATATACTTATATTATCCTAATAACTCATAGTATCCTAATAGTTTATGTTCAATTATATATATTTTTTTCTTTATACGATATATAGTTCCAAATATTTTAAGTAATAAAAATTTATATATTTTTTCTCAAACAGAAAATTTACTAGTTTATATATTTATTTTATATTTCTTCAAATCACAAAGACACTGTTAAAATATTTTAACAAATTCAACTTATATTATTCAATTTAAGTGAAGTGAGAATATATTAGAATTCTAATTCCATAAATTAATTTATTTAAATCCTGACATTTATTTGCAAAACGGATATTGAATTTTTGTTTTATCGTAATACAATATTTATTCTTTATTCATTTTTAAAAGTACTGAAACATGTATTTTAAAGTCAAATCTATTCGTAAAAGAAAAGAAAACAATAATTTAATGCTCAACATAAAATGCAAACATGCGAGATTACAATTTTTAGAAATAAAGAAAGATGGATTCATTTAAGTCAAAAACTCAATGTTTGCCCTAAGGAATATTTAAAAAGAAATCAAATAAATAAATATAATATTCTTAAAGCTATACAAATAAGGCAGATCAAGGAAACTAATTATGTTCTTATCAAAGTAATACCAGACAATTTAATAAGAAAAAATTTAATAAGATAAAATATTTCATAATTCTGAAATTGATTTCGTTTGGGTTTCATTTCAATAAAGTTAATGTTTTACGTGTTTCTTATTATTGGACACAATCGGAACTGTTTTTGTCATGTAAAACAGTTTAATACACAAATAAATATCTTCTTTAAAGTGATAATATGTTTGCTTTAATTTTTCGTATGTTTTAAATATCAAATATTTGCTAAAATTTGTATTTATTTTATAACTAAGTAGTTTAGATTGGTATTTTATTATGAATGCAGCATTGCATACTATTTGTTTAAATTTGTATGGTTCATTTGTCATTTAACATTGTAAATGAAAATAGTTAATTTAAAGCTAACATTTTACTTGTTTTTTGCTGCTTTTGTCATGTAAAACAGTTTAATACGCAAATAAATAACTTCTTTTCAGTGATTTGTATTTATTTATTTAATTAATTAATAGCTTAAATTGTTTAGGCATTTAAAATAAAAAAAATATACTCTTTTGTTTAAATTTACTAAAGATTATGGTTCATTTGTCGTTTAATAGTGTAAATGAAAAACTTTAGGTGCAATAAATTTTAATTGAGGAAATATGTTTTATTTATAAAAAAATATGTTTATTTTATAATTCTAAGAATACTTTAATGTCCTAATTGGACTAGCACTCTGGCGCTCGGTACCACAGGCTTTGTGTTCGAGACCCGGCGGAGCCTTGCATGTTTGTAGTGTTTTGGAATCCACTTTAAACCGTAGTCCCTGTCTAACGTGACTGTAGAGCGGTGGCGCGATGACAACCCTACCCCGTAAAAAGAAACCATCTCATGTTTCGGAATCTGCCAGTTGACAAACAATCTTGGCCCACCGTGGGGCTTGAAAAAAATAAATAAATAAAATAAAATAAATTAAATTTTAAGATGACTAAAAAACGCATTAATTGGAGAGGCATTTATTTATTTTGAGGACTTATTTAAAGATATATCATGTGTAAAACTGGCAATCTGTCTAATTTTTTGTGGTATTTTTTCTAATCTTAAAATGTTTTTAATAGATCTCCAGATTTACGCATGCAATATTAGAGAGTTTTTGCATACAGTATTTTTAAAATACGGTATTTTTTTCTCCCTAGCGCACATGCTCATAGGAAACATTATTACAGATACGCATGCGCAATTTCCTATCAGCATTTTTAGCAATTGAAACTTAGTTGAATAGATATGTTTTTCCTTCTAATACATTATAATTTTTTTTAATATGTAATACACATGGATCTTTTCAGATTACTAGATAGAGCATGGAACTAGTAACCTTTGTAAAGATTTAATTGGTTAAAAAAAGGAATCAATTTTTCAAATTATGATTTACCAGATAATTAATTGTTCTTTTAAATGTTTATTCCATCATAATAATTAATTATCTCATTTTATTATTGCTATAATTTTTTTTAAATATATTAAACTGGATTGTTACCTTACATATGTATCTGATATAAATTATTTCATGCAAACTCATTTTCTAAAACGATAAAGAAATTATTAAAATTATGTATTTTTATTATTATTATACTGTTTTCCTTTTTAGGAATGTAAACTTAATTTTAAAATAAAGGTTGCAAAAACTTATAATTTAATTGAAAAATAAAAATTTGTAAAAATATGTATCTCATATAACAATATTATACAAATATTATAAAACTTTTTTTTAAAAAGTTTTTATGGAAACAATAAATAAATCTGACAAGATACTTATCTCTGTTAAAAATTATGTATATATTATGCCACTACCAGTTTTCAGAGCAACAAGGTAAACATTAATCTTATCTATATGGCAAAGAAAAAAACAAAAATATTGGAATTAATAAAATAAAATGGAATATCGATTGGTTGCATAAAGGAAAACTCAATAATCCTTTACTTAAAATCCTGGCAGCAGCATTTTTGATTGCCTCCCTTAGAAGAACAGGACGATGCACAAGGCAGATTGCCCATCTTAAAGAAATAATTATAAAAAAGCGATATTTTTTGTTCCAATTTCTTCATACTTGTCTATATCTTGTGTTAAAAGATCATTATTACTCATCGAAGAACGATAAATCGTTGGGCTGGATACATTCTCCCCTGGTCATCTCGGGATGCAATTAAAAACAGGTTGAATGCATAATCTCCTCAGAAACCAAGAGATATAATATCATGTGATGAAAAAAATTCCCCTTTATCATATTTATCGTAAAGAATAATGGGAATTTTTTTATGCTGGTGTCACTTTATTAAACAATGAATAATTATTCATTGACTTCAGATTATTTAAAAACAACTGTTGAGGTTTTAATTCGATAATATGAAGAAAGCTGAATAACATTGAGTCGTTGTCAATAAAATAATATAAAAATGAAGTTGAGTAAACGTTTTATAATGAGAATGATAATTATTTTCCTGTTTTTGAAAGCAGAACTCAATTTATTATGTTTGTTGTAGTTCATTAGTTCATCTTCTTTTGTTAATATTAGTGAATGAATGAAGTATTTTAAGTGATTTTGACATTTTATCCTACTACTTTTAATCATTCTCTTTTAAGTGTTTTAAGAATAAATGTAATTCTGATTGGATAATTTCAGTACAAACTGCATTAGATTGTAAGAATTGTTTTGTATTGTTATTAGGAATTGTGACACTTTGGACATTGTATGTTAATATATATTATACGCCATTTATATTAAACCCCATGTGGTGTCTATGGAAGCCACGTACATGTTTTTCATGCATTATAAAAATAAACTCCATAACTAACCGCACATATTAAAGTTCAATTTAATTTCTACAATTACAAATATGCGGGAGTTCAAGGTGCTATGTAAAGTGCATATTCCTGAAAAAGTATACTTAAGGGGAAAAAAACTCAAACTTTTTTTTTCGTAACTGAAATTTTTTCAAAGTACATAGATAAAATGTTAAATATATAAAGAAGTCATTTTGTAAAGTCTTTAAGAATTGGCATTTAATTTGTGAAACTGCTGACGGAACTAAATAATCAACAGTGAACCTTTGGGAGTTCTAAGGTTTGTGGTACATACATAGTATCAGTGAAGTATAATGAAAAATAATTTTTTCTATAGCTTATCATAAATAAAAGAAAAATGCATACAATTAAAATTCTCAACAAACATGCATAGTCTAAATATATGAAAAAAAATTTCGGACGCGAATATATTAATCAATACCTGCTCTTTTTTCCTTTTATACCCGATGAGATTGTTGGCCACTTTTTAATATGAACCGTACCCCAGGCGTAAATGTCTTTGGCTTGATACAAAACAAATCATCCCAACCTACACTTATGCTCATTCTTTATAATCCTAATAAACGCATGACCTGCTCGGTGTAACTTGTCAGATTCGAATTGCTTCAGAAGCTTTCATTAGCGGCATAACATTCTAACCACCAGTCTGAAATAAAAAAAAAAGTAACCAAAAACGATTAAAAATGTTTTAAATGCTAGTAGAGATTCAAAATACTAAAAAAAATATATATATATTTCTCATTTAACAAATAATAAATCCACACTTTACTTAATAATAGATCCACAATTCAATACGGGCTTATTTAATTCCACCTTCTCATCTACTCTTAAAGAACTCCAACGACAACAAACTTTTTAAAACCGCTGACGTTTATCCGACACTCAACGTTGAAAGCAAGATAAGAACATCGTGATTTTTCCCTACTTAATGGAAGAATTTTCCCTTTTAAAAGGCCGACTTTGTTTTCCTATATTAATTTTGTTGTATAAAAAAACTAAATGTGAGGAAATAGATAGGCCTAGTATGCTGGAACCATTAGTCAATGTCAGTTATACGTTAACGACAAGCCCCATTGAGTTGCGCTTAACTGTCTTTAAACCGTATCAGATGCAAACGCATAACGATTTTCTGCTTTTTGGAAAACTTAGCTTTCTTTCTAGTAGAAACATGTCTGATTATGCTCTGATATCTCTTAAGAGACATTTAATGCAGACTTAATAGAGGCAGCACAGCCATGGTAAGTAGGCTAGTCATGTATATTTTATCTTTTTATCTGTAAAACATTTTTTGCCATTAAGTCATAGATGTTTGTTTTTAGTAGTTATTGAATTTCTTTACAAGAAATAAAAAATGAGCAGAATTTTTAATCTCACGAGTTATAAATATTTATATTAGATTTGTTGAGAGTTAGATTTGGCCTCTTGAATCAAATTATATTAGTATTTCTTCGTAAACAATATATATTGCTAGACATATTAGGTATTTTGTTTATTAAATTTTATTTAATTCTGAAAAAAATTTGGAGACAATTTTAGTGATCTTGTAAGTTTTTAGAAGTTGTACAAAATTCTCCAAGGAACGTATAAATATAAAATAATTAAAAATTAGGAGAACTTCCAACCTACACATTTCCGCAACCAATTGAATTTTCAAATTCTACCAGTATATGATAGCTCAGAATTTCCTCTTTTTAACTACCAAATTTTTTTCCTGGATAAATGTTGATTTTGAGTAATTTTAGGAACATCTTTATAGTGAATTTTGAATTTTTATCTGCAAGAAGACCAGTGAGTTTCTTTTGCACTGTGCTGACATTTAATTATAAATTTTACATAAAACTTAACATTGAAAGTGAACTGTACATAGGTTGTGAGGTTTGTGCATTTAGAATCTAAATTCAAAAAATATATACTCATTTAGAAGAATTTAAAGAAATGTGATTTGATTTGCAAGGTCTTGTTAAAGCTTTAGCAAAAAATATAATTATTGAATAAAAATTATGTTAAAAAAATAACCATTTCTTTTTTTTCAAATTATTAGTTCTAAAGCGTAACTTTATAAGCTTATAAAGCTTAAAGTACTTTTATAATTCTTTGTGTTTTTATATGCCATCATAGTATACCCTAACGAAAAAAAAGAAAAATGGTTCAGGTTTATTGGAATTAAAGTTTCTCGTACTAAGTAATAACTACGGACGAAAACGATTTAAATTTTTTACAATCACTGAAACAAAATTCGAAATACTAAAAAACGATTTAAAACAAAACTTCGTCTGGGTATATAGCATGATGTTTAAGACCGTGGCATTTTGTTTGCATTTACCGTGGGAGTAAAAGAAACGCAAAAAAGAATCAGATAGGATAATAAAACGTCTTAGCATGGTAGGTCGAACGTTGCATTTATAGCGTAAGTCGAATTTAAAACTGAAATTTGTGTTTTTTTTTTTTTTTTTGTACGTGAACTACGAAAAACTCCCATTGCCGAAGAACACATCCTTGTATTGAAACTAAATTTTGGATTCAACACACCAAACGATATTTTGTTCGTCGTTATGTCTTTCTCGTTCTGTATTCCAGAAATCTTGTGCATTTCGATTCCAGAAAATGGCGGTGAAATATTGTTATTCGGCGATTGCTTCGAATGTTCTCCAAAAGGTTTTATGGCCCCGAAACTTTAAATGAATGGCTCAAATGTCTTCCCGTTTACAAGTTCTGTTCCTAGTTTTACGTTTCTTTCTTGCATTTCGAATGAAAGGCTTTAGAATATTTTGTTCATCCCTTTTTAGGGGATCAGACAGACGTAAATGAATTCCATGACAGCACTTCTGTATTTTCCACCCAATAATTTGTACATTTTATAACTAAATCGTTTTTTTTTTTTTCCTCGTATCTCCTATTCTACTTCACTGATATTTGAAAATCTGTGAGATAAATATTTTTTTTCATATATTTTTCTTTAAATAACTATGAATTGTTTTCTTTTGAAGACTTATTTTTTTGAATATATTTCATTTTAAATACATTTTTTTATTCTGAAAGAAATCAATAAATTTTTCGTAAATAACTTTCGAAAAAATCATTAGACACTCTGTATTGCAATATAGGTCTGAATTAAAAAGCACAATAATGAATTTAATACGTCAAATAAATTGACCATATGCTTATTGATTTCAAATGATATTTAAAGAAACTATATATTTTAATTTTTAGTAATTTATCTTACATTTTGTATTTATTATGCGATGAATTTTATAAAAATTATAGGATGATATACGATTATACGAGTTATACACTGAATTTATTTAAGAGGATGCAGTATCCAAAAATTGGTAAATTTTCGCTTTTTGATTACTTTAATTTATAGTTGTAACTGTTCGGTACCTTCTGGCAAAATTTTAAAGCTGTATCGTCAATATTTTGGAAGTTATAGTTCGAAAGTTTTCATTGAAGATGATAGAAATTTAAAGGTACTATTGATTGTAAACAAACCTTTATGCTTTTGTGTATGGTACTTCTTTTACTAGCGACACAGCCTAACTAATATTGAATAATTTAATTTTATTCTTGTTGATAAAGAGAGGATAAAAGGAAATGTAATCGTAACTGATTTATGTTGTAAATATGTTGTCATGGGAAGTTAGTGCATAATTTGTGAATAAAGTTTATTCAAAAAAACAATCCATCTGTTATTACAATTTTTTTATCGTTCAAATTAGAGTTTATTTTAAATATTTCGATTAGTCATTTACTGAATGAAATGTCTTTAGATTATTTTGTATTTCTATTGGTAATATGACAAGATAAAGAGATTATGAAAGTATGAAGCAATGGAGTTCAAATAAAAAAACTGAAGTAATATTTTTAAAGCCTTCCATCTAATGTTGAGAATACACAGAAAGATAAATCTCTGATGTTCTATACAAGAATCTCATATTTATATTGCACTCAAAAATCAAAGATGTTGGTAATGTAATTGTAGATGTCCAAATACTATCCAAATTAATTGTATAAGAGTATTATATGGTTCAGAGTTCTTGTGTTCAGTATGGGCAAACATTCTTTTCCTTGTGTGGTTTTAGGAGAAAAATATTGACTGCAATTTTTTTGTAATAAACTGTAATTCTGCAGACTGCAATACCCAGAAAAAAATATTTCTACAGAAGTAAATTAATTTTGTTTTTCAACTGTAATTTTGTTACCATCCTTATGATAGGCAATAATTTTAACTATTTAAATTCTGCATGTAACAAAATTAAAAATAATAAATCTGATTAGGAAAGGGATTTGGACTTGTCTTGCTTTTTACATTGCACTTTTAACCAGATGATGCAATTCTGAAGTACTCCGATAGATACTATTATCTTGACTAAAATTTTATTAAATACATTGAATTAGAAAATATTAATCTATTGAACGTGTTTATCAGACTAGGCTATTGGCCAATGGCCAAGTCGAAAGAATTCAAATGCTGTGGTTTAAAAATTCTAGCTCGAAAATTAATTTAACTACAGTTAATATTTTGTGCAAACAGCTAACAAAATTATTGCTTATCATAAGCATAACAAAATTACAGTTAAAAAGCAAATTTAATTCTGCCTGCAATTTAATTAGTAATAATAATTAATAGTACTAATTAGTAAATTTTTTCTGAGCAAAATTGCAGTTCATATTTTTTTCTTAATTTTCGGTGTATTTTATTTATATTATAAATGGTTTTAACTTTAAATAATTATAGTTTTAAATTACATAATATTAAAAATTCATATAGATTTTTTTTTTCAAAAATGCGTTATCCCGTGTACATTTGACAAGAATTCCTAACAAATAATCAGTCCGTCAGTTTCCGCTTTTAAAACAGTCGTTACTTTCCAATGAATAATTGCTAGAACAGTATAACTTTTACTAATAGAAGCTAAATTGTCTTTTTAAATTATTAGCTAAAATAATTTTAAAAACTAAATTCTAAAAAATATATAAAATTCTGGTTAACGCCACAAAACATTTTGGCTTTATATATGTATTCCTTAAATTGGCATAAAAATTTTAAATAGTTAAGTAGAAATAGTAAATTGATTTATTTAATAATTGGTTTAAAACTAAACTAGTTACCTGTATGTAACTTTAATTATCATGGTTTTACAATATTACCTATGAAAGAATAGGACGATCTTGAGAATAATTTTTTTTTATTATTTAAATTTTCTCTTTAGTAGTAAATGTAATTTTTGTTTGTTTGTTTGAAAGTGTGATTTAATTAACATTGTTTTATTTCTTTCATACTTTTAAAAACCAAATAAAATTATCCGATTAAGTGTTGCGAAAAATATTTTATTTTTGTAATTATAAAACTAATTTAATGAAAATAAAAAAATCCGTCTATTTATTTTCACTTTTAAAACAGTGCCATTCCACAGTTATATTTTAAACGCTGATATTTTCCTCTAAAACTTACTCGCAACCGAAACTATTTAATGATCCAACAGAGACTCCATTCAACCCAAACCAGAAATTTCCTCTTCGTCGTTTTGTAGTTAGTTGCACATAATCTTCACCGAAAGCTTCTGAAATTCCAGACATGTGGATGAGCGAAACAAAACTGTCAGGGGGTTGTTCAATTCGGTAAGTATCCGGTAGTAAAGCATTTGGTAATTCGGTGGCGTTTCGATTCCGGGCTGCGTCAGGCGATTAACCACCCCATTATCGCGCCCATCGACAACCTCCCACCCCTTCCCCCTTTTCTGAGCTGCACGCCAGCTGTTTACCTAACCGACCCAGAGAGGACCTTTTAATTGCAAATTATTTGCTGACGTCCTTCCTTCGCTTAACGGTCAAGCGGCCGAGCTGTGCCACCGATAATCAGTGGACAATGGGAGCCTCTGCAGCGGAGGGTGGTCGACAAAGTGAAGAAGGTTATAGGTGTAGATCGCTGGCCAACGGAAAATTTCGCTTTGTTGTATAGATAATGGGTAAAATGGTATACAAATATATAGTATATTTATACAGTAATTAACATTAGCCAGAGTGATAAGATGATTTCATTTCTGAAACTGGATGGTTATCTTCAAATTCTGACCTATCTTGATCCATATCCGCCATGTCTATGCCTGGAATGGACACAACATATATTTTCATTGCAAAATTTTTTATCTTCTAACATAATCATGTCACCCTAATATATTTTCTGCGGCCTGATGGCCAATTGTCTAGCGTTTCGGCCGTTGGTATCACGGCCTTCATATTCAAATCCTGGCTGTTGGCATGGTTACTTATTTGTTAGTGATTCGGAATCCACTTTAAACTGTAGGACCCCATTTAGTTATCCCAAAATGTGCACAAAATGACAGTAGGGCGACAAAACAGAATAATATCTCCTCTATAAAAATTTACATTCACTGGAACATAAATATAATTTACCATTTATTAACCAGACGGAAAAAAATCACTTTATTTAACTTTATAGAAAAAAAAGGAATATTTAATCATCCCAAAAACCCATTACCTCTTAAATATTAACTGAATTCCCTGATATTATTTTTCACTTTAATGTAACCATAATTAAGCCCGTTTTTTCATTTCGTTACGCCATACTCCATAGACCAGATGCTGTTATACTGTTTGTATACTATGCCATACCATATTTTCCCATCATGCTTTTAACCAATTGTAATTTTTTCTGTACTTTTATAATTTTCTGCATTTATGCTTTTCTTAGTTGTATTTTGCCATATATATATTTTTAATTTAAGATAAATTCATTCTTGTAATTATATAAATGGAATTTTTTCCAACCTTAATTTATTATATAAGTATACTTTCACCCTTTTATTTGGCAAGGAGTTAAATAAACATGAATACGGGGGTTTGGCGGATAGTAAATTAAAGCTGCAGATCGTTGTCTAACGAAAAATTAGAGAAAATATATAGAGTATAGATAGAGAAAAACGGTATTAAATAGTAGTCGACAAGTAAATAGCAGCAGTAGTAGTAGTAGTAGTAGTAGTGATAGTTATTGTGGCCAACAATGAAATTTAAAGCAGTCTGATGATGATGTTTCTAAACTAAGTGAATAACTGAATAAGATCTGAAATGAAAATTTTCTGTGTTTCTGTTTGGAAAAAGGGCTATAAGTTCTTCCATTGGTGAGCTAGTAGAGGTCAATATAAGTCCTTCCGTTCAAAGAAGATATGACCCCCCCCCAAATTTTCTCCCGAAGATGATAGTAAAGATTCTAGGCGGCAAAATACGGGTGCAGTGATGCATTTTTAACAATGTTAATCTACTACATACTTGCTTTTGCAGTGGAAAACGACTGAATTGTATACAATTGAGTTAAAGTAACTGGTATATGAAAATAAAAAAAATCCAATAAAATGTCTATATATTTGTATTTATTTGAACAAATTTGAATCCAATAAATATTTATATGAATATAGTACGGCACAAGTATAATCATTATTTCTGTAATGGTGAATGAAACGGCGATGTAAATAAATGAGTAAGAAAATAATATTCAGAGTAAGAAAATTTGTTCTTTTAGATAAAATCTAAGTAGTAGAAATTATATAAGATCTGAGAAAAGAGCTTAAGCAAAAATAAATGACATTTTCCAATTTCTTACAACATTTATTACTTAATTATCCTAATTTAATTAAGGTAGAATTAACTTTCAATACGGAAAATTTATTTACCGTCAGACATTGAATATTTTTAAAAGAATTTTACAACACAGAAAATCTCTGGCGGTGTTTTTAAATTTATCCTGAAAATTTAGCAACTTTAATTAACTTAATTTATAAATCTTTCACTTTGAACAATTTAGGTACAGACTAAATCATGAAATCAAACATACTTCACAAATTTCATTTTTCCATTAGGATTTAATCGTAAAGGTGAAAATGGTAGGGAATGTTTACTTTCTTTTTTTTTTCAAGCATGTTTTTTTCTCATATCTTTAGTTACTTATATCACATGTGATGAGCTAATTTTAATAATTTGCCTAGTTAAACAGGAACAAGAGGTTAATTAAAAGATGAAATTTTAATGTGGATTTAATAAAATTTAAATGAAACTTTAAAGTTTTCTAAATTTCCATTTGCAATCCGTTGGTTAAAAATATATTAAGCTAAGCACGAAATGATTTCATGTTAATTGTCTGATTATATAATGTAGTACCTTTGACATAAAAGATTGACAATATAAAATTTGATGGAATCAAGAAATAGCATAGATGAAGGATCGGGAGTTTAAAAATTTTATTTTAAAATCTATTACAAATAACAAAATCAATGATATATGGAAATAAAGAAACATTCCAAGTATTTTAAACCTGACCTCCTACAATTAAGGCTGATTCAACAAAATTGAAATTTTTATGGATATCATAAACAAAATATTAGGGTCGATTTTGTAATAGTAATAAGATAACATATAACCATGTTTGCAACATGTCCAGATAATTGCTATTTCTTGAACTGGGCGAGGACAGTACGAGCTTTCTTTCAACAATTTAGGGTCAATTGAACTTTGAGTGAACGTAATTACTTAAGCGAGGAATTTCCACAATATTGAAAGTTTGACGATGATTTATCTGTAATTACATGTCCACCAAGATCAACTGATGACTTATATCATATTATTTATTATGTTGTTACACCAAATCAAGGAAGACCTTTTTTAAAGACCATCAATGCTGAAAGCACTAAATAATTCACATCAAACACATGCAATTGAGAGAAATTAATGTTTCTGTATCATGGGCCATATTATGTGTAGTCGTTTTGAAAGTAATTTTTTTTTTTAAATAAGAGCATTAATTTACGCTAACCCTCTATTGTATGCCCAAATATTTTTTTCCACATTTAACAAATATATTTAGCAACAATTTTTAATATATTTTGTAATGTTTACACGGGGCCTGAATTACTTAGTGTCTAATCCTCTAGCACTCGGTGCCACAGCTTTCGTGTTCGAATCCCGGCGGTGGCGTGGATGTTTGTAGTAATTCGGAATCCCCTTTAAGTCGTGATTAAATTTGATTATAGAGCGTCACGAATCCAAGTCAGACTTCTACCTGCAGGTGATCCATCCCAGCAGAAACTGCCCCTTTCCCTACAACCATGAGTCCTTATGAGATCGTTGGCTTGGATTAGATGTCTGCCAAGCGGGATAAGAAACAACAACATTGTTTACATTGAAGCTTATCGTAAACCATCCTTAGAATTAAACCTTCTAAATTTTATAAAATAGTTTCTGATAATATAACTTTAGGTTTATTCCTTCAATACAAACAAATATGATTCATGACTAATAAGAAAACTTCATTTGATCTCAAGAATAGATTATGCATCTGATGTATCAATGGTTGTGGATTCGATTTTCAGTTAAGATGTATGATAAAGGGATTGTTTAGAAAAAATGTCACATAAATTGTATAGTTCAGTTTAGGTTTTACAGATTTACTGTAATAATATACATATGGAGGCTTGGTTTCCTGAAATTTCTCCTTCTGTTCTGTTGTTCTGTTTAAAATATATGTTATGTCTTTAGCGAATGGTCTCATATCGAGTCCCTGGCATTGAAAAAAAAAGATCGATTCAATAAATTCTAACTGTAAGCTTCTTTTCTAAAAATAGCTGAGATAGTAGCAACAGCAAAAAAAAAAAAAAAAAAAAAAAAAAAAGGATGGACGTTTCCAGAAATTTCACAATGCAAGCTGAAGGGCTGATCCCCAGTAATTTATTGCGAAGAATTATGGGATGCTATAAATTAATGAATATATTTTATTTGTTTCCCATCGTTTTTTGCGTTCGTTTGCGCTTCACTGGATCATTCGGACGGTGAAAAAGAACGAACACTGTTCCAAATGGAGCGTGATTCGATCCCCAAATACAAGAAAGCTCCTTTTCAGTCATTTGCGTTCTTTCTGTTTTCTGTTGCTGTTTACTGGATGACTTGTTTAGAGCTTGTTTCTCAAAAGTAATTTTGTTGTCGTTTCGTACACTAGTGTCGAGAGAACCTTTTTGAAAAATTGTTCACTTGGAAAGTACAATTCAAGTTCAAGGATCAATAACTGTCGCCCTTTTTGTTTTAACAGAATATAATTTAATTGTAAGAAAATGCAAACGCTTATATAAGTATTCTCCACTTATAAAATTTCCTCCATGCCCATGTAAATTAAAAATAAATTGTATATCACTCAATGGATCAGATAGGAAGACATTCCATTAGCAAAATACTAAACAAGCACATTAACCAATACAGCTAATAGACAGATATTCCAAGAGCAAAATACTAAACAAGCACATTAAGAGATACAACTAATAGACAGATATTCCAGGAGCAAAATACTAAACAAGCACATTAACTGATACAACTAATAGACAGATATTACAGGGGCAAAATACTAAACAAACACATTAACTGATACAACTAATAGACAGATATTCCAGGAGCAAAATACTAAACAAGCACATTAAGAGATACAACTAATAGACAGATATTCCAGGAGCAAAATACTAAACAAGCACATTACCTGATACAACTAATAGACAGATATTCCAGGAGCAAAGTACTAAACAAGCACATTAAGAGATACAACTAATAGACAGATATTCCAGGAGCAAAATACTAAACAAGCGCATTAACTGATACAACTAATAGACAGATATTCCAGAAGCAAAATACTAAACAAGCACATTAAGAGATACAACTAATAGACAGATATTCCAGGAGCAAAATACTAAACAAGCTCATTAACTGATACAACTAATAGACAGATATTCCAGGAGCAAAATACTAAACAAGCACATTAAGAGATACAAGTAATAGACAGATATTCCAGGAGCAAAATACTAAACAAGCACATTAAGAGATACAAGTAATAGACAGATATTCCAGGAGCAAAATACTAAAAAGCACATTAAGAGATACAACTAATAGACAGATATTACAGGAGCAAAATACTAAACAAGCTCATTAACTGATACAACTAATAGACAGATATTCCAGGAGCAAAATACTAAACAAGCACATTAAGAGATACAAGTAATAGACAGATATTCCAGGAGCAAAATACTAAACAAGCACATTAAGAGATACAAGTAATAGACAGATATTCCAGGAGCAAAATACTAAACAAGCACATTAAGAGATACAACTAATAGACAGATATTACAGGAGCAAAATACTAAACAAGCTCATTAACTGATACAACTAATAGACAGATATTCCAGGAGCAAAATACTAAACAAGCACATTAAGAGATACAAGTAATAGACAGATATTCCAGGAGCAAATTACTAAACAAGCACATTAAGAGATACAACTAATAGACAGATATTCCAGGAGCAAAATACTAAACAAGCACATTAACTGATACAACTAATAGACAGATATTACAGGGGCAAAATACTAAACAAGCACATTAACTGATACAACTAATAGACAGATATTCCAGGAGCAAAATACTAAACAAGCACATTAAGAGATACAACTAATAGACAGATATTCCAGGAGCAAAATACTAAACAAGCACATTACCTGATACAACTAATAGACAGATATTCCAGGAGCAAAGTACTAAACAAGCACATTAAGAGATACAAATAATAGACAGATATTCCAGGAGCAAAATACTAAACAAGCGCATTAACTGATACAACTAATAGACAGATATTCCAGGAGCAAAATACTAAACAAGCACATTAAGAGATACAACTAATAGACAGATATTCCAGGTGCAAAATACTAAACAAGCTCATTAACTGATACAACTAATAGACAGATATTCCAGGAGCAAAATACTAAACAAGCACATTAAGAGATACAAGTAATAGACAGATATTCCAGGAGCAAAATACTAAACAAGCACATTAAGAGATACAAGTAATAGAAAGATATTCCAGGAGCAAAATACTAAACAAGCACATTAAGAGATACAACTAATAGACAGATATTACAGGAGCAAAATACTAAACAAGCTCATTAACTGATACAACTAATAGACAGATATTCCAGGAGCAAAATACTAAACAAGCACATTAAGAGATACAAGTAATAGACAGATATTCCAGGAGCAAAATACTAAACAAGCACATTAAGAGATACAACTAATAGACAGATATTCCAGGAGCAAAATACTAAACAAGCACATTAACTGATACAACTAATAGACAGATATTACAGGGGCAAAAAAATACTAAACAAGCACATTAACTGATACAACTAATAGACAGATATTCCAGGAGCAAAATACTAAACAAGCACATTAAGAGATACAACTAATAGACAGATATTCCAGGAGCAAAATACTAAACAAGCACATTACCTGATACAACTAATAGACAGATATTCCAGGAGCAAAGTACTAAACAAGCACATTAAGAGATACAAATAATAGACAGATATTCCAGGAGCAAAATACTAAACAAGCGCATTAACTGATACAACTAATAGACAGATATTCCAGGAGCAAAATACTAAACAAGCACATTAAGAGATACAACTAATAGACAGATATTCCAGGTGCAAAATACTAAACAAGCTCATTAACTGATACAACTAATAGACAGATATTCCAGGAGCAAAATACTAAACAAGCACATTAAGAGATACAAGTAATAGACAGATATTCCAGGAGCAAAATACTAAACAAGCACATTAAGAGATACAAGTAATAGAAAGATATTCCAGGAGCAAAATACTAAACAAGCACATTAAGAGATACAACTAATAGACAGATATTACAGGAGCAAAATACTAAACAAGCTCATTAACTGAGACAACTAATAGACAGATATTCCAGGAGCAAAATACTAAACAAGCACATTAAGAGATACAAGTAATAGACAGATATTCCAGGAGCAAAATACTAAACAAGCACATTAAGAGATACAAGTAATAGACAGATATTCCACGAGCAAAATACTAAACAAGCACATTAAGAGATACAACTAATAGACAGATATTACAGGAGCAAAATACTAAACAAGCTCATTAACTGATACAACTAATAGACAGATATTCCAGGAGCAAAATACTAAACAAGCACATTAAGAGATACAAGTAATAGACAGATATTCCAGGAGCAAAATACTAAACAAGCACATTAAGAGATACAAGTAATAGACAGATATTCCAGGAGCAAAATACTAAACAAGCACATTAAGAGATACAACTAATAGACAGATATTACAGGAGCAAAAATACTAAACAAGCTCATTAACTGATACAACTAATAGACAGATATTCCAGGAGCAAAATACTAAACAAGCACATTAAGAGATACAAGTAATAGACAGATATTCCAGGAGCAAAATACTAAACAACTAATAGACACATATTACAGGAGCAAAATACTAAACAAGCTCATTAACTGATACAACTAATAGACAGATATTCCAGGAGCAAAATACTAAACAAGCACATTAACTGATACAACAAATAGACAGATATTCCAGGAGCAAAATACTAAACAAGCACATTAACTGATACAACTAATAGACAGATATTCCAGGAGCAAAAATACTAAACAAGCACATTAAACAAGCACATTACCTGATACAACTAATAGACAGATATTCCAGGAGCAAAGATACAACTAAACAAGCACATTAACTGATACAACTAATAGACAGATATTCCAGGAGCAAAATACTAAACAAGCACATTAAGAGATACAACTAATAGACAGATATTCCAGGAGCAAAATACTAAACAAGCACATTAACTGATACAACTAATAGACAGATATTCCAGGAGCAAAATACTAAACAAGCACATTAAGAGATACAACTAATAGACAGATATTACAGGAGCAAAATACTAAACAAGCTCATTAACTGATACAACTAATAGACAGATATTCCAGGAGCAAAATACTAAACAAGCACATTAAGAGATACAAGTAATAGACAGATATTCCAGGAGCAAAATACTAAACAAGCACATTAAGAGATACAAGTAATAGACAGATATTCCAGGAGCAAAATACTAAACAAGCACATTAAGAGATACAACTAATAGACAGATATTACAGGAGCAAAATACTAAACAAGCACATTAACTGATACAACTAATAGACAGATATTCCAGGAGCAAAATACTAAACAAGCACATTAAGAGATACAACTAATAGACAGATATTACAGGAGCAAAATACTAAACAAGCACATTAAGAGATACAACTAATAGACAGATATTCCAGGAGCAAAATACTAAACAAGCACATTAAGAGATACAACTAATAGACAGATATTACAGGAGCAAAATACTAAACAAGCTCATTAACTGATACAACTAATAGACAGATATTCCAGGAGCAAAATACTAAACAAGCACATTAAGAGATACAACTAATAGACAGATATTCCAGGAGCAAAATACTAAACAAGCTGATACAATAATAGACAGATATTCCAGGAGCAAAATACTAAACAAACATTAGATAGACAGATATTCCAGGAGCAAAATACTAAACAAGCACATTAAGAGATACAACTAATAGACAGATATTCCAGGAGCAAAATACTAAACAAGCACATTAAGAGATACAACTAATAGACAGATATTCCAGGAGCAAAATACTAAACAAGCACATTAAGAGATACAACTAATAGACAGATATTACAGGAGCAAAATACTAAACAAGCTCATTAACTGATACAACTAATAGACAGATATTCCAGGAGCAAAATACTAAACAAGCACATTAAGAGATACAAGTAATAGACAGATATTCCAGGAGCAAAATACTAAACAAGCACATTAAGAGATACAACTAATAGACAGATATTACAGGAGCAAAATACTAAACAAGCTCATTAACTGATACAACTAATAGACAGATATTCCAGGAGCAAAATACTAAACAAGCACATTAAGAGATACAAGTAATAGACAGATATTCCAGGAGCAAAATACTAAACAAGCACATTAAGAGATACAACTAATAGACAGATATTACAGGAGCAAAATACTAAACAAGCTCATTAACTGATACAACTAATAGACAGATATTCCAGGAGCAAAATACTAAACAAGCACATTAAAGATACAACTAATAGACAGATATTCCAGGAGCAAAATACTAAACAAGCACATTAAGAGATACAACTAATAGACAGATATTCCAGGAGCAAAATACTAAACAAGCACATTACCTGATACAACTAATAGACAGATATTCCAGGAGCAAAATACTAAACAAGCACATTAAGAGATACAACTAATAGACAGATATTCCAGGAGCAAAATACTAAACAAGCGCATTAACTGATACAACTAATAGACAGATATTCCAGGAGCAAAATACTAAACAAGCACATTAAGAGATACAACTAATAGACAGATATTCCAGGAGCAAAATACAGATATTACAGGAGCAAAATACTAAACAAGCTCATTAACTGATACAACTAATAGACAGATATTCCAGGAGCAAAATACTAAACAAGCACATTAAGAGATACAAGACAGATATTCCAGGAGCAAAATACTAAACAAGCACATTAAGAGATACAAGTAATAGACAGATATTCCAGGAGCAAAATACTAAACAACTAAAGACAGATATTACAGGAGCAAAATTAAACAAGCTCATTAACTGATACAACTAATAGACAGATATTCCAGGAGCAAAATACTAAACAAGCACATTAAGAGATACAAGTAATAGACAGATATTCCAGGAGCAAAATACTAAACAAGCACATTAAGAGATACAACTAATAGACAGATATTCCAGGAGCAAAATACTAAACAAGCACATTAAGACTGATACAACTAATAGACAGATATTCCAGGAGCAAAATACTAAACAAGCACATTAAGAGATACAACTAATAGACAGATATTACAGGAGCAAAATACTAAACAAGCTCATTAACTGATACAACTAATAGACAGATATTCCAGGAGCAAAATACTAAACAAGCACATTAAGAGATACAAGTAATAGACAGATATTCCAGGAGCAAAATACTAAACAAGCACATTAAGAGATACAACTAATAGACAGATATTCCAGGAGCAAAATACTAAACAAGCACATTAGATACAACTAATAGACAGATATTCCAGGAGCAAAATACTAAACAAGCACATTAAGAGATACAACTAATAGACAGATATTACAGGAGCAAAATACTAAACAAGCTCATTAACTGATACAACTAATAGACAGATATTCCAGGAGCAAAATACTAAACAAGCACATTAAGAGATACAAGTAATAGACAGATATTCCAGGAGCAAAATACTAAACAAGCACATTAAGAGATACAACTAATAGACAGATATTACAGGAGCAAAATACTAAACAAGCTCATTAACTGATACAACTAATAGACAGATATTCCAGGAGCAAAATACTAAACAAGCACATTAAGAGATACAAGTAATAGACAGATATTCCAGGAGCAAAATACTAAACAAGCACATTAAGAGATACAACTAATAGACAGATATTACAGGAGCAAAATACTAAACAAGCTCATTAACTGATACAACTAATAGACAGATATTCCAGGAGCAAAATACTAAACAAGCACATTAAGAGATACAAGTAATAGACAGATATTCCAGGAGCAAAATACTAAACAAGCACATTAAGAGATACAACTAATAGACAGATATTACAGGAGCAAAATACTAAACAAGCTCATTAACTGATACAACTAATAGACAGATATTCCAGGAGCAAAATACTAAACAAGCACATTAAGAGATACAAGTAATAGACAGATATTCCAGGAGCAAAATACTAAACAAGCACATTAAGAGATACAACTAATAGACAGATATTCCAGGAGCAAAATACTAAACAAGCACATTAAGAGATACAACTAATAGACAGATATTCCAGGAGCAAAATACTAAACAAGCACATTAAGAGATACAACTAATAGACAGATATTCCAGGAGCAAAATACTAAACAAGCACATTAAGAGATACAACTAATAGACAGATATTCCAGGAGCAAAATACTAAACAAGCTCATTAACTGATACAACTAATAGACAGATATTCCAGGAGCAAAATACTAAACAAGCACATTAAGAGATACAAGTAATAGACAGATATTCCAGGAGCAAAATACTAAACAAGCACATTAAGAGATACAAGTAATAGACAGATATTCCAGGAGCAAAATACTAAACAAGCACATTAAGAGATACAACTAATAGACAGATATTACAGGAGCAAAATACTAAACAAGCTCATTAACTGATACAACTAATAGACAGATATTCCAGGAGCAAAATACTAAACAAGCACATTAAGAGATACAAGTAATAGACAGATATTCCAGGAGCAAAATACTAAACAAGCACATTAAGAGATACAACTAATAGACAGATATTACAGGAGCAAAATACTAAACAAGCTCATTAACTGATACAACTAATAGACAGATATTCCAGGAGCAAAATACTAAACAAGCACATTAAGAGATACAAGTAATAGACAGATATTCCAGGAGCAAAATACTAAACAAGCACATTAAGAGATACAACTAATAGACAGATATTACAGGAGCAAAATACTAAACAAGCTCATTAACTGATACAACTAATAGACAGATATTCCAGGAGCAAAATACTAAACAAGCACATTAAGAGATACAAGTAATAGACAGATATTCCAGGAGCAAAATACTAAACAAGCACATTAAGAGATACAACTAATAGACAGATATTACAGGAGCAAAATACTAAACAAGCTCATTAACTGATACAACTAATAGACAGATATTCCAGGAGCAAAATACTAAACAAGCACATTAAGAGATACAAGTAATAGACAGATATTCCAGGAGCAAAATACTAAACAAGCACATTAAGAGATACAACTAATAGACAGATATTACAGGAGCAAAATACTAAACAAGCTCATTAACTGATACAACTAATAGACAGATATTCCAGGAGCAAAATACTAAACAAGCACATTAAGAGATACAAGTAATAGACAGATATTCCAGGAGCAAAATACTAAACAAGCACATTAAGAGATACAACTAATAGACAGATATTACAGGAGCAAAATACTAAACAAGCTCATTAACTGATACAACTAATAGACAGATATTCCAGGAGCAAAATACTAAACAAGCACATTAAGAGATACAAGTAATAGACAGATATTCCAGGAGCAAAATACTAAACAAGCACATTAAGAGATACAACTAATAGACAGATATTACAGGAGCAAAATACTAAACAAGCTCATTAACTGATACAACTAATAGACAGATATTCCAGGAGCAAAATACTAAACAAGCACATTAAGAGATACAATTAGACAGAAGAGCACATTAAAATACAAGTAATAGACAGATATTCCAAGCAAAATACTAAACAAGCACATTAAGAGATACAACTAATAGACAGATATTACAGGAGCAAAATACTAAACAAGCTCATTAACTGATACAACTAATAGACAGATATTCCAGGAGCAAAATACTAAACAAGCACATTAAGAGATACAAGTAATAGACAGATATTCCAGGAGCAAAATACTAAACAAGCACATTAAGAGATACAACTAATAGACAGATATTACAGGAGCAAAATACTAAACAAGCTCATTAACTGATACAACTAATAGACAGATATTCCAGGAGCAAAATACTAAACAAGCACATTAAGAGATACAAGTAATAGACAGATATTCCAGGAGCAAAATACTAAACAAGCACATTAAGAGATACAACTAATAGACAGATATTACAGGAGCAAAATACTAAACAAGCTCATTAACTGATACAACTAATAGACAGATATTCCAGGAGCAAAATACTAAACAAGCACATTAAGAGATACAAGTAATAGACAGATATTCCAGGAGCAAAATACTAAACAAGCACATTAAGAGATACAACTAATAGACAGATATTACAGGAGCAAAATACTAAACAAGCTCATTAACTGATACAACTAATAGACAGATATTCCAGGAGCAAAATACTAAACAAGCACATTAAGAGATACAAGTAATAGACAGATATTCCAGGAGCAAAATACTAAACAAGCACATTAAGAGATACAACTAATAGACAGATATTACAGGAGCAAAATACTAAACAAGCTCATTAACTGATACAACTAATAGACAGATATTCCAGGAGCAAAATACTAAACAAGCACATTAAGAGATACAAGTAATAGACAGATATTCCAGGAGCAAAATACTAAACAAGCACATTAAGAGATACAACTAATAGACAGATATTACAGGAGCAAAATACTAAACAAGCTCATTAACTGATACAACTAATAGACAGATATTCCAGGAGCAAAATACTAAACAAGCACATTAAGAGATACAAGTAATAGACAGATATTCCAGGAGCAAAATACTAAACAAGCACATTAAGAGATACAACTAATAGACAGATATTACAGGAGCAAAATACTAAACAAGCTCATTAACTGATACAACTAATAGACAGATATTCCAGGAGCAAAATACTAAACAAGCACATTAAGAGATACAAGTAATAGACAGATATTCCAGGAGCAAAATACTAAACAAGCACATTAAGAGATACAACTAATAGACAGATATTACAGGAGCAAAATACTAAACAAGCTCATTAACTGATACAACTAATAGACAGATATTCCAGGAGCAAAATACTAAACAAGCACATTAAGAGATACAAGTAATAGACAGATATTCCAGGAGCAAAATACTAAACAAGCACATTAAGAGATACAACTAATAGACAGATATTACAGGAGCAAAATACTAAACAAGCTCATTAACTGATACAACTAATAGACAGATATTCCAGGAGCAAAATACTAAACAAGCACATTAAGAGATACAAGTAATAGACAGATATTCCAGGAGCAAAATACTAAACAAGCACATTAAGAGATACAACTAATAGACAGATATTACAGGAGCAAAATACTAAACAAGCTCATTAACTGATACAACTAATAGACAGATATTCCAGGAGCAAAATACTAAACAAGCACATTAAGAGATACAAGTAATAGACAGATATTCCAGGAGCAAAATACTAAACAAGCACATTAAGAGATACAACTAATAGACAGATATTACAGGAGCAAAATACTAAACAAGCTCATTAACTGATACAACTAATAGACAGATATTCCAGGAGCAAAATACTAAACAAGCACATTAAGAGATACAAGTAATAGACAGATATTCCAGGAGCAAAATACTAAACAAGCACATTAAGAGATACAACTAATAGACAGATATTACAGGAGCAAAATACTAAACAAGCTCATTAACTGATACAACTAATAGACAGATATTCCAGGAGCAAAATACTAAACAAGCACATTAAGAGATACAAGTAATAGACAGATATTCCAGGAGCAAAATACTAAACAAGCACATTAAGAGATACAACTAATAGACAGATATTACAGGAGCAAAATACTAAACAAGCTCATTAACTGATACAAGTAATAGACAGATATTCCAGGAGCAAAATACTAAACAAGCACATTAAGAGATACAAGTAATAGACAGATATTCCAGGAGCAAAATACTAAACAAGCACATTAAGAGATACAACTAATAGACAGATATTACAGGAGCAAAATACTAAACAAGCTCATTAACTGATACAACTAATAGACAGATATTCCAGGAGCAAAATACTAAACAAGCACATTAAGAGATACAAGTAATAGACAGATATTCCAGGAGCAAAATACTAAACAAGCACATTAAGAGATACAACTAATAGACAGATATTACAGGAGCAAAATACTAAACAAGCTCATTAACTGATACAACTAATAGACAGATATTCCAGGAGCAAAATACTAAACAAGCACATTAAGAGATACAAGTAATAGACAGATATTCCAGGAGCAAAATACTAAACAAGCACATTAAGAGATACAACTAATAGACAGATATTACAGGAGCAAAATACTAAACAAGCTCATTAACTGATACAACTAATAGACAGATATTCCAGGAGCAAAATACTAAACAAGCACATTAAGAGATACAAGTAATAGACAGATATTCCAGGAGCAAAATACTAAACAAGCACATTAAGAGATACAACTAATAGACAGATATTACAGGAGCAAAATACTAAACAAGCTCATTAACTGATACAACTAATAGACAGATATTCCAGGAGCAAAATACTAAACAAGCACATTAAGAGATACAAGTAATAGACAGATATTCCAGGAGCAAAATACTAAACAAGCACATTAAGAGATACAACTAATAGGCAATAAAAATTATGATTAAAACTAATAGATGTAACATGGGTTACCTGGCTATTTAAAAGAAGACATTTTTAGTTTTTCAAAATTCAGGTACGAAAAATCAGAAAAATCAGTGCAAATTATCCTTTCGTATAGGAAATCTAAAAATAACGGATATAATCGTAAATTGTAAGGGAAAAATACTGAATTACTATTTATAACTATAAAGAAATAGAAATTAGCAAATTTATTGAAGAGCCAAATCGCATAAGTTGCATAAATTAACCATTTTGATTTCAAGAAAAATTATAAAGTGGAAAAAAAATATAGATTAAGCGATCACGTCATCAGATGGTGCCAGGTGCAAAATATGGATTTTATTTAATTAAAATTAGAGACAATCTTTACGAGATTTTCAACTGCCCAACAAATAAAAAAAATTGTAAAAATAATGTTCAATAAAATCAGCACAGCAATAAATTCAGTGAAACATTTGTAAGGTATGCTTTTTTGGGTTATGCTAAAACGCGGCGCATATGTATCATTTTGGTTATATGCGCATATTGCATATGTATCATTTTGGTTATATGCGCATATTGCATATGTATCATTTTGGTTATATGCGCATATTGCATATTTCACATATTAATTGTATTTGGGCATTGCATTATATACACATATATCGTGGCTCATATTGCATTTGGGTTATGAACGCGGTAAGTGTTTGCGTTATCCATTGCGACACTCCATGAATAACATTGAATCTGGAACACATCTTCCATTATAGCTGAAAATGACTGGCCATAAATTAACAGGCATTGAAAATAATTTTATTTTCTGAAGGGGAAAATGGGCGGCGTTAATTTAACATAACAAATTTGAACTATAAACTTGTTAATCATAAGTATTAAATCGCACCTTAAATTTTATTTTAATTGCAAATTTATTTTGTTCCGATTTTGAAATATTATTTGAAAAATATGAAATTTGTTCTACTTCGTTATACTTGGAAATATTCACAAAACGATATATTTTCTGAAGTTTCATATATCAAATTACTCAAAGATTATGTTTGAGAAAGACAGACTTGTTTTATATTAATCTATCTTAATAATAATCTTATGTCTTGTGTTAAGAAGGCACTCTTACGTCCATGTCCTGTCCCACATTCTTTCAAAATCCTTGCATCGAGTTTCCATATTATTAAATGGTCAAAGAAGGTACAGATAGTACCATCCGAAATTTGTGATAATTTTGTTGATTGATTATCAATAGACAAAAATTCATATGTAAAAATAGTTTGAAGATACCACAATTTATGTTACAACAAGTTGAATGTAATTTAAACATTTTTCACTGTTAAGGTTTAAATTAAAATTTTAAACAATACCTCTTTCGTTGATAAATTCAGAAGCTTCATATATCGGAAATTAAGTTATTGAAATGATGCAATAAAAACGCATTTAATGAAATGAAACCTCTACCATTATTGTTAGTCAATGAAGGGGGAACCCAGTTGTTCGAGCGGCCCTTTTCACTTTGGGCCCGATTTTCTCAAAATAATAGAATCGCGAGGAAGAATCCGAATGAACACTTGGGAGCTTTCTGGAGGAATTAGAGGTCAGGACACGTTCCACGAATCCCGGTCTAAAATAGATCCCAGAAAAACAGGACCTCTGGGGACAGGGGCTTCATATTTTCTGACAGAAACAGAGATGAGTGTACTTGGTAATTTAATTTTGGGCAGAAGTGTGTGTGCGGGGGGAGAGGGGTAGAATCGATAGTTTTGAAATAGTACAGAAACTATGTATCATTAATACACGCCTTGTGTAATTCAAATTTTGAAATAATTATTCTTCAGTTAATTCAAATTTTTTGTGTTTGTATTAATTATTTACTTATTACGGATTCTTTCTTTTTTTACAATACGCAAAGAAAAAAATAGTGTATAATAAACAAAAAAATTCTATTTGGGTTTTTCTATTGCCTTTCTGTAGGTTTTTCTATTGAGGTTTTTGTTATACATTGGTGAGCATCATGCTGCACTTATTTATACCACGAAAGAAAAACTAATGGGGATTAAAAGATGGCCATTGATTTCCGGGACCTTTATTTAACTATAATTGTCCCATATTTAAGGTTTATGTGTGGGAGAAAGTGTGGAAAATTTCCACCCTGTCACCTTACTGTCAATGTGATACACTTACACGCTGCTATTGTTTCCTTTTTCTGTCACCTTAACTGAAGCAAGATTCATTTAAAGTACTCTTTCGACATGACCTTCACATTGTGCAACAAAACGACAGTAGCGTATTGGATAACCGCAACGCTTGTCAGCAAATGCATTGGTCTACACATGCTACATCTGGCTTTACCGGCCTCTATCAAAGGTGGCCCATTGTCTTCTTTCCACAGTTAGTGTCTCCTAAACGCCTCTGTCTGCTGGAATCGACACCGTCACATTAGTGGCTACCTAGCATCTCTGCTTCGACGTGTTTCCTCCGTGAAAATACCTTCAACAACAGAGCGAATAGATTGTTGTTGGATCCCTTTGTTCCTTCCTTATTATTGCGTTTACGCCTCTGATAGTTGATAATCACGAATAAGATGAAAAAAACTCATTGATGGTTGGCTTATTTTCCAGTTCTGACGTTTCAATAAGTAGTCACTTACCCTCTTGTCTGTGTTAGGCCATGAGCCATCTCATCTTATTACCATCTTCTGGTTGCATTCTACCATGATTCATCTGCTCCTGTTACCATCGTCAAATGACCGATCATTCGTTGTTGATCAACTTATTGGTTATGTCTGAATAATGG
The DNA here is from genome assembly GCA_021605075.1 of Caerostris darwini. Classification (NCBI taxonomy): domain Eukaryota; kingdom Metazoa; phylum Arthropoda; class Arachnida; order Araneae; family Araneidae; genus Caerostris; species Caerostris darwini. Next base: position 358,435 of record BPLQ01009477.1, read on the forward strand.
ATTTGTCCAACCTGTTTTCCTTAATTCAATTGCCCGTCTCTCCTTAGTGGTGAAATATGTTTGCTGCGTGGTAACCCAAATCCTAGCTTTAATTTGAGTTTTGGTGCAATCAAATAGAATAAAATTTAATTTTTACTCCCAATAACTGAACTTTCCTTTCTTTTGCTCCATCCGACAGCAGATTAGATGTTCTTGAGCTAATATTCATTTATTAATAACCAAAATTTAATCATTTACCTGCAGGTGCTTTGTGTGATTAAGCATTTCCAGTCAAAAATTGTAGAATGGTAAAGTACCTCCAATCCGAATGCCTTTTTGACTTTACCACTCTACATCCTTTACCCGAATTACATGGCCTCCCTCAATTAGGGATGTTGTGTTTGTTATATTCTGAGAAAACATTCGAGACACTGGTAGTGATATGAACTGATTAGATGGAACCAGATTTGAGAGGAAGATTTCATTACATTTTGATTGCCTTACTTTTAATATACACACTTTTTCATCTGTATGTTCAGATGATTCAGTTACTTACTCTGTCCACTTAATGACCACTAATATTTAATATTTAGACTGGTGGATCAAAAGATTATTTTAATAAGAAATTTAGGTAAAATCAAATGATTCTTTCAAGGTGAGTCTTTTATTTTCCGTCAAAGTGTAATTAAGTTAGAATAAAATTAATTGTTTTGCTTGCTGATTTTGTGAATTAGGGTAGAGAGATTTATGGATTATTAGTTGTATACTTTTATAAATTGCATGCACTTAATAAAAATTTATAAATTTATGGGCAGTTTAAAATCAGAATTTTTGATTGATAAATTATTTCAATTGATATGCCATAAAAAGTAGTCAAATAATAAAATTGAAAAAATAAAATACATCATATTTTCTGAAGAAAATTAGTTATTTCTTATTCCTATGCATTACAAATAATTTAAGAATTTAATTATAAATAAAACCCATTGTGTTTAATTCGTAATAAAGGTTAGCTTCTACATATTAAAAAAATTTCACACTCGAATAGGTTGGATAATCGAATATTCTTAAATATTTAATGTTAGATCATCAAAAAAAAATCTCAATGATAGAACAATTGGGAATTTATATTAATTATAATTTTTGCTTATTTTGTATCCAGAAATTAACTCAAAAAAGAATATTTTATAATAAATATATTTCTTTTGAAAAATTGACATTTAAACAAAAATATCTGTCAATATTCGTATATAAAAAAGCTGAAAATTATTCTTTTATAAAACGAAAAAACATGTTTTTGAAATATAGTAATCTCTTTTACTAAAAGTCAAAATGCAATTAATTTTCCATCAGAAATAAAATATTTCTATTTGGAATTGTTTTGAAAAAGATTAATTTTTTTAAATATTTGCAAATCTCTAGAAATGTAATTTGAAAATAAATGGACTTACATTTTTTCTTAAATGTTACGCGCAATAACAAAGTTACAATTGATAGAATCTGTATTTGCGAAAATTAAATGAAAAAATGACAATGATTAAATGATTAAAAATTATAAAATTTACTATGATTCTGTCCGAATTGCTTTTTCTTCATCTGTTTATCAAAATGAAACATATTAAAACTACAAATTAAATTCTTACATAATTTAAAATATCTATATAAAACCAAATTCTTTCCATTAAAGATTTGAATGATTAAAAATTTATTATTCAAATTACAAATTATATTTATATTAATGTTTCTTTTTGTTCAGAATCGTCTTCCTTAAAAATTCAAAGAGTGAACAATAAAGAATTTTTAATTACAAATAAAAAAAAAATTTAACTGAAGAAATGATTAAGTTAATGAAATTAAAAAAGAAAAATATTTTAAATGCAAACTTTAAATGAGTATAACAATAATGAATTGAATTAAAAACACATTAATACATTTTCATGTAAAATTTTGTAACATTAAGCTATTGAAAGAATTAAAGTAATTTTAATGCGATTATTAAATAAATCTAATTACTTTTTATTAAATTGCTAAAATTATGTACATTAAAAAAGACATACACTTCAAAATTTTTAACTGTAATCATTCATATTTAGCGTACCATATTTAAATTACTTTTATATTATTATAATGGTATTATTTATGATTTTATTTTCCATTATCTTTTTAAAGTGACTTTTTCGTATTTATAAAATATGCCTTTGAATGCTGAATCGATTTTTTATTTTATTTAAGAAAAATAATATACATAAAATTAAAAGTTATTATTTAACTCAATATACAAAGTATTATACAAGTAAATATTACTTAGCAAATTAAATGGAACCATTTTTAAAATTTTTATTTTAAGTTACACTAATCCTTTCTTTAAATTATTTCAAACTTAAGTATCTTACAATAATAATGATTTAAAAATAACAGGATAAAATGGTAAAATATTGAAGATTATTCTGCATATAAACACATTCTTTTATACAAAAAAATTATGTGATATCATAAAATTCTTCAAAGAAAACTTGATTTCTGTTAATGATAAAAATAATAAAAGAAAATCGAATAATTGACGACAATCAAAATTATAATCAAATAATTGAAAACAATCAATTATAAATCAAATAATTTGAAAGCAATGGAAATAATAGATCAACTAATTTGAAAGCAATACAAATAAAAGATCAAATAATTTGAAAGCAATCGAAATAACAAATCAAATAATTGGAAAATCAGTATAACAATCAAAAGATTTAAAACAATCGACTTAATAATCAAAAAATTGAAAGGAAAATAATCAGTAATCAAAGAATTGAACTTTTATACCAAATATACAAGTCAATAGGAACAATGGCACTTTACTAGAGAAAAAAAAATCCACATTTTATTGCCAGAAAATGTAATAAATTGCTAATAAAAGTTCTTGTTTCTAAAAATATTTAAAAATTATAATATCCAACTTTAAATATTTTCTTAAATATAGTTGTTTTAATTCATACTTGCAATAAAAATATTCAAATATTGAAGCAACTATATTACAAAAAAATGACATAAAATTAGATTTTTTGATAAAAGTTTCGTAGCTATAAAAATAAGATGTTTACATTACCCTAAATTGCTTTTCTATCATAACAATTATTTAATTAAATTAACTCATAAACAATAAAGAACCCTTCTAAGCTAAAAAGAAACTTTCCAAAATCTATTATGTTCCCCAATATTTTCTTATCTGCTTTTATTCAAGTAAGGGGGGAAAACTATGAAACGTAAAAGCAGAAAGTATGGCGATATTTTAAACATTATCTCAAAATAAGGGAGATAAGGAATAAAGTATATTACCCGAGTAATGTTTTCATAGAATTCCGAGTAGACTCTTGGCTTGATTAGAGATCTTCCTATTTTGGTCCAGGTCCAGCAGAAGAGTATTCTTTCGTTCTTAAAATAAGTACAGCAGAACCAAATAATGAAAAGTGGTTTCAAAAATAATGTTTGCTTTTAAAAGAAAGAATTGGGAAGAAAATGTACAATGTTAAAGACGATATTGCTACATTTATGATAAAAACTTTGTAGCAAACATTGGTGGATAAAAAAAGATTTATTGATTCTGTTATGCTTATTTGTATCAAATGAAATAAGATTTATCTGTCAATGTTATTTTAAAGCGTAATAATCATTTATTAAAATAATTACAATGGACAAGCTTTTATATTTATTTAAAAGGTTTAAATGTAATTTTATTTGGCTTCAATGAGCATTATAATTAATTATGTCTATTCTATTTATCAAGGCAAATTAATTTATATGCATTCAGAAGTAGAATAACAGATGCATAGCAAATCCAGCATTACTCGGAATATTTCACTCAAAGATCCAAATTAATACAATAAGTTAAATTGAGGAGACATTAATGAATTATTTCTCATAGGAACTTAATAAATGGTAGCGCCATTACCATTGCCATTCGTCATTATATGGCAGTATAATGTATCGAATTCAATTTGCCACAATATACCTCAATGAGTCTATTGTACTTAATTTTTAAAAAAAAAGAAAGAAAATTGTTATAATAATTCATTTTACGACTCCAGAAAGCACATATATCTCAGTTTGATTGTGGCCTGGTGACCAAGTGACTAGCGCTCTGGCCTTTGGGTTCGAATTCTGGCCGTGGCATGGATGCTTGTGAGTGGTTCGGAATACTCGAAACTGTAAGTCCCGGTTTAATTAGCCTAAAGTGTGTACGAAATGACTATAGAACGACAAACCAATCATCAATCAACTCTCAGTTAGATTATCGATACCAGATATAGTCACAATATCCACCTACTCAACGTCATTTTCGAAATTTTGACCATGATACTTTCCATAAAGGGAAAATAAATTATCTGCGTGTCTCATACCTCTTTTCGTGCAACTACATCGAATAGTGAAAGAATGAATTAAAACTCGTGTAAAAATATTTAAAGATTTAATTACAAACTTTCGTATAATATTATATGATGTGTCATTTTATTAAATATGTTCCCCTTAATTACATATGAATTAAATATATTTTATTTGTTATTAATATGTATATTTTTATGGTATATTATTAGACTCTTTCCACTTTTCTCTCTCATGTATGCCACAAATAGTCACCGAAAGAAGTATGCAGGTGATCAAAAGAGAGTATTTTATGGGCAACTGTTGTTGTTTGTTGATTCTTATCCCACTTTGTCGACATAAACATCTAGATCAAGTCCATGAACCCGTCTTAAAGTGACGATTCGTAATAAAGGGTAAAAAATGCAAAAAACAACAACTGTCCTTGCGGCACAAAGGCATGGGTCACCCAAAGGGAGAACGATGACTGACTTTACGATACCCGATTAAAGCCCTGGGCATTTTAGTCGTCTTTTATGACATGCATGAGCTATATAACCCGGACACCCTGGGACATGGGTAACTAATTAATAACAAATTCTCCAATATCAAGAAGATGCAAGCCGGCACACCTCAGGGAAGTAAAATATCTCCACTACTATTTTCTATCTTCATTTCGGACATTCCCAAGAAATTCAATACCATCACAGTGATTTATGCTGACGACACGGCAATATTATGCAGAAACAAAAACCCGAAATATCTGGCACTTACTCTCAATAGACACTTGGAAGAATTAACGGACTGGTATGAAAAATGGAAAATTGCTCTAAACATCAACAAAACAGAGGCAGTGTTCTTCAGCAAGCACCATAAAATTAAACTCCCTGCAATTTATCTTAAAAATCAACTGATCCACTGGAAATCTGATACCAAATACCTGGGAATTTACCTGCAAAAACACCTCAATTGGAAAACTCATATCCTCTATACTAAAGATAAATTTCGGAAAGCAAGGAGAAAATTATACCCACTTATAGCAAGAAATTCGGCCATGTCCAGAAATAACAAACTACTCATATTTACTTCAATGCTTCGACCTATTCTAACGTATGCTTGCCCAGTTTGGGCATACACGTCAAAAACCAACAGAGAAATCCTGGAAGCTCAACAAAACATCACCATCAGACAAATCACCAACTCAAACTGGTTTATGCGGAACATTGACATTCATCGCTCCATAGATCTCCTATCACTTCACCAATCTTTGAAAACATTGATCACCATAATCACATTGCCATTCAAGAAATAGAGAATTACGACCCACACTGCAGTACTAACAGACCAAGAAATATCCTGATATGATAAAAGGAGTTACCCTGAATGAAATTCCTGCAATTTTTCATCTCTTCAAGTAGAAATGTATAAGTATTATCAATTATTTTGAAATCTTAACCCGTTAGCACCCGAAATAAACAAGCCCAGCTGCAAAATCCATCGTTCTGAGCTCCGCCCACCGACCCATCGTAGTCAACCAATGGGAAAGCAGAATAGCCCTTCGAGGAGGTCAAGAGCTATATAAGCCAAGTTTTTTCATCCGCTCTGGCATTTGCAGACTCATCATTACAGGAGATGTGGCCCCCGCCGGGGCTAAAGCGCTCCAAAAAATTGTAAATCTATCTATCTATCTATACATGGGTAACTAGCCCGCCTTTAGGCATCGTATGGCAGAAAAACCCGGAAGGTTTACATCAAGCAGCCTAACTTTCGATTGGAGATGTTTACACACATTGCCACAGTCGCCATCATTTCTAAAAGTAGTAACTACAGCAGTCGTCACCAATGACATTGAACTGGAATCGTTTTAGTTGTGTTTATTATTTTAATTTGAATGAATCACTCCATACCATAATTGTATTATAATTATATAAGGTGAAATGAAAAGGTTTGTAAATGACGCCAGAAAAGGTTAAGTGAATTTCAAATGGTAGATATTTGCGGTGTCAGCATTTAACCCATGGATTTATTAATATGGGTTTTTAATTGGCCTCTTGGTCTAGAATATGCTAAATCAGGTCCACAGAGCCTAACAAAGAATTACCTGGATCAAGGGTAATTTCCTTTAAAGTTAGAGGAAATGGTGCATTATGGGAGGACATTGATTCTTATCAAAGGGGTAACTGATCTCAGTTCGTTGTGTAATCGATCCACAAAAAGAGAAAGATAAAGATTTGCCAATTCACTTAAGTCGGAATGATGAATCTATAAACGTGACAGATAGGTTTTGATCTCGGTTTCTTAACACATGTACGATGGAAAGAACTAATACGATGTACGGAATACGTTTGATTGTTTGGTGTTGGAGAAGAATTTTAACGATAACCTTTTTGAATCTCGAAATAAGGAGAATTTTTAAATATCTAATAACTATGTATTTAATAATAATTTAATTTTTTATTCGAATTTTACGCCTCAGTCGCTTCTTTTCAAAGCCAATGCCACCAGCAAAATCGAATTTGTATCATATTACCTTTTGGTAGCATATATCAGAAGTGAGTTAAGAACATATAAATACTAGGAAATCTTATGGAATGACATTATCGAATACAATGGAATATATACAGCAAATCCTGCGTTTTACAGGATGCCCACGTAAAGATCCACATTACTACAATGGATGAAAAACATAAAATTTATTGACAATTTTATTAACAAATTTTTTGAGCCAGATAAAATTTTTGTAAGGGTAAAAGGAGGAAATAATGCCTCCATGGAAGACATTCAGGGAAAAATTAATCCTTTTTTTCCAATAGAAAATTGTTTTCTTTATGGGAGTTCCATGAAGAATTAGTAATATTTATTAATCAGGAATTAATAAATATTACTAATTCTTCATGAAACTCATTTTCAGAACTTCCCCCCTTCAACAATTCTTCATGGGTTACCTACTAATTAGTAATATTTATTAATTATTGATTAATAAAAATTACTAATTCTTCATGGAACTCCCTTTCAGAACTTCCTCCCGTCCCTGATTCTTCATGGATTACTTATTAATTAGTAATATTTATTAATTCGAAACTATATTATTTATATTCGATATTAAATTATGCGAAACTATCAGGCATTTACAAAAAAAAAAATGCTGCAATTAAATACAGATAAATATAGATTGCAGAAGACATTTTAAAGTATATTATATACATGACATGTTTCTTAAAATATTAGTTTATTTGTCTTGGGATCCCTGTATAAAATTCATAACATTTGTACATCATAAGAACGTATTTGTGGTAATATTTTACTGCAAAAATCCTCACAGTATTCTAAATGGTATTGAAAATTCAAACTCAAAAAAATATGCAAATTTATTTCCATAGCATGTTATTTTCCAAGAACAGAAACAGAAGGGAATTTTTAACTTCTTTGATCGAAATACGAATATCGAGAAGTAAGTTCCAATTCTTGAGATGTAAACGCCTTTTTACTTTTTTGTAGCGTATTTCAATTTGTTCTCATGCAAATGCAGTTAGTAGCCTTCTTCTCTGATTTCCAATTTCCTGAAGAATAAGTTACAAATTGTTCTTTTTTTTCTCTTTTAGCATTTTGCATTTCAAATGTATTTTAGTCTCGTAGAGGTTTATGAAACCCGATTTGAAAAGTTTTCCAGACAATTTTTGGACAAATGTGCATTTTTGCTTTAAAAGTATTATTTTGAAAAGGAATAGATTTTGAAAGAATCTTTGCCTGTTTTCGAAGGAAATACATGTCGAGACGTGCCGAAGAAAACGTTTCCATTTTTATTTGAAATGAAAAAAAACATTTATATGATGATCTGTAGTAATTTATCATATATGTTACTTCGTAATAATTATTATTATAAATGTCCTTTAAAATATAAAATTTTTTATCAAAATCTATATATTACTTATTTTTGTCTCATTTTATACAAAAAAAAATTCTATTTACATTGACTGGAATTTAAATCCGATCCATTTAAGTTGCTTTTACCTTCGAATAATATATAAACAAATAAAATTGGAATTTAAACACTCTGCAAGACTTGATGACACTTATTTATCTGAATATGAAAATACGGCATTGAATTTACTTTCAACAGTATATATATATATATATATATATACTGTTAATATAATATAATTTAATAAAATCGGGAAATAATGAAATCGTAAGTTACACAATCCGATTTAATAAACCAGGAAAGCCCTTTGTACTTATTCATTTCACACGGTTTAGTTTTCGTAAATATTCCTCACTTTAAAAGTATTTACTGTAGTTATTCTATTCTAAGTAATTATATATATTAAGTACACTCCACAACTGGTACATGTATTGTTTTTGCTGCTTTAAGACATACCGAATTGTAAATTTTTATGCACCACAACCACCTTTCCTGATGTTTGAAAAGCCAACACCACTCTTCATGTTATTCTGAATTTGAAGCCCAATTCCAATTGATTGTGTTTGTGATGGTTATTTATAACTTGAGGTTCGAAGTGGCGTCAATGCTGTCATTACACAATTCAAAACAATAAATTAAAGGTTGACATGCCGTTCTCGAAAACTCCTGTTTGTTATAGCTATGAGTTTCGTTAAGCGATATTCTACGGAACCCACATGTATCTCCAAATCAAATTTCTTGCGCTACATTAATATATGGATCACTGAGGATGTTTTGGTTTTTAAGAATATTCATAGCCAACGGCCGTACCATGCTGAATATACCGGTTCTCGTTAGATCACCGAAGTTAAGCATCATTGGGCGCGGTCAGTACTTGGGTGGGTGACCACCTGGGAACACTGCGTGCCGTTGGCAAATTTGGGACCTGAATGGCCGAGTGTCTAGCGCTCGGTGCCACAGGTTTCGGGTTCGAATCCCGGCGGTGCCATGGATGTTTGTAGTGGTTCGGAATCCACTTTAAGCGGTAGGTCCCGGTCTTCTATGACTGTAAGAGCGTCACGGAGCAAAAGTCAGGCTTCTACCTACGGGTGCTCCATCACAACAGAAGCTGCTTCCTTCCCCTTCAATCATGAGTCCATATGGGCTCGTGGGCTTGGCCAGCCAAGTGGGATAAGAAACAACAACAAAACAAGAATATTCATAACAAGACTTTACAAGGAATCTGCAGGTAAGCCGTGTGTGCAATATTATCCGAAGAGTACTTAAGCGTATTTATATGGAGAGTAATAATCTCTACGCCGCAATAATATCTGAAGCATTGAGCACATGAAGCTTTTTGAAAATATTTGAAGATTTGTGTTGTATCGTTTCGAGTTATTAGAACTGCTTCAATAACGATTATTGTGACGTGGTTTTCCATGGAATCCAAACGTGTTCCTATAGTAATAAATTTATATGTCGCTGAAGCATTGTGGGAATGACACGTTTTAGGTTAGCTTTACTATTAAGCCTTAACGAGTTGATAACTGATACCGGTGATGTTATTTTATTATCACTACGATTATATGCACAGTCAATCTTGATGGTGAAGTTCCGGAGATGTTTTAAACAAAGTGACAAAAAAATGACCTTTTCTTGTCGTGACTGTTTAAAATAACTCACTTCTGAACTGATTGTACCTTTTAATTTCTATACTAAACATTATTCGCTTATATGATGCTACGAACAGTCTTATTTTTGCGTTATATTTATTTTATGAATTGAAAATTAGTTGAAGAAATATTTTTTTCCCTTCTTAATACTTTAGAATATATTTTAAATACTGGTATGTAATAATCATGGATAATTTCTTAGCTAGAAAGCTTTCCAAAGACTAATTTGGTAAAAAAAAAAAATAGAACTAATTCACCAGATAAGTAATTCTTAACTATTTACTACATCGTAATATTTAATTAACTCATTTTATCATTTCCAGCCTGATGCTTAGTTGGCTAGCGCTCTGGCCTTCGCCGAAGGCCTCAGATACGAATCCTGTCAGTGTCATGGATGTTCGATAGTGGTTCGGAATCCATGTTGAACTGTAGGTCCCGGTTTAATGAATCTAAAAAGTGTGCAAAAAATGACCTTGCAGCTACATACCACACCCAACCAAACCATTTTATTAATGAAATAATTATTTTAAAGATATTAAATTTGATGGTTATATTAACATATATTTCTGCTATAGATTAGTTCATGCAAATTCATTGTTAAAATGATGAAGAAATAATTAAACTTTAAATTATATTTTATATTTTTCTCCTTTTTAACAATGTAAACTTAAATTTAAAATAAAGCTTTTAAAAACTTATATTTTAATTTTCAGAAAAAATATACAAAAATATATGTATTTTGTATAACTATATTACATAAAATTCATATTGTTTTTCTTTAATTTTTATGGAAATAAATCTAACAAGGTACTTTTTCTCTCTGTTTACAATTATATATATACATATATATAGAGAGAGAGAGATACCATTACCAGCTGTTATGGCAACAAGGAAAACATTACTCTTATCAATATGCCAAAAAAACAAAAATATTGGAATTAATAAAATAAAATGGAATATCGATTGGTTGAATAAAGGAAAACACAATAATCCTTTACTTAAAATCTTAGTAACAGCATTTTTTTTTATTACCTCCCTTAGAAGAACAGGAGGATGCACAAGGCAGATTGCCTGTCTTAAAAAATAATTATAAACAAGGAATTTTTTTGTTCCCGTTTCTTCATACTTGTCTTTATCTTGTGTTGAAAGATCCTTATTACTCATCGAAGAACGATAAATCGTTGGGCTGGATGAATTCCCTGGGTATCTCGGGATGTAATCAAAAACAGGTTGAATGCACAATCTCCCCAGAAGCAAAGGGATATAATATCATATGATGAAAAAATTCCCCCTTTATCATACCTATCGTAAAGAATAATGGGAATCTTTAAAAAATATGCTGGTGTCACTTTATTACGCACTAAATAGTTATTCATTGATTTCAGATTATTTAAAAACAACTGTTGAGTTTTTAATTCGATAAAGAAAGAATGCTGAATATTATTGAGTCACTGTTAATTAAATAATGTGAAAAGTTGACTAAATCTTTTATAAGAAAAATGCTGATTATTTTCTTGTTTTTGAATGTAGAACAAGCATTATTTTAATTGTTTTAATTCATTATTTCCCACTAATTTTGTTAAAATTAGTGTATTAATGCACTAATTTTAACAAAATATCTTACATTTGTCAGTTTATCTTAATGTTTTTGCTTTTAGTCATTCGCTTTGAAGTGTTTTAAGAATAAATGCAGTTTTGATTGGATAATTTCATTACAAACTGCGTTAAATTTGTATTTTTATTGATATTAGGAATTGTGACACAATGGGCACTGCATGGCATAATCCATTATATGACATTGACACCCAATGCGGTGTCAATGATAGCCGTATGCAACTTTTTCCTGCATTATAAAGAAACCATATCGTAGTTAAGCACATAAATTGAGGTTTAATTTAATGTAAATATCACAAAGCTGCAGGAGAATAAGATGCTATGTACAGTACACATTCCTACGAAAGTAAAGCTAAGACCATGAAAATTCAAATTATTGTTATCAAATTTTGAAATAATTAAAATATCGTCAAAATGCATGGATAAAATGTTAAATATTTAAAGAAGACAGTTTGTCAAATCTTTAAATATTGGCATTTAGTTTGTTAAAACTGCTCGCGGAACAAAATGGGGAACTATGAACTTTCAGGAGTTCGAAGATTGTGGTAAATAGATAGCACTCCTGTTGTACTTACGTTTGAAACAAAGGTCATGTGAAGAAAAAGGACAAGCCATTCCGGAAAAGTTTACGAGGTAACTGCCCCTCTATTTGAATTCTGAATGAAAGAAATCCTCAAAAATGCTCCTGTAAGGTAGCTCGCATGGAGATGCTGGACATTTTTCCATTTTGGCAAAATCGCCATATAGTCTTCTAATTTCTGAAATCAGTGACAGCAGTGGATGCGAACTTGAATTCTACTGCATGGCAGATACAAGTTGGGAAATCCGATATCCGAATCCATCATATAATAATGATGTTAATATTTAATACCATTATTTATAAAAAAAATTATGAGAAAATAATCATCATGCATGTGTTATAGTGAACATTCATTCTTAAACATTCATTCAAAAATTCATTAACCATTTTTAAATTTGCAGAAATTTGAATATGGTAAGGAGTGAGGATTTTTAACTTATGTTAAATTAAAAATAACTTATGTTGTTTTATAAAAATAAGGAAGCAAGCAAAGACGCAAATTGACTATATCTTCTGCTACAGTTACATAAAATACAACAGTCATTGATTATGCATATTTTCTGATTGTTGAGAAAATAATATTTATTTATGTGTAAAAAAAATCATTAAACTTTTATTTAATAATTTATTAGGTATTTTTAAAATTTGCAGAAATATAAGAAGTATTTACTTCATCATATTTATATTAAAACTTTCTAGTTATGTATCACTTTTTTATTCCCAAAATTTAAAAATATGGGGAAAAAACAAACAAAAAGGAAACATACAAGGATGCAAAATCACCTTCAACTACTATGTAAAATACATGTCTTTGTTGTTTCTATGAATTTTCTAAATTGAATAAACTTTATAATAATACATTGTATTTAAGTTCATAAATAGGCAAAGATATTGAATAATGTTTGTATAATATCTACAAGATAAATAAAAAGTTTAATTATAGTTCCCTTACATTTTTATCGATATTTTTATAACAATGATGAAGAAATTAATCTTTGTCCTTTTGCAAATAAAATGTTAAAATTAGAATATTCGAAAGTGAATTTAAAGATGATTAAAGAATATTCTCAAGACAATACGAAATTAACTTCAGCAAAAATTGCTCTAATTTTTTTTGTCAGTCCAACTAGTAAAACATGAGAGTCGAAAATTGCTTTTCGCAAAGTCATTTCGTATAATATGAGCGATATTCTTCGAATTAAAAAAAATCCAACAAATATCACGATGATGGAATGCATTGAGGAAAAATGTTAATTAAATACATGTCATTTTGATAGGAACATGTTCGTGAAAATTATGAGGAAATAAAAACGTGTTAAAAGATATTAATCATTGAGTTATTATGTTTTTATTTAAATTGCTTACCATGTATTTTTGGATACAGAACTAAAAAATACAAATTAACAGCCTTCTCTGTAATTAAAATAATTTAAAATGTATTGAGTTGGTGTAAAAGGAAAAACAAGGTTTTTTTTTTAGATGAAAATTTTAGTTCTTCTTAAAATAATGTCAATATAATTTTTTCTCTTTAATAAGAAAATGTTTTACATTTCTTGTACATTTGATGGTTTGAAGTAATTATATGACAAAAGATTAAAAAATATATTAAACTTCTTGTCTTGTAATAAATCCTTAAAAAGTTTCACTAGATGTATTTACAAAAGCGTAAGAAAAATATTAAAAGTTTAATAAAACATTTTTTTTCATGAATTAGAATTGAATTTAAATAAAAGTTTTCAACTGAAAACATTAACACTAGAATGAGAAACAATATTCGTTTCATATAATATTTGCTTATTAATAAATAATATAGGTATTTGAATTGAAAATGTAATATCGATAAACACCCTGCAGCTATAACGATATAAAGATAACAAATATAATTTACAAGTCATTCTATTTGAATTGCTTATTTTGCATGTTTACACGTATTTGTTATATTTTAAAATTTGATGTATGACGTGATTTTGATATATGGTATGCAACTGTTTGAATGTATGAAAAAGGAAAGCCGTTTACAGTAGAACCTCTTTAAGTCGAACCATGATAAGTCGGAAACCTCCACAACTCGAAAGAAATTTTTGTTCCCTTCCCTTCAAGCCCCAAAACTTCCATGACTCGAAATTTCAACCATCTATATGTCCAAATAATTAGTCAATCCCCACGATCCATCTTAGTATATTTTCAATCTGTAAATAGAAAAAAAAAATTGGACCTCTGTATCTCGAACGTTAGCAATGTTTGATTTTACAATCTTCACAACTCGATCACTTGAAACTAATTGTACCATTGTACCTCTATAGCTCGAAGAAAAATAAGTTACCGACTTTAAGGATTTGCCGACAATGCACGTCATTGTTTATTAGAAAACAATGCATGAGTATACAGTAAATAAAATAACCAGTTCTATGAAATATTCTTATTATAATTCTTATAATTGCTATTGATTTTATTAGAACTCTAGCGATAGACAGAGAACGACTGAATTGTCTAAAGCAAATAAATAAATCAATAAATAATAGATTTTTTTAATAAATAATATTTTTCATTTTAAGATTGTTTCGGAATTATTTTGATTTTTTATTGTAGTACATAATACAACTTTTAAGTTACAAATAAACATGTTTATTACCTCTGTAACTTGAATTTTTATTTATTTTACCTAACTCCAAATAAGTCAGAAAGAATCTAAACCTCTACATTCGAATGTTTCCTTACAAAATCCGCATAAGTCGAAAACTCTATAACTCGAATTATTTGGCGTCTCCCTTGAAGTTCGACTTACAGAGGTTCTACTAGCTTAAAATAGTTTAGTTGTTTTGTTTTAAAGCCCAGGCAAAATTTTAAATTGTTTATCATTATTAATGAGATATTTATATTTTTTCCAGTTGTTAGTATGAAGTATTCATATTCATAAAACTAATAAAGGTACTTGATAAGCTTCTGTTTTAAGTCATATGAAACTGTTTCAAGCAAAGTAATTATATAAGAATGATAAATATACAACTGAAATAATATCATTCTCTTTTAATA
This sequence comes from Caerostris darwini, assembly GCA_021605075.1. NCBI lineage: Eukaryota > Metazoa > Arthropoda > Arachnida > Araneae > Araneidae > Caerostris > Caerostris darwini. Next base: position 373,565 of record BPLQ01009477.1, read on the forward strand.
GTTTTTCTGGGTTAAAAACATTGTTTAAATTTTTTTTTTCTTCTAATGCAGCTGGCAAATAGACCGTGATCTTCGCCATAAGAGCTGCACCGATGTTACTCACTTTGCATTACACAGGGGGCGCGTGTAACTTGAAGATAAGCCACGGAGTAACAATGCCCCCGCAGCGCTGTACGATCCTATTAGGACCGGGACCTACGGCTTAAAGTGGATTCCGAACCACTACAAACATCCATGGCAAAGCCGGGATTTGAACCCGGTACCGAACGCCAGAACGCTAGCCATTCGGCCATCAGGCCATTGTTTAAAGTCAATACTTGGTAAATTTGTCAGTTAATTTAATTTGGATACTCGTTTTAAAAATGTATTGAATTGATGTAAAAGAAAAACATTTTTTTAGATTTATATAAGGATTTTCTTAAAAATCTTTCTAAAAATTTAAATGTTTTTATGATTGTAATGAGATGTTTTGTATCTCATTTATTTGAAAAAAATTAAACGAAGCTATTAAATAGAAACATTTGCAATACTTCTGTTCTAAGTCGTGAATAAATAATGCATAAAATGCATTTATATAAAGGTAAAAAATATTATACAATTCAAAGAATGTTTGTTTACTTGTATATTCATTTAAGATTCATGTAGAAAATCTAATTTCTCTAAACAACCTGCAGTTGTATCATATCGTCTATATCTTGTCACAGGCACTTTCATGACATGGATAAAAATATATATATGAATATAAAAGACGGAGCATTTCCATTGTATGCATCATTACTGAACAGATGTTATTGATAGCCAAAGCATATTCAACTCTGCTAGTATCCCATAACTCTAAAATTAATTTAATGAAATATATAGAATGCGTAGAACAGGAAATCAAAACAAATAAATGGAATCAATAGACGAACATGAAGCTTTCTAAATATATCGAGTTGAAGGTTTAATAGAATTTAAAATATTTTAAGGGATACGAATATGAGCAAATGTGGGAATATTAATATGTAATTTATATAACAAAAAGATGTGGGAAAAACCAACTGGTGTCGAATATTATGTGTAAATATTTTGCTGTCTTGGGTAGGAGTCCGTGACGTTATTCGAAAATGAGGTCCAAGCAAATAAAACTCCATTACAAATTTTGGCGGAAAATGATATTTGGGCCCCTTAACTCTTGAAATTATTCATGAATAACATTAATCTTAAGGAATTTTCTGGAGAATTTGTCTTTTGATTGAAGTGTTTTGTAGTATGGTTTTGAATAACTTTTCATGTCTTGGGTTATGATTTTAAACATTTGTATTTCCAATGGCTATAAGTACTCGTAGTGCGTTATCCATTCCTTCCTTTTTAGTTTCATATTTATCACTTTTGGCATTTTCCGGTGCCTATTGAGCTGTAGAGTGCTTCTTATTGTATTTGGAATACTTCATTCTTCATTTACGACTGGAATTTTCAAACTTTGATATATTCTTTTGGCTATTGTATGTGATAACGTTTCTTATAGAATTGGGAATACTTCATTCTTCATGTACTACTACATTTATCTTACTTTTGAATATTCTTTTAGAGATTCTTGAACAATTCATTCTTCATGAAGTTCTTGATCAACTCAACATTGCTATATTCCTGTATCTATTGAATTTGCCCACTCTCGTAGTTTTCCAATCAATTGCTTCATATGTCTCGTGCATTATTAAACATTGGCATATTCCTGAGTTTATTCATCCGTTCTCGAATGTTCACACATGATAAGTTGAAATTTGCAGAGCAGATTTCAGCATTTTTTTTTATCAGTTTAAGCATAGAAAAATATCCAAGAATGGTCGGATTTATTTAATATTTTTGAAAAACATTCTTTCTATTTGATGACGCATAGAAAATGAAAGTCAATGCAATGATCATTCTAATTAAATTGTTTAATTTAGATAATTTGTCTTGTAAAAACTTTGTGTTAAGTTTTTATGAGGCGCAATTTATTCTATAAAGCATTCCATTTACATACATATAATTTAGATTAAAAAATAAAAAATAAAAAAAAAAATAAACGTTTTTAGACCTCGATAAATTCCTATTGATCGATTAAATAAAACATTTCTGTCTAAGAGGAAAAAAACCGAACAAACCAACTCCCTGACTAGAAATAAAAATAGTGACAAGCATGTCTGCCTTTTTTATGTACATTTTTAAAACAGCATTTATTTGAATCCATTTTGAACAGATTCTATTTGCAAGTGAGTTCTGAAAAAAGTGAATTTATTGAATTTGCATGATTTTTAAACTGTACAATTCTGACAGGAACCTAACCAGCTTTTTTTTAAATATGAAATTTGATTGATTTTTTCACAAGACGTCTTTCATTTTTAAAGTTATTCAGTATTAGGACCCAATAAATTATATTAATGCAAAAGCAATCAAAACAACTCAAGACAGCTGTCATAAAATCAAATATCCGAATGGATATTAGTTTTGGGCATTTTTAATATTTGTTTGTTTTCTGTGCTATTAAAATGTGTTTTACAAGGGTTTTCTTTGACTAGTGACAGAGAAAAGTCCATCCAAAATTTTCTTTTATGTCAATTAATTCAAATTAGTTTTTTGTAGGACTTCATTGACAGTTAGAAATTCTTTAAAGCAAGTAAATATTATATGTGAAAATATAAACGTGTAAAACATGTTTTATTTTAATTATTTGTGTAAAATTTAAAATGTTTAATGATCTATATATTTATTACTAAATAAGTTAATTTTATTTTTTAATTTTATTTTTTAATATGTATTTGGAAATAATTGCAAATTTGAAATTATGCTTACAATAAATTCTAAGGGTATTGCTATTCTAAACGATATTTTTTTAGATTTTAGATGACCTGAAAATGTTTTTTGCTTGATAACAATTTTGAATTGATAATTTTTGGATTTATTATATAATATTTTGATAATTATTGTATTTATTAACATAAAACGTTGTTGGTATTCTTAAATATGGTAAGTACTTACAAATTTCTATTAAAAATACCTCTATTTAAACATCTTTCATTATGAAAAAACAATGTCATAATAGAACAGTAGTGTTTGTTTAGATAAATTTTCTATTAGTTAACCCTTTTTTTAAAGTTTAACATTTCTTAAAAATTCAATAAAAAAGATTTATCATCTTTGAAAATCTGAATAAAAATTTTTAGCTTTTCAAAATGATGAAACATTTAATGTAATAAAAATCTGTCTTCGTTCGTACAGAGAAATAAAAATTTAATTCAATAATTAATACCAATTAATAACAATAATTGCAATTATTGTTATTAATTATTGTACTCCATTATTTTAAGCAATATATATAGATATTTTAATGCTATTAATAGTTAAATTATTTTTATGAGAAAGGTTTTAGCCTTAAGATATGAAACCTCAAAATAAAAAATAAAAAATGAGTACCGTTTACCGTATCGAAATTTTTTTGTTACAAAGTCCTTTGAATAATAAAAAAAATAAAATAATAATAGTAATAAATGAAATATTTATTTGTTTTCAACCTCTAAAAAAATGTTTTTTTTTTTAAATTATGTATTAGTCTTGTAATCATTATTTTAATTTAAAACTAATCATCCTTTTAGTTGCAAAATATTATTTTATTACAACTTTTTAATTTTTCGAAGTGTGTACTTAAATTAAAATATTAATCTGAATTAACTCACAAATAACAAAATCAGCCCACAAATAACAAAATCAGCCGCTTTAAAAAAATAATTCGATACGAAATATTCTTTAATAATCTATTTATAGCATACTAGAAAATAAAAAATAGCCCTTATTTATACTAATTACTAAAATGTTAATGATTAAAAATCAATGAGATTTACTTTGTTTTGTGTGCATTTTTAAAATAGTACCTTTGAAAAGGAAATATAATATTTTTTGGAAAATTTCGATGGAAAGATTTTCAGCTTAAATCATCATCAGTGGAGCAGCAGCCCCATGATGGGCCAATGCCGTTTGCCTGCTGGCAGATTTCTAGATAAGAGATGTTTACTTTTTATGGGGCAGGTTTGTCAGAATTATGCCCAACGCTCAACAGCCATATTAGACCAGGGCCTATGGTTTAAAGAGGATTATGAACCATTACGAACATCCATAGGTCTCGAAACCGAAACTTGTGTCACCGAGCGCCAGAGCGCTAGTCACTCAGCCATCAGGCCACATTTCAGTTTAAAAGGTATAAAAAATCCATTTAAAATTAAAAAAATAAAGAATTTTAACCTAGTATTAATTTATAAACTGTTATGAATGTAACTATAAATTTAAATGTCGAATTTATGAATTTAACAGTGTATTATAAAATACAATTTTGGGTCCTAATGTTTTTATATGTTTACAAGTAAATGAATTTTATTTTTTTGATCAATTAGATAATTTCCGAATCTGATACCGTACCATTTAGGCCATTAAAATAATAACAGCTATTACACAAGGAAAAACAAAAATATTAAAAAGCTATTTCCCATATAATTGGTGCCATTTTACTCTAAATTTATAATTGCTTAGCTTCAGCAGATTGATTAGCACTCATTACACTTTCAGCGACAATAGCCTGTCTACATGGAAGAAACATGATTTTTTTTCTCCTCCAAATTACTTAAGAGGACGTCGTAACTTCAACGCTGCCGGGAAGAACATTTCCACTTCATCATACGCTGAACATAAAACAAAACGCGCATTTCTTGTCAGCGGTGTATGTTTTAAGGAAATTAATTAGAATCCATCGGTGCACGACATAAAAAATGCCCTTTTAATCTTTTTACAAAATCCTTGTAATAAATAGCCATCCATAACAGCTGAAGGGCTCGAATTCCCCTTCGATGGATCAATCGATTCATCCATTCATTATTTTCTATACTGATACTGATAAGAAAGGATTGAGTTTTTTATATGCATTAAAATTTTAAATGCAGTAATTTTTCTTTATTTCATTGACATAAAATTCTATCGATAAGTGGCATATAAATGAAAATTGATTTTGCGGTGGTGATTAATTTGTATCTGTATATAAAATTATTTTTTTCAAATGCAGCTAGCAAATACTAAGGCAATTGTCTTTTTATATCATGCAAGGACTACACCGACATTACTCGCTTAGCACTACCCAGGGGGTGCGTGTAGCTTGAAGATAAGCAACGGACACGGAGTAATAATACCCCCTAACTCTCTACGATCATGTTAGACTGGGACGTAATATTTAAATAGGATTCCGAACCACTACAAACATCCACGGCATCGCCTGGACTCGAACCCGAAAACTGTGGTACCGAGCGCCAGAGTGCTAACCACTCCGTCATCAGGCCCACGCATCTAATATTATATAAAATATTTATATTTTTTAAGAAACCAATAAGGCTTTACAAGACAAGAAAAAACAATATTAAATGCCACATGATATGTGTTGGGTACGACTGTGTTTGTCAAACTTTTTGATGTCAGGGCGCATTTAAAAACTTACAAATAACTACTGATAATTACAACAATATAAATTTCTGGATAATACGCATCTGCTACTAAAGTTTCACAGTTTTGTATGCAGATGGTCATTTCTACAGAGAACTACTAATAGATGGTGGAGTCTTAGAGGCTGAAATGGAAATTGTTTCCCATTGAAACTTACATAGACTCTAGAGCTCCTATTGACCGACCACTGAGTAAATAGGAGTACTTACTTGGAAACCTTCTTGACTAACTTAAGTGACTTATGGCCGAGTGTATAGCCCTCTGACGCTCTGTTCCACAGACTTCGGGATCATGTCCGGGTGGACCATGGATGTTTGTAGTGGTTCAGAATCCACTTTAAGCTGTAGGTCCCGGTCTAATTAGACTGTGCGCTTTTGAAGCCAGGACGCATTTAAAAATCTAGAAATAACTATAATCGTACTATATACACATTTCTGAGAAATAAGCATTTGCTATTAATGTTTCACAGTTTTATATCTGTATAGTCAACTTCAGAAGCTACAAATAATAGAGGGAGTCTTGGAGGCTGAAATGGAAACATTTTTCACATTGAAAATCACATAGATGTACTAGTAACCAATCATTGATGTTACCGTCTTACATATTTTGAAACCTTCTTCGTGCATCATTGCGATTTGGTGACTTTTTAAGCGAAGAAAGAAGAAAAGAACCTGAATGGCAGAGTGTCTGGCGCTCGGTGCCACAGGTTTCGGGTTCCAGCCTCGGCTGTGTCATGAATGTTTGTAGAGGTTCTGGATCCACTTTAATCCGTTCCGATCTCATATGACTGTAAGAGCGTCACGGAGCCAAGCCATATTTCTACCTACGGTGCTCCATTACAACAGTGCTCCACAACAACCTAATTTCCCTCCATCCATGAGCAGATCACTCATGGGATGTCCGTCCAGCACTGCAGGACACTGATGTTTAGTCACAACAACAAAGAACAAAGAAAAAATCAGCAAACAAAAGTTAGTTGTTTATAACGAAAGATTTTTGAATGTAAAAACTGACAAGAAAAATATTTATATTTTTTTAATTTAATTAACTATTTATATATATTTTTATATCTGGGCGCATATTTCTCTGGAATACCACAGGTCGCCCCCGAAAATCTAGGGCGCAGCTTTTGAGAACCACTGGCGTGTAGATTTATGAGAAGGAATTTTTATTTTGTTTCATTTTATCAGTATGTTATTTATTTATTTTTGAATTAATGTTTTGTTTCATTTCTTGTGAATTGTATAGTATTTCTTACTGAATGTGTGCATTAGACTGGTAGTTAATTATGCAAATTCAGAACAAATCGCTGCGGCGAACCGTCAGCTTCAGTGCAGAGAAATTTTGAAAACAAAACAGTGTCCGAAGTGAAAAATTGATTATTTTTTGAGAATCTTATTTAACAGAGTTAGAAAATAAGCTTATTTTGCCATTAGTTATCGTGTTTACAATATTTTAAACATTATTTTGCCCAACTTTCGACAAGGTCAATCAAATATAATATTATTGCTATAATATTATGACCAAATTTTGATACAAGGCCAATCAAGTCAATTATAATATTATTGCTATTATGAATAATATTATTGCTATCAAAATCTGAAAAATATTTTATTTTTACCTGAAATGTTTACTTCCTTTAATTTTTTTTTTATTTTTTTATTTCCATTTATATTAGCTTTTTGGTGCTATTAATATATTCAGGATTATTATTATTTTTTTTTTATTACATTTCATTATGAATAATGTTTATATAAAAATGGTAATATATAACATTTATTTTTCCATATTTATTTCAGTTGTTTACAACGTTCCATTACATATCAATAGTTTTACATTAATAATTTCTAAAATAACACATACAGTTTGCCAAATAAGCAAATTCATTAAATGAATTTCTCAAATTTCTGTAAAGAAATATCAAATTATACATTCAATTTCAGTTTAGTTTAAAAGTGAAAGAATTCGAACAATTAATCTCTTTAGAATTATTTTGATACTACTAGAAAACTCAATTTTTATTGTATTTAAAGAAAACAATACACTTTTTCTAAAGACACAATAGTCTCCATTATTTTTAAATTATTAACAAATGTTCTTTCTTTTAGTGTGATATTTATCAGTAGTTTTGAAGAAATAAAAAAAAATTTACTTACAATTTTGCTTTTGAAATGATCTTATTCTTCTGAAAAACCTGAGTGAATAAAATGTAACAACTTGCAAAAAGTTTCTTTTATTAACAATAATTGAGAATTTTAAAAAGATGTAAGTAATAACCGAATTGTATTAACAATGCCAGGAATTAATTAGTTTTTTCTAATAAATAAATGTCCTATAATTACATTTTTTCTAGAAAAGATTTCAATAAACTTCTAAGTTGATGTTCTTTGACGTTTTTGGTGTTCTTAAATTAATAACATTTATTGAATGAAAAAAATTGTAAGTTAAAATGAAAAACTAAAAATAATATTAGTGATTCTATTTCATTAAATTATATTTTTTTTTTACTATTAATTATAAAAAAATAAAAGTATGCAACATATACAATTTCAGACATATAATGCAAATTTATATTTTGATATTTTCTGGTCTAACTGATATTTGTTTATGTTCTTAATATAATAAAGTTATGACAAAATTAATTTTATTACATTTGCCACTGGGAAAACAGTCCCTATTTGATTTTAAAAAGATACTTTTAAATTATTTATTTTCTTATGAAAAAATAAAGAATTTTAAATACTAAAGGAATGTAAAAAGAATTTTAAATGAAATCCTTTTTTGTAGACACAAAAATTACATATTTTATTTACTTAAATAGGGATAAACGAATTAATTTATGATTCAATAAATTTGATCTTTATATTTTAAAATATTTTTAATGTCTATAATTCTATGTTTGCAATGCTTTATGAAGAACTTGATTTTTTCTAAATGTATTTAAGTTATTGTATAAATTCTTGTATGCGTTGTATAAAAATGCATATATTAAATAAAACAATATCTTACTATCAAATAATTTTAGAATTAGTGTGTGGTAATTAATGCTCTCTGATAATGATAATACTTATTTTTCAGATAGAGAATTTTAATGAAATTAATAAAAAGAAGTAATAAAAGAATTACAATTTACAATAACAAATTAAATATAGTGTCCTGTACTTTATTTTCATAAAATATTAAAAATATCTTATTCAGAAAACTCTGTGCCGAAAAATTAATCATATTAAAAGTGTTTTGATTAATTTTTCTAATCTCCGGAATATTAACTAGGGCGTCTGACGGCAAAGTGACTAGGGCTCTGCCTCTTGGTGCCTCATGTTTTTTTGGCTCGAGTTTCGGAGATGCAATGGATATTTGTAGTGACTCGGAATCTATTCAAAACCTTAGATTCTGGTCTAGTATGACTGTAAAGCGCTGGGCGTACGGCTGACAACCTTACTCCACAAAAAGAATACATCTCATGTTTCGAAATCTGCCACTAGGTAGACGGCTTTGGTCCTCAATGGGAATATTGCGCCAATGAAGAAGAACAAGAAGAATATTGTATGAATTAATAATAATATAAAATAGTTCTGATAATTTTTCATATGTAATTTATATATTCAAAATATCTGTATTTTTTAAAAATTAAATAAATCCAAGAATTGTATAAATGTATTATATTGCGTATAAATTTTTTGGGTTCATAGTTTTCGTATCTTTTTATCATCCACAATTTTTTTTGGCATAAAACCCATTATAGTACAATAGTGAATCTGAAAGTAAGAATTTACTTATGCAAACAAAGAAATTGCATGAGATATTCATATCTTTTTTTTTTACTATTTAAAGTCGCAACCGTGCTTCCTCTCACACAGTGGCAAGAGCGCCCCCTTTTGGCGTTCTGGAGAAATTGTCAGCAGGCCTCGAGACTCCCACGCGACAGGAAGTACAGCGCAACCACGTTCTTCTGTTGAGTAGCGTTCAGTTTAGTCTCTCATACCGAGAGGAAATGCAATCTTTGCGTATTAGTTGGCCTGCAAACCCTCACCCGGAAGGGAAGCATCCTGCGCGTACTTAAGTATAGGATTATCGGATTAGAATTAGAATCCTTCTACGAATCTATAATTGTATGTCTTTAAATGTGCTAAATAGTGTATGTCTCTTTATTGTATGTGTGTGGTGACAATGCATTTGTCAATAAACCTGTGAGTTTTCAAACCTGTTTCTTAACCCAACCACACTCAGTTACAAACTAGTTCCCAAACCTGCATACTACAACATAAAAACTATTCTTCTTCGTTGGCGCAACAGCCCCATGGTATATCAAGGCAGTCAGCCTGCTGTTAGATTTCGAGACAGAAGATGCTTTCTTTTTACGCGGTAATGTTGTAAGATGTACTCTCAAGTCATCATATTACACCGGGGATACAGTTTTAAGTGCATTCCGAACCACTACAAACATCCGTGGCATTTCCAGGAGTCGAACCCGGGAGATGTCTCACCGACAGAGCCCCTCGGCCATCAGACCCATTAAAAGTATTTGAAACGTTTATTTAATGATTTTATGAAATTGATTCAACTTAAGATCCTAAACAGAGATCATTTTTTTTATTTCAGAATAATTATACTTCATAAAGATAAGGAATAGATTAATAAAAAAGATTTAATACGAAATTGGATTTATTAAATTTATTTTATGAAAAAAATTTACGTAATAGAAAATTATAAATTTAAGTAATTAAAAAATATTATTCAATTTATATTACAACCCTAAGAAACCATTTAATAAACACAGTGTATATATCCTTTATTAAAATTTTATTTCAGACTTTAATTGCAAAAATTGGAGTTATTTAACACACAGTTCAAAATTCGTCTTTCACAATGATATAATTATTTAACTCGATGTAATGATGAAATTTGCATTGATTAACGAACATCGGTGAATAGATTATCACATATTTGTATTTACGTTTTATGAGTTTAAACTAAAGTAAACATTATATGTACACAAATATGGAATAAATATTCAATACATTAGAAAATGATTACATCTATTCATTTTCCATTGTCAACATCTACCAAATCTGAAACATGCATGTTTTGTTAAACATCGTGTATTTCAAAGTAAATAGCATTTGACTAAATACAATAGCGTTTAAGATTCATATATCAATATTGTTTCAGCATATTTAACAATATTTAAATATACACAGTTATATATATTCTTAAAAATTATGCAGTGTGCAAGGCGCCCTTAAATAATTTCAGTAAATTAATTTAATGTGTCTGCATTATTATCCAGGATTTGATTTAGGTATGCGGTTTAAAATCTGTTATTGTGAAATCTTAAAAATTGCTTTTGGAATTTGAGTTGAAAGATGAAATATACTTTGTAAAAATCCGTTATAATTTTTAAACGAAACTACTATAGTATATTGCATTAAATTTCTTTTTATAATTTCATTGATAACTGATGGCGTGAAAAAAAAGGATCAATGACGTAATCAAAATTGAGTGCATAATATTTATAATTCATTGTTCAATTATGAATTTATACAGCAACTTCAATTGAAATTCAGAAAGTATTTATAAATGGTTATGAAATGAATAGCATTCGTGTATGTGTGTTGAAAATGCTTGGAATAATTCATAATAATTCATGAAATGCTTGGAAATAATGCTTGCTTATAAATGCTTAAAAATAATAAATAATGTTATAAATACCTTAAAAATAATAAATAATGCTTTAACGTCTCCTTATAGATGTTTAAAAATAATAAATACTTCTTGCTTATAAATGCTTAAAAATAATAAATATTTCTTGCTTATAGATGCTTAAAAATAATAAATACTTCTTTATAAATGTTTAAAAATAATAAATAACGCTTGTTTATAAATGCTTAAAAATAATAAATAATGCTTGCTTATAAATGCTTAAAGATAATAAATAATGCTTAAATAATGTGTGTTTATAAATGCTTAGAAATAATAAATAATACTTATAAATGCTTGGAAATAAAATGTCTTCTAAATATTAAAATTTACAAATGTTTGTCTTAACTTCTACTCAAAATTAAACATGATTTGACTTAATAAACGATATTTTCTGGAGATGCATAATTTTAAGGATTCGTCAATTGTGTCTTCTGGCATTGGATTACCATGAATAGGTCTTATCTGAATTGTACTGCATAAATTAATTGGCAATTGGGTCTAAAGAAAAAAAAGGTACTCAAACAGATGGTTTATTTTGTTAAATGAGAACACAAAGATGTCCACTTGCCCAAGTTTAGATCCAAAATTTTTAAACTTTGATTCTTAATTAAAGTTAATTTTTAAATTTTATTTAAAAAATTTATCTTTTGACGTTATTTTTAAATTACATTATAAAACATTGACAAATATGAATATTAAAATAAATGAATGAATATATTTTGTTACAATTTGGCAAAAATTAACAAAAAAGTGTATTTATGTACGGAAACATTACTAACTAGCGGAATGTGTAGAACAATTTTCTTGCATTAAGATAATATATTCATTATACATGCAATGCACTAAAATAATGATACTATTTACAAGTATAGTTCAAATATATCCAGTTGAGTTATTTATAACAAATGTGAAAGGAAAAATAATATATTTGACTAAAAATGCCAATTCTTCTTCTCTTAATTATTGAATTTAAAACCTTTTAATTCGATGCATAGCATCGTAAAAACATAGAGTTAAAATTTCATAAGAATTTGAAAATTATTATTATAAAAGTTGAGATTATTTTTGCGATATCACCATATAACAAGAAAGTTTTTCAGAAATGCAATTCAGTATTTAATGGATCTTCATTCAGAGCTGCATCTGGACACCTAATGATTCTAGAATCAAAATTAGAACAGTTTTTTTAAAGCTAAATTTCTGATCATCAAAATAAAAGATAAAAATCTTTTGAACGTGGTCTATTAACTTAACACACATTTGTTTCAATACTTAATGTATATTTGTTGCACAGATTATACCAAACTTATTACATATTCATTGCTTAATTTATTATGTCAAACTTAATACACATTTTTTGTATAATTTACTATATTATACCACTTCATTTCCACAAAGTTTCGCTGTAAAAGAAAGAAATTACAAGATATATTTCAAAATAAATGAAATAAATAGCTTTTAAATCCATTGATACCTCGATTTAAATTATTTTATTAGGAATAAAAGTTAATTAAATAAAATGCTTTTAAAGTAAACAAAAACAAAACTGGAAAAAATTAAGATTAATGCTTACTCTAATAAATTATTCTCCAGTTTTAGTAACAACTTCCTTTACACTATTTTCTAACAGCACGTAAATGTTTCCAATAAAAATATTGGAAAAGCATGTCCCTGGACATAGTATTTTCTATGGATCTATGTTAAGTGAGAAGGTCATTGGCGTGAGCCTTGACATAAGATTCTTTTGGGTAACCCCCCTCGCAATCTTTTCGACTCTCCTCTTACGGGTGTGTCATTTCGGAATCGTGCCTTAAAGGCTCGTGCTCACCAAGGCGACAAGATGCGAGCAAAAAAATTTGACCAATCAGTAGCCTCACCGCGGTCGTCTGAAACCGGTTTGCAGTTCGCCGCTTGGAGTTGCCCAACTTTCAACTCGAAGCGGTTTTTTACTAGGCGTAATGCTATTTCTGACGTTTCGCTGTGAAGGGGTCGAAAAAATTTTGTCGCTTGCCTCTTGAATCTTCACGTCTCTCGCCTTGGTGGGAACGAGCCTTAAGAGGAACAGCCGGTGTCCTTTTTCGAGACCGACGATAATTGCAGAGGTCCACAGCTATCGGAGCGAAGAGGCCGCTTCGATGTCCGCGGATGAATTGGAAATGGCCGACCCAAGGAAACATATGTTATCGGAGTTCGTTTAAGGGCCGCTATTTTATTGGATACTGCAGGGCTTTGTTTTTTCCGCAAGAAAGACTTTTCAAGAAAGAAATTAAGTAGGAACAAAAGCATATATTTTTAATTCCTCATTTGTTAAATAAATTAAGATTAAACATAAGCTAATTCAGCAGTTTAGACAATTAAGTATAATATAGCTTATTATTTACATGGATGTTTGTGAGTGATTCGGAATCCATGTTAAACTGTAGGTCCCGATCTGTTTAGGCCCGTGTGCACAAGATGACCGTAGAGCGACAAACTAAACTATACTAAACACTATACATCTAGTATATAGTTTTAAACTCTACTAACCTTTCTCTTCAGAGAGTGGCCAAGTCAGACTTCTACCTGTGGATACTCTATCCCAACAGAAGCTGCCCCACTATCTTCTTTCCATGAGCACACACAGGATCATCGTCGAATGTTACTGCGTTCCAAGTGGGATAAGAAACAACACTAACCACAACAAGGTTAGAAACAACAGGAATTGTTTGATAATTATAAATAATTGTGTTAAATGACGTTACTACTTTAAAAAAAATAAACGTTAAACAAAACGTGACAAACAAAAACATTAACAAAAACAAAAAATTAGGATTAATGTTTACTCTAACAAATACTTCTCCAGTTTTAGCAACTAGTTTTGAACAACTGCCTTTACACTATTTCCTAACTGTACATAAATGTTTCCAATAAAACTATTGAAGAGCGTGTCCCTGGACACAATATTTTCTATGGATATTTGTTAAGTAAGAAGGTTATTGGAGTGGGCCTTGAAAGAAGAATCTAACTGGTAACCCCTCCTCGTACTCTTTTGGACTCTCCTCTTACGGGTGTGCCATTTGGGAATCGCGAATTAAGAGGAACAGCTGGTGTCCTTCTTCGAGACCCACGATAATTGCAAAGGTCCACTGCAATCGGAGCGAAAGGGCCACTTCGCCTGCTTTGATGTCCACCGATGAATTGGAAATGGCCGACCCAAGGAAACAAATGTTATCGGAGTTCGTTTAAGGGCCGCTATTTTATTGGGTACTGCAAGGCTTTGTTTTTTTCCACAAGAAAGACTTTTTACTGAAAGAAATTAAGTTGGAACAAAAGCATATATTTTTAATTCATCATTTGCTAAATAAATTAAGATTGAACATATTCCGCAATTTAGACGATGTATCTTATATATAGTAAGTTTATAAATTTCTTCATTAATATTAAAATAACTTTTTGTAATTCTATATTTTGGTACTTTTGCAAAAATAGTATAATGTTTAACTTATTTTTGTAATAAGTATTATTTTTACTAATCCAATAAGATATTTATTGGATAAAAATTTGATAAACAATTTCGCCCAATTCGTGGTTCAATGGCACCATGCTCCGCTGGCGAACAATAGGGCTGAGATTCATGGTGACTTTGTTAAAGGCAGTGTTTCAAAAGAATAGAGGCTCAAGGGTGTTAGTGATGTTTAGTATCATATCTCGTTGGTCGAACTACCGGGTGGAAGTTTCCCAGGTTTATCTTATACGATATGCAAATGCATTGTAATTCACCTCTAAAAAGTCCTTCTTAAACTCACTGCCCTCCTAATTCAGCGACACGCACCAAGTCTGAGCTTGATGGCGAATTGGCCTGATGAGCCAAAGAGCCTGATGGGCAATTGGCTAGCGCTTTGGCTTTTGGTACCAAAAGCTTCAGGTACGAATTCTGGCGGTGACATGAATGTTGGCTACATGTTCGGAATCCCCTTTAAACCATAGACCCAGGTCTGTTTAGCCGAAAGTGTCCACAAAATAACCATAGAGCGACTAATCAAACTAAACTATGGGTGCTCCATCATAACAGAAGCTTCACTGTCTTCCCTCCTCCCATAAGACACGGGTCCATAGACTTTGTTTACATGTTGCTGTCGACCAAGTGAGATAAGAAATAATAACAGCAACAACAAGATAAGAAACAACAGAAATTGTTCGATATTTATGAACTAATGTGGAGAATAACACTATTACTTGATAAATAAATGGTTTTAACATTTACTAAAAGATAAGATATAGAAGGTCCCCAAAAAACTGATATATTTATCTTTGCTAATATTTAAGTAAATGTTATGGGCATTTGTCATGTATATTAAAACTGAAGAGGATGTACGCTATGTGGAATAAAGTGACGGGACACGACACTATAACGACATAAACCCATATTTATTAAAATTAATAGGAGGTAGGGCCTCCTTTGGCTGCGATCACAGCTGCAACCCTTCTGGGCATGCCTTCTGCTAAATTAGCCATGGTGGAAAGAGGAATTTCCTTCCAAATGTTTAACAGGAAGTTCCATAGTTCAGGCTTGCTTTTGGGGAGTGGGGCGCAGGCCCTCAACCGACGGTCCAATTCGTCCCAGAGATGTTCAATTGGGTTAAGATCAGGGCTCTGCGCCGGCCACTCCATGCGTTTAACGTTGTTTAACCCATGCGTCGTTCGTAACGATGCGTTTAACGTTGTTCGTTTATTAATTGGTATGTTCACATACCAATTAAGAGTCTTCCTTCAACATGGCATGTTGCATTGTCGTCTTGATACCAGCAATCATCCATACCGTACGTTGCCCACAAGGTAGGAAGGACAAGATTGTCGAGAATATCACAGTATCTATCGGCATTCATCGCACCATCCACCTTCACCAGTGGGCCAGCCCCATACCAGGAGAAACAGGCCCATACCATCAATCCTCCTCCACTAAACTTTACAGTTGGGACGACACACTCGGGCAAAAGGCGTTCTCCTGGTAAACTCCATACCCAAACATGTTCATCGGAACGGAAAAGGGTAAATCGTGACTCGTCACTCCAAAGGACGCGTTTCCAGTCATCCAGAGTATATATTTAACGATGCTTATTTGTCTTGTAGCTAGAAATTGTAAGAATTTTAGTTTTTAATATTGTTAAAATTATGGATATTAAATATTTTTACGATATAAGTAGTAGCCACAATTATTTCATTCGTTAAATTTATTCATTGAAAAAGGTTAATAGGATAGTAAAAATACCAATTCACAAATTAAACATCAAACATATAGATATCAATGTGTAATAAACTTTTTTTTTCTAATCAACGGACTTAATATATATTAAGTACTTAATTGAAAAAGGGGTCATTATATACTACTCCTACAGCACACCTCATTCACTGTAATTAGACCTGAGATGGCCGTATATAGTTTGGAAATGATGTGAGCGAGAAGTCTGACTGGGCTCCGTGACGCTCTTGAGGTCATATGGAACCGGGATCTACGGCTTAAAGTGGATTCCGAACCACTGCAAACATCCATGACGTCGCCAGGATTCGAACCAGAAGACTGTGGTACCGACATCAGGCCTCCAACGGATGTGGTCTAGATAAAGCTGCCCTACTTCTCAACTACGTATAACCTTGGGTAGCATTGGATCTATTAATGTATCTGATTATAATAACCGACCCTGTGTCTATATTGGGGATAAGCACTTCAAATCTACTTTCCAAAAAATCTTTTTGTTGAGTTCGCGGTGCGATTTCCCCGAAGGCTATCTCTAGAAGGTATTCGTTCCAAATTGCGAAGCCATATATTGATGGTAAATGATTTAGGCTCCTACGGTGTGTTCTAGATTAAGATTAATCTCATACATTCCATTCTAATTTTAAATGATTTTAAATCAAAAGCAAAACCTTTTGAAATGTACTTTGCCATATTTTCCGTGTAGTTCAACTACCGATTTTGTGGAAAATTGGCATACAGACATGCTTAAACAGACTGACGTAATAAAGAAGGCAAATTTTTTTCGGAGACGCTTTTAAAAAGTTAAAGTTATATTATTTTAATTAATGTTTAAAACCTTAAATTGCATAATATCAAAATAAAATGTGATGGAAAAATTCCTTAATAGCTATTAAAACTTTTTCCTTCAAAATTGCTTTGTGTCGTGCATATCTTATTAGCATCCCTAACAAAAAAATCGATTAATCCATTTTTGCTTTTAAAACGTATGTTTGTCATTACACACAACCAGTCAAACGATACTTTATATTTAATAACCGATTATAAATATATAGGCTGTTAACTTATTTGCAATCTCTAAGAAAATATTTGCCTATTGGAAAGTAGTTGTCTTTTTAGTAGTTGCCTTTTTAATGTACTTGAAAAGGAAAGCTCTAGAAGCCTATAATATATAGCTTAAAGATAAAAGAGCTAGTTGATGGAAAAGTTTTGAACTTTTATTTTTTTACTAACCAGACAAAATGATGAATGATTCATAAACTCCGGCTCCTTGACAGGCCTTTATTAAAAAAATTCTGTAAATATTTTACCGGATTATTATTTTCACGAATATATTATGCCGTTGCGTTTTATTATTCAAGACAGAAGCATTAAAGTTTTCATAAAGGGTTTGAAATTCGAGAAATATCCTTCACCAAACTTTATACATCATATTTTAGAAGAAGGAAAAAATGTTCTTTCACAAGCAATGAAAAAATTGAAAAGCTATAAAAACCAATGCTGTTCTTTCATTTTGCCAATAATACAAAGTATATATGTAACAAATTTAATAAAACAAAGCAAATATGTGAATAGAAAATATACAATTAAAAACGACATAGTAATCTGAAAATAAAATTAATTATATTTTAAAGACATTTCTACAATCGCATTAATTTATGTATGAATTTTTATTATATAATTATAATGAAGGGCAGTAATTTAAATTATTGTTTATTATATAATTATTATTTTTCAGTAGTAGTTGCTGTAGATGCTCCTTTACTTTTAATATAATTTTTATCATTTAATTATGTTATAATATTTTATGCTGGAAACGTGGCAACGTGCGCCACTAGTCAGCATTAGGACGGAGGTTCAATCAGCTGGCGGCTTTATTATAAATAATGTTTCACAAAATAAGGAGACTCGATGGTGTTTGGGATGCTCAGCGTTTTGCCTCTTTAGTCGGATTATCGGGTGGGAATTTTTCCGGTTTCCACCCCAACGATACGGAAATGCGGGGCTGTCTTTCTAAAATTCCTCCAGATAGACACTGTCCTTCTTCCTCAGCGACACAGTGCGGAAGTCAAACTTCTACCTAAGGGTGCTCCATCAAAACAGTAGCTGCTCCTCTCTTCCCTTCTTCCGTGAGGGATACGACACAACAGAGTATTTTATAATTATGCTATTATAGTATTGAGGCCTAGATGTTCGAATGACCAGCGCTTTGGTGCTCGGTGACACAGGTTTCGTCTTCGAATTCTAGCGGTGCCATTTATGTGTGTAGTTCTTCGCAATCCACTTTAAAATGTAGGTCCCAGTATAATATGACTTGTTGAGCGTTGGATGTAGGACTGACAACCCTACCCAGTAAAACGAAAGCATGTCCTATCTTGAAATCTGCCAGTAGACAGGCGGCTTTGGCTCAGCATGGGGCTGCTACACCACTGAGGATAACGATATTATTATAGTAAATCATATTTTTTTGATTCAATAAATATATTTATTTGCTTATAAATTTTGAAATTTAACTTTAATAATTTTGAAACATTAATATTTTGAGCAATCTATACAGATATCTGGCAGTGATTGTAAATATCCGAATGTCTGTTTTGCAGCAAATATTATTTCGATCAGGACAACCATAAACCAGTTAATTTGGAATATTATGTGTGTGTGCGTTAAATTTAACAATTGTGAGATTTATTAAAATTTAATAGATGAAAATCACACTTCTTTTAATATGATATTATATTGGTAAAACAAAGATTGGGTTGATTTAGACAAGATGCTTATAATCATAAGTAATTTTATTTATTAGTAAATATGTTTTACTACTGACTTAATTTGTTTTTATAGTATTCTTAATGTACTAATTTATTTTATTAATTAATACCTGAGCGACTTTCACAACATCGTGTCAGCGAACATCGTGTTTATTATTTAAGAAAATTATCGAAAGTATTTCGAGTTAAAGGCTGTAAAACCTTGTAAAAGGAAAGAAATCTCCTGTCTCGAAATCTGCTAGTAGGTAGAAGGTCTTAGTACACCATGGAGCTGTTGCGCCTCTGATGATAATGATGAAAATTTAGATAATATTGGAATAAAATATTAGCGTATGTTTATAGCTGGTGTATAAGTTGTCAATGCCCTTCAGTTAAAACTTTAAATTATTTTAATATAAAAATTATTATTTTTTATATTTTAGATGCCTTTAAAGCCTTTATAATTAAAGAAGTTGCTTTATTTTTAACTTAATTTTTATTATTTAGCTGTACTTTTACAGTCATTCCCATCATTTTGTATCAATAAAAATAAGGTCACCACTTTATATTAAATATGGGTTTTCAATTCTCTTCCCATTAATTATAATTATCACATATATTTATTGCCATTTCGGAGAACATATTCAATTGTATTTTAGTTTCATAATGAAATATGATGCAAATTGTTTTTTAATGAAGAAATGTTTTTAACTAATGCAGCAAAACTGATGAAATTACTTGAAATCAGCAAAATTTATCATTCTGATTCTTTGTCTGTTAATTAGCTGGCGTATTTTTGATATTATGTACTCAAATTAAATCAATTGCTCTAATTGTTATGTTTTTGAATCATATCAAATGAAATATCAAATTACAACTAGATATTATTTTCATAAATAATAGTGAAATGAAAGTATAACATTTAATTAAGATTGGATGTTTTGTTAAATTATAATAAGTTAACTGCTGAGGTTGTAAAAGTTTTAATATAAAAAGCTATAAAACAGCATAACTTATTATTTAAAAATTGTTTTCAAAAATATTTAAAAAAAAAAATGTTTAATATTTTTTTTAAATGATGAATACTTTTTTAAAATGTTTAATGTTTTTTTTAAATAAAATGTTTAATATTTAAAGAGAATGTTTAATAATTTTTTAAAATGTTTAATATTTAAAAAAAAAATGCTTAATATTTAAAAAGAATGCTTAATAATTTTTTAAAAAAATTTTGAATAATCTGTGAATATTTTTAATGTTAATTTTTAATATTTTTATAATATAAACTTTTAATATTATAAATAATATTTTTTAATTAAAAAAAAATTATAACTGCTGACATAAATAATAAGCAATATAATTTCAATTGTAATTTATCTTTACATAATATCCATCAATTAAAATAACTAGTAAAATTACATTTACTTCTTTGCTTATGTAGATAAAGATAATTTATAGAAATAAAGTTATATAAAATATTTTTCATAAATTATATTCTTGTCCAAAATCTCATATATTTTTATCATTGTAATAAAGAATGTGTAAAATATCATTATTCCACTACATAGATTTTAGACTAACTATATAAAGTTTCTCTCTTTTATTCATTTATTTTTTAATATTATCTCGTTTATACTGAAACTAAACCAGAATGACTAGTACTTAATGACTCACAAATGCTATAAGTTTCTTTACTGCTATAACTTTATGAACACGATGCATAACGATTTGAAATTGTGGAGTAATGACTTCAAATTTCCACGCAATTTATTCCGAGGGTTATCTGAAACTTTGCAAGTGCCTAACTAACGACAGGCAATGTAGTGTGCAAATAACATTAAATTATGATGCATTTGCAATGATTAAGAAATGCTTTGCAGAGGATAGTGTTTTCTGGGACCAGACTAATTAATACCTCGCAGAATTGAATGCGGGCAAAACAAAGAAAGTGACTTATAACGATATCTATTAAGACGAGGAGAATATCTCAGAAGCTTAAGAAAATATAGATAAATTTATCCAAAGGCATTAATGTGCTTAATTGAACACTGTAGCAAGTTGATAGATAGCTGTACTTAATATTATACATTAAAGATCTTCATAATTTTTCTGAAATATTTTAGTTATTTATAAATTTATTAAATATTTATAAATGATGCATAGTCGATTTTGTCAATGAATGGATAAATATACGAAATGTATTGTTTAGAGAGAAAAAAAACCTAAAAGACAATTTTAAAACTTAATTAATTAAACTTCATTCATTAATAAGCCATAAAGTTTAATTTGTACAACTAAATGCTGTCTATGGGACTTGATGGGAAATGACTAAAGTTCTGGCACTCGGTGCTACAGGTTTTGGGCTCGGGTCTTGGAGAGGATGGAAAATTGTAGTGCTTGGAAACTTTAAAACACAGACTCCCGGTCTAATATGACTGTAAAGTGTTGGCTGTAGGGCTGACAACCCTACCTCGTAAAAAGGAAACATCTCCTGTCTCGAAATCTGCCAGTAGGCAGACGGCCTTTGCCCACCCTGATGCTGCTATGTCAATGAAGAAGAGGAAATGCTGTCTATTGGAGTTAATCAAAATATTCAGTATTCGAGCAATTAAAACGAACATTGATTTATTGGATGTATTCTTTTTATTTTGGAGCCTGATAGCCGAGTGCCTAGCTCTATGGCACTCAGTGCCATAGGTTTTGGGTTCGAGTCTCGGCGAGGCTGGGTGCTTGTAGTGGTTCGAAATCCACTTTAAAACACAGACTCCCGGTCTAATACGATTGTAAAGTGTTGGCTGTAGGACTGATAACCCTACCTCGTAAAAAGGAAACATCTCCTGTCTCGAAATCTGCTAGTAGGCAGACGGCCTTAGCCCACCATGTGTCTGATGCGTCAATGAAGAAGAAATTCTATCTATTGGGGCATATAAAAAAAATTAACGTGTATAAAACAAAGAAAGTGACTTATAACGATATCTATTAAGACGAGGAGAATATCTCAGAAGCTTAAGAAAATGAAAAGAAATTTATCCAAGGCATTCATGTGCTAAATTGAACAGTTTAGAAAGTTGATAGGCAGCTATACTTAATATTATACATTAAAGTCCTTTATAATATTTCTGAAATATTTTAGTTATTTATAAAATTATTAAATATTTATAAATGGTGCATTTTCGATTTTCCAACTGAATGGATAAATATGTAAAATGCTTTGTTTAGAGAGAAAAAGAGACTGATTGCTCATTTCAAAGCTCAATTAATTAAACATGTACAAATTAAACATTGTGAATTATTCTTAAATAAATGTTGTTTATGGGGCCTGATGGCCTAGTGGCCTAAAACTCTGACGCTGGGGGCCACAGGTTTTTGGCACGATTCTCGGTGGTGCCCTGGATGTTTTTTATGGTTAGGAATCCATTTTAAATCTTAGATGTTGCTGTCTACCAAATGGGATAAAAAACAGCAACTGAAAATTTTCTCACTAACCAGTTACATCTGGAAAATTGTACCAGTTGACGTTTTGATGGTATTTAGAACCTTTTTTTGTTTAAGAATCAGTTCAATTGTTTGAAATATTTTCTTCGCTTTTGTTTCAACTATTTTCACTTTTATTATAAATTAAAAGGTTATTTGTTTTGTTCTTTGTAATATTCATTAAAGTAAATATCGTTTAGTTTTTATAGAGCGATACTACTTAATAATAACGTAATATCCTCCAAAAATATCATATTTGCTTAATTATTTTGAATTCTAAATGAATAAACTTTGGCTTTTTTGAGGCTGTAAATGAATAAACTGTGGCTGATTTTGAGATCTAAATGGATAAACGTCATCTATTTTTGAATTTGAGTGGTAATTTTAAGTAAACTACAATTTTAGGTCGAAAAAAGGGAAAATATTAGGTATACTCTTTCGTCCTAATTGCATACATCTTTCACGTATGTAAAACAGGGGTGGCCTATCCGCGATCCGTCTTGAACATTTTTCCGACTCAAGAAATTTATCACACTTTTACAAAATATATTTTATAATGGCCAAAATAGTGAAAACCAATGCATTAAAAGAATACATTATGTGTGCACCCCATATATTCAAATATTACCTTTGGAAATTATGAGAAAAAATTAACTTTGATTTTAAGATATTATTCTGACGAATGACAGATATTGCCTGGTTTATTTTTGAATTTACAATTATAATTTCGCAGAATAATTAAATTATATTCTGCGAAAACTTATAATGAGTGGAGAAAAAACATCACACTAGTAAAATACATAATCATTTCCTTTTTCTTATTTTGCTTATATTTATATATTTTTTATATTTCATTTTTAGTGTTATATAGTTCTTTACAGCGTGCGTTTAATATTATCTATGTTTTTATGGAAGAATAATAGTAAACTCAATAATAACTCATTATGTTTCAATTTTTCACTCCAAAAAAAGTTTCTAATGGGTCTAAATCTAATATGAGGATGTATAATTTTATATGCATTTCCAAAGTAACCATAAGATCATTTGGGTTGACCACCCCTAATGTAAAATATGAAAATTGAACGGCATTTGTATATAGTGAAACGATATTTGTATGAAAAATAAAAAAATAACAACTAAATCTATCATATTGACAAATAAAAATAGTTGTTTTTCTATTCAATAATAACCTTCCACTGAATTTTCATTTACGGGTTGCAATAAATTTTAATTAAAAATGATAAAGATTAAATCTTCCTTTTTTTCCCCAAGATTCAGGATAATGGGCTTAAATGGAATATATCTTGTGTTTGAAATCATTTTATAAAAATTACTTTTTTTCAAAGCAACTTTCTAAATTTGACAAGAGAGATCTTGAGAAAAAAAATTTATGAAAAGACTGATTCTTTACAACATTTTTTTTTTCAAAAAACTTAAAATTGCTGGCAAATGTCACGTAATCTATTGGCAAGGTTCAGCTTAGAAATAAAATAAAATAAAACCCGGTCAAACTTTCAAGTATGATATTTCGTGTTCGTAAATTTTTTTTTAATAAAAAGCTCATTTAAAATTCGACCGAATTCTGGTGTTGCGGACAAGTTGCTCGAATGTTCCATTCTTGAAGTTTTTCCATTGTGCCCTTTTATGCCAGCCCCTGATTTTAAATCGACATATTCCGGAAAATAAAAATGGGGAACAAAAAGGGAAAGGATTGCAGATGGACGATTACTTTTTCTATAACGTTATTCCTATTTTTAGGGAGATTTTCGTCCAAATATGTATATGTATGCAGTAATTAATCATTACTTTAGGTTGTATAAGATTGGCTGATAAATAATGCTAACTAGGGACGTTAGTTCGAAACCCGCATCTCTTGCCATGGAGGGACACATTAGATTTGTATGTCAGAATTTCTTTCTATTCTTTTGGATGAGAACAAAGGCAATGCAAATTCCTTAATGTTTTCTTGGAGTGTTACAAATTAATGTTATAATGTTGTAGAATTCCATTCCCAGGAGGGAGGAATGTATATTTTAAACAAGTACGTAAGAACAATCTATCACTCAAATTTGACAGCAGATAAGCAGTGATGTAAATACACTCAAGAGCCAAAACATTATGACCCCCTGTCAATAACGACATCTTTGGCGCGCAACACAGCTTCAACCCGCCTTTGCATGGATGCCACAAGTCCTTGGTAGATGGCCGGAGACAGATTGTACCAAATGTTTAAGCAACGGTCACGCAAATCCGAGATATTGCGAATTGGTGGTCTTTGAACTCTGAGCTGCCGTCCCAGGACATCCCAAATGTGTTCTATCGGATTGAGATCCGGTGAGTTAGGAGGCCAGGACATTAACTGGAATTCAGCATCATGTTCCTGGAACCACTCCAACACAATTTTAGCCTTGTGACAAGGGGCGTTGTCCTGTTGGAACATTCCATTTCCAGCTGCAAAAACAGAGGCATTGTAAGGGTGCAACTGGTCAGCAATGATGTTCAGATACCCTGTAGCATTCATGGTCTGCTCTACCACAACGACAGGTCTGACCAGGCAACTCTCTCCCACTGATCCATGGATAAGTCACGATGATCCCTGGAAAGGCGCAGGCGCAGTTGGCGATGACGCTTGGTCAGCAAAGGCACAAGAGTGGGACGTTTGCTGCGTAGCCCCATATCCATTAGTGTCCGCTGAACAGTGTGCTCCGATACTATTCTACTTGGCCCTCCATTGTATTGGGCTGTCAGCTGACCCACTGTCTGGCTCCAGTTTTGCTTCAACATACGAGACAATCTCCGACGACATTTTTTTTTTGATAGCGTGTGGAAGTCCAACACCATGCCGTCTATTGCTGGTTTCACCGTCATTCATCCACTTTGCATAAGTACTAACACCTGTAGATCGCGAACAACCCACGAGTCATGCAGTTTCGGAAATATTTGTTCCGAGCCTTCGAGCCATTACAATCTGCCCTCTATCAAAGTCGCTTAGATCCGCAGCCTTTCCCATCACACACAGTAGAAGTGAAATAATTATTCTTCAGACTCTCCAGCAGCAGTTAAATACCACTTCCACCTGATCACGTGCCTTCCACGTCATCCAGGCGAGTTTATTACAAAATGTAGGGGTGGTCATAATGTTTTGGCTCTTGAGTGTATATCTGACTAGTATCCCTAAGAAGTAATTGATTAATCTCTTTCCATTTTTTAAACGGATGTTTTATATTTCCATACAATCGGCGATATGCTATTTAAATTTATGTAATATAGTTTATATTTATAAATGATGCTTAATAAATATGTTCTGTATTAAATTATCATTTAAAGTAATATAATTTATCTAAAGCATACATACATTTATATTTGAATGAAAAAGTAAATAAAGAAAATTTATTTTTTATGCTATTATCTTTTTTTACTAAGAAAATAGAGAGTTTTTGCATACCGTACGTTAGTTACCGTAGGACGTCATTTAGCTTTTTCTCTCTAGCGCGCATGCTCATAGGAAACTGGGCATGCGCGCTAGGGAGAAAAAGCTAACGGACGTCCTACTGTAACTAACGTACGGTATGCAAAAACTCTCTATTAATAAAAATGTTCCAAGGTAAAATAGCACATGAACGAAAATCACTTTATTTTTTCATTTCGTTACAAATATATCATCCTTTACACCTTTCATTTTCTAAAAGCATATCTAACATAAAAGTAATTATTCACAAGTAGAAAATCATAATATCATTAACAGAATTCTATGTATTCTATTTGGAAAAATTTTAAACATAATTTATTTTGAAAGATTAAACTTTTAATTAATTAATTTTAGAAAGGATTTAAAAATTCTTCGTTAATCAAATCACTGAAATTTGAAAGATAATTAATTTTTCTTTCATTCCTTTAGACAGAAAGTTTTACACGTTGTTAAAAATTGTGATTAAATATTTGAAAGTCATTAAAAGTATATTTTAAGTAACTGAAAATATGTGTTTTATCTATGCTTACATTTTGAAAATGTGTTTAATGTTAAAAAAAAAATATATGTATATATATATGATTAAAAACATTCTAAATAACAATAATTTTATTCTTAACTGTAACGTAAGTAAAATAATCTTCTTTAAAATTTCTAGAACTATTTAATTAATTTTCAAAAATAACTTCCTTTTCTGACAATAGCAACCTATTTTTAATACCATATATCTTCCAGGAATATGTTGTTTGTTTACAACCGTGGCATTTATATTTTTTCAACTGGGGTCTTACACAAATAAGTTTATCAGAAAGTTGAAAAAAAGAAAGTTTGGATACAAGTTTTATGTTCACAGAATATGTGGAGAATAGTATAAAATAGAAATATACTACACTCATGTCCATAAATTAAGGATAATGAAGTTCAGACAAAGAAAGAGACAGAAGCAAAACAAATTTGACTTATTTGTAAAGTCTATTTATTAAACAAAAGGTAAAGAGCAAAAAAGATGCTATATGTTTGAGATAATTAATAAAAATTGCGATTTTTACTCCCTGGAGCAAATTTCAAAAAAGAACCTATTTACAAAAAATAGTATAATATGGTTAGTATGATGGTTAATATGGAGTATTTGTAACGGACGATGCAATACAGGCCTTACAACGCCTAGGCATGCTGAGTATCAAATTAACAATCTGATCTTG
Organism: Caerostris darwini; assembly: GCA_021605075.1. Classification (NCBI taxonomy): domain Eukaryota; kingdom Metazoa; phylum Arthropoda; class Arachnida; order Araneae; family Araneidae; genus Caerostris; species Caerostris darwini. The sequence continues at coordinate 400,889 of BPLQ01009477.1, forward strand.
GGGAATATTACACCACTCATCAAGCAATGCCCTTCGAAGTTCCGGTTGACAGGTGAGAGGGGGTTGACGGGCTGCAATTCGTCGGCCAAGCCTATCCCACACATGCTCTATTGTATTCAAGTCCGGTGAGTATGCTGGCCAATCCATACGGGTGATATCCTCCAATTGAAGGCATTCGTCTACAATGTTTGCACGGTCAGGACGGGCGTTGTCATCCATAAACAGAAATTCAGCATCCATGGCGCCCCGAAACAAACGTACGTGTTGTTCCAGAATGACATCCGGATAGATGTTACCTGTCATCGTTACACTCTGAACATGCAGGTCAGTTCTGGAACCAAGAATAATTCCTCCCCAAACGAGCTATCCTGCACCACCGTAACGGTGTCGTTCAATGGTGTTCTCTTGGTGGTAACGGGTACCTGGCGCTCTCCATATGAAAGTCCGGCGAGAATCAGACTGCAAACTAAACCTGGACTCGTCTGAAAACATCACACAAGACCACTGTTGCGGTGTCCACAATGCATGCTCTCTACGCAGGTTAACAGTAACGCCGACAGTGACATTCAAATGCTTCCTTTGTGCCATAACTATGCGGTTATTGCACTGAAAGGCTTTTAAAGCGCTTGAGAACAATTTTACTTCTTTGCCACCATTCCTTATATACCTCTCTCTTACACTATCGTCATTGTGACGTACTATCCGCGCCATCTGGTGGTTTCCTGTAATTTGCATATTTTTCTTCAAGATGTGTGTGATAATTCTACAGGTGGAATTTTTATTTTAGAGTTCAATTTCTGTGTGATTCTGAATTATCCTTAATTTATGGACATGAGTGTATTTCAGTTATTAGTATAGTGTTCAAACAATAAAAAAAAAAACATCCTTACTTCCTTTTAAATAAATAGTTTAACAAAAGACATTCAAAGATAATATCATTTTTTTTTTTTATTTCGTAAATATGAAAGATCTTTTTACTTTAAAGAATCAATACGCAGTATTAGTAATAATGGCCATTTAATGAATTCTTAAAAACTAAAGAATATAATGAAAAAATTCCTTTCTAAAATGAATATGAATATTTTGAAATAAATTCGAAAAATGAATGTTTTGAAAAATTACAACTGTAAGGCTTTAGGACTTATTTATTAAATCGATGAAAATTAACCCGAGCAAAAATGAAAAGTGAATAGGGCAAAAATGTTCTTCCTTAAAAACAAAATGGACCACATGTTATGCCTGAGGCAATCCTTCATGTAACGATATTAAAGACGAATACTCATGCTACTAAAGTTAATGCCAATCCATTATGTAATTTAGATGCGAGTGTAAAATATCAAAACTGTAACCTCTTCTTCTGATTTAGTTACAGAACTCTTAAATTTGTTCTAACATATCCATACTTTAATATTTTATCACTTAATAAATTTCACTAATAATTACTAATAATTCACTCGCACTCATTTTAAGGTTTTTTTACCATATCAAGAAATCTTTAGTAATATGAATGAAAAATTTTCATGCTTTGATTTTTAAATCTAAGCGTTTCTTACGCGTTCTTAATGTCTGCGTTCTTCATATTTAACCCATGGAATTGCTAGGGCTCTTGAATATTAGAAATGTCAATGTTGGTAACACAACTGAAGAAAACCTAAAGTTAAAAAAATGTTGCTACTTTTAAATAATTTACATCGGCTATCTATCAAAAATATAATTGAGATTTACCGGGTTAACACATTTGAATTGACAAAATACTTTAAAACAAAGCCTCACAGCTATAGTTGCTCTTGAAAACCTGTTTAGCCTTTTCCTAACTACTGAATATGAAAAAACTTCATCGGAGCTATCTCAGAACTTGGAATTAATCACAACTTAATGAGTAACTTCCCCATTCTCTTAAAACATTCCGGAATTACAATTACTCACAAGCAAAAACACTATTGTAGAAAGCATAAAGTTAAAAAAAAATGTATTGCTACTTTTAAATAATTTACATCCACGATCTACCTTGTTAAACTCATTTGCATTGTTGGATACTCTTGCTAAATAAAATTTGTTTAGAAAGAAACAAAGTACTTTTAAAGAACTACTCGCAGTTATAGTTCCTCTTCTAAACCCATTTAGCTTTGCCCTAACTCACGAACACGAAAAAGACTTCATCATTGCTGTCTCAAAAGTTGGATCCAATCACAGATTCATGGGCAGCTTCGCCATTCTGTTAAGTAACGAGGGTTTTATTTCGCCAGTGAGAACTTAATGAGTTCTCTTGATGAACAGTGGCAACCGCCCTTGCGAGGGCGAATCCATGCCATCACTTCACTTCGGCTCTCCGTCCCTTTTGACTGTGTTGATTTATTCAATCTCCAGAACTCCTGTCGACCGGAAACATTCCTGTTGAGTTCTGTCAGGGCGATTTTCTTTCGGGAAACGAAAAGCCTGTTTGCAGGACTGAGAGCAGAAATGGGATATCAGGATTGCAAGTAACCGGGAATGAAACATATGTTAAAATCCTGGAGAACAGGATTCCGGAACGGGACGGGTGTGTTTTGGAGCAAAGGGTTTCCTTGTTCTGGAATGTCGAGAACAGTGTATTTGTCTTTCCAGAGGATTTGCGTTGTCTAATAGAGTCTGGCGTAATTCTTCAGCAGTGAAATATCTAATATTCTGCAATGCTATAAAATAGCATTGCTTATGTATTGCTGGCCTCCAATAGAAGGAATATTTTGAGCAGTCCAAAAATCAGACAAATACGTTTATTAAAATAATGTTAAATTAAATTATTATTGCTCATAAGAAATATATAAAGCTGGAATCTAAAATTAGATTACTACATATAGCATAATAATTTTCAAAAGCATGTTGATGTCTACGTGATTAATTTTTTCCATTCCTAATTTCGTTTAATTCCATTTATACATATGTTTTAATGAATTCAAATATTTTATACTGATATAAAAATATTCTAATTAGAGTAAGAATAAATCAATTACTAACTAAGAGATTACTAACTAATTAAGATTACAGCAAATTCAGTGATTTGAATTCGACGATTTATTTCTTAATTCTTCAAGAGTGAAGTATCTAACATTTTGGCGATGTTACAAAATAGCGACGCATATCTATCGATTCTCTAAAATAGAAATAATATTTCGAGCATTTTATCATAAGGTATTTATGATTATTAAATTATGTTACATCAATTTATTACTTCTTACATAAAACATATCAAGCTGGTATCTAAAATTAGATTACTTCATATAACATAATAATTTTTAATGCATTCATTATATTGATGTCTACGTGATTAATGTTTTCTATTAATATTTTTTTAATCAATTTACACTGAAGATGTTTTGAAAATGGATTCAAATATTTTATAATGATATAAAATTATTCTTACAAAGTAAGATTCATTTTCTATATCAGTATAAATAGTATATCAGTATAATATAGTATAAATAGTATATCAGTATAATATAATATAAACGGTATAAAATAAAAATTTAAAATGTTTAAACTATCGTATAATATAAAGTATACAAAGTATAAAGCATCAGTATATATAAAATATCTATGAAGTATAAAAAGTATAAAGAATCAGTATATATAAAATATCTCTATAAATTTATAAAGTAGAAAGAGTCAGTATACATAAAATATCAGTATGTGCAAGAATATTTTATATCAGATTAAAATAGTCTTATATTATGTATTCTTATATTATATACTGATATAAAATATTCTTGCAAAGTAAGATTACAGCAAATTGAATGATTTGAATCCATCGAATTTTATTCTTAATTAACTAATGCTAGTTTTAAATCGGATAAAATTGTTTTACAAAGGATTAATAGTGACTATAACTTGCCTAAATTAATCTACGGGCTTTTACCGCTAAAAATATTGATTTTCCTTTATGTTCTATTTTTCTATTATTCTTCAATAAACAGTTTTTTCCAAAAAAAATGTCTTTATTTTTAATTAATGAATGCTATTAATACTGCGTAAAAGCGCATCTTTGTTTCTTCTTTGCCTTATTAACTCTTATTTTCGTTATCATCAATTATAGGTTTTATTTTTCTTTGGTCTATAGATAGTCTAACATTAACATTAAAATGTAACTGCAATTTTAAAATAAAAGGATATACACAAATGTAATAAAATGTTTTCTAGATGATTCAACATATAATTTAAGAAGCTAAAATTAAGAACAGGCTTGAGGCTATACACTCATATTATCCTATTGTTACTCATATTATCTTATTGTTACTCATATTATCCATGTGTTCAAATATATACGTTTTTATTTATACATCATATAGTTACAAATATTTTATGCATTAAAAATTATGCATTTTCTTCAAACAGAAGCAAATTTACTAGTTTCTAAATTCCTTTCACATTCTTCGATTCACAAAGAAACTGTTATAATGTTTTAACAAATTCGACTTATATTATTCAATTCAAGTGAAGTGAGAATATTTTAGAATTCTAATTCCCCAAACGAATTTATTTAAATCCTGACATTTATTTGCAAAATGGATATTGAATTTTTGTTTTATCGTAATACAATATTTATTCTTTATTCATTTTTATTAACACTGAAAAATTTATTTTAAAGTCAAATCTATTCATAAAAGAAAGGAAAACAATAATTTATTGCTCAACATAAAATGAAAACATGCAAGATTACAATTTTCAGAATTAAAGAAAGATGGATTCATTTAAATGAAAAACTCAATGTTTGCCTTAAGGAATATGTAAAAAGAAATCAAATAAATAAACATAATATTCTTAAAGCTCTACAAATAAGGCAGATAAAGGAAACTAATTATGTTCTTATCAAAGTAATATCAAAGAATGTAATAAGAAAAGCTTCAGATTAAATATTTCATAACTCTGAAATTGATTTTGTCTGGGTTTCATTTCAATAAAGTTAATGTTTTACGTGTTTCTTATTACTGGACACAATGGGAACTGTTTTTGTCATGCAAAACAGTTTTATACACAAATAAATATCTTCTTTAAAGTGATAATATGTTTGATTTAATTTTACGTATGTTTGAAATATCAAATATCTGCTGAAGTTTGTATCTAAAATATAACAAAGTATAAAGAATGGGTTACATATAAGGAAACTAAGAACGTAGAGGAGGAATTTAAGGAAAAAGTAAGTGTCAATAGGCGTAGAATTATTCTGAAGTGGTGGAGAAAATGACGTGTAAATAAATAAGAAAGCTATCCCGAAGAAGTTTTAATGTAATAAAGGTTTATTATTTCTCTTAATTATCGCTATAACGGCTATTGGGAAATTCTTGCGGAATTCGGCGTCTGTATACATTGCATCATTTCAATGTGACTCGATCAAAAGACGTCTTTAAGGGATATGATAAAAGCATGATTGATTGCATAAAATAAATAGTAATAAACACAATCAAGTCAAATAAACTCAATTACATAAATCAATAAAATATTTTAATTCTTTCTAGTTACATATTTGCAAAGGAAAAAGTTATTTCATGAAAAACTCTGCTTTCTGTAATTCTGTAAATTCTCCCCTTTATAATTTGTACAACTACTAAATGGTACTATACCCAGTTGTATGTTAAGTGGTTTCTAGGTGTCCTATATGTACAATAACAGCAGTATGCATGTCTTTGAAATTCATTTTAATTAAACATACATGTATTTCTATATAATTTTTAATGTTAAATTACGAGAAAAATTTCATTAAAGAATTACTGAAATAGAAACTGAAGAATGTTATACCACATTTTTTACCCGTGCTAACAACTGAATTATGTATTCTCCCGTCCTTATTTTAGTAAAATATAAAAAAAGTGTAGAAATATTCCTGAGAGGTGGAGAAAACGACGTTTATTTAAATAAGAAAGCTAGCAAAAAAAAGTCTTACTGTAAGGAAGGTTTAATATTTCTTTTAATTATGGACATAATGGCTTTTAAGAAATTCTTGTGGAATTCGGCGTCTATATATATTGGATCATTTCAGTGTAGTTCGACCAGAAAAAGCAAATTTGAAAGATTTACCCTTCATAATTTGTACAACTTTTAAATGGTTCTATACCAATTATATATTAAGTGCTTTCTATGTGTTATATGTATAATACCAGCAGTATGTATGCCTTTCAAATTCATTTCAATTCAACATGCATGTGTTTCCATATAAGTTTTAATGCAACCCCACAAGAAAATTTTCATTACAAATCTACCTGGAATGTGAACTGACACAATGTTACAATAACTTAATCAATCGTGTTAACAACTGAATTTTGTTTTTTCCCTTGTTATTTTAATAAAATATAAGACATGAACGCCTTTATAAAAGAGAATATTCACCAATATTGTAAACCCGAGAACCATTGTGTCTCTTCACCTTTTGCTTGTCTAAAGCATTATAATTTCTTTTAATATACATAATTAGAGTTTATTGCTTAGTAAAAATTGTATAATTTCTATCGTCAATACTATTCAAAGACATATGTAAACAAAAGATTTTTCGCCACCGTTGTCAACCCGGGGACGAAAGTTTCTTCCCTCCCCCCCCTCCCCCTCCCTTTGTTTCAGTTTGAAATAAGGTGGGATACAGCCACTGCGAAAGACTCGAGTGGACAGTGGACTGTCGGGAGAATTAGAGGGCATCAAGAGTGGACGCTGAGGAATCTTAAAGGAAGAGATTTGTTTTCGTATTCAGAACCCTCACTGGAAAAAGGGATTTTAAAAGCTGCACAGGGGGACTGTACAGAAATTGTACTGTTTCTGAGTTTCGTTATTTAGTGATACGATTTGAATTCATTATGCAGTGATCAGACTGAATTCTTTATTTAATAATAACAATTGAAGTCATTATTTGAGGACTGGAAAACATTCCATCAGATATCCAAATATAATTGCAAATTGATTCAATGATCAGGGGACACAATTTGATAGTTGTTACAGCGTACTATAACATATACTTTTTGTATAGGAATGTACGACTGGAAATAACACGTTGATGAATAAAGCACTTTCAAATGAACTTCTCGCAACAGGCAGGTAGGATGCGCCAATTGATATCAGGCACGTGACGAGTTTGTGGACACCACTCTGACACTATATTTTGTTCTTACTCTGTATTTGCAACTATTTTTTTCATTTACGAGACTCCTATATTTTACTATTACTATACCACACCATAATTTGCCTAGAGCGGAGTTGCCGCTATATATACTGGCCTCCAAAAGTTAAGGAACAACATATTTTTCGAAGCACACCATAAAAAAATGACAGTAACATTAAAATTTATAGTTTATATAAATTATAAAAGCAAACTTTATGCAAATGTATGCAAAAACGATAGCTGCCACATTTTTTTTTATATAGAAAAGAACAGGTATATATGAGTGAGAGAAAAATATGCAAATATCAGGCTTTCGTAATTGAACGTGTAACTTTTGTTGATTTACAACTCTCATTAGCAGATTCACTGAAAATAGGCAGTGGGGTTCCGCAATGTCTGCGAGAAGCCGTTTGAACGATTCGTTAAGGTGGCAGCCTGTCGGATGGATGGAAATAGGATTGTCGCAGGTTGAAGCTGCTTGGCGTCTTAATGTGTCTCGCAGTATGGTCCAATGTCTCTGGAATCAATATAAAATCGAAGATTCTGTGTCCAGAAGACATGTTCCAGCTTGACCACGAGCTACAACACCTGCAGAAGACGTTTTATAGCTCTTTTGGCACGAAGCAGAAGAAGCATTTTTGTGCCACTACTTGTTGCAGATCACTCTGTAGCATCAGGGAGAACAATATCCGCTAGTATGGTGCGAAGGCGTCTTCACAGTCCAGGTCTCTATGCAAGGCGACCGGTTGTGCGTGTCCCGTTCAACGGACGACAGAGAAGGGCCCGCTTATCTTGGGCAAGAGAACACGCTTCCTGGACCAAACAGAGATGGACTTCTGTACTCTTTACAGACGAGTCCAGATTCACACTGGAGAGCGATTCAGGACGGCTGCTGATCTGGAGGGATCAAAACACCAGATACCATCAATCCAACACTGTTGAAAGACACTATTACAGAGGTGTTGGAATAATGATTTGGACAGGGATCTCACTCGGTGATCAAACTGAGCTGCATGTGTTCCAGGGAGAAACTGCGACTGGTTTGAAATATCGGCTTGAGATCCTTGATCCATGTGCCCGCCCATGTGCCGGGGCAATTGGTAATTTTTTCATTCTGATGGATGAAAAGGCACGATCTCACCAAGCTGTACTTGTTGAGGAATATCTTGAGGGTCTTGGTTTGGTGTGAATGGAATGGCCAGCTCGATCTCCAGACCTGAATCCGATGGAGCATCTTTGGGACTATCTTGGTAGGCAGGTTGCTGCTTTAAGTCCTCCTCTAAGATCTTTAGTAGAGATGGAACAAAGCTTAATCCGTGTCTGGTCTTCGCTTCCCATTTCGGTAACCGACAACTTAATTGACAGCATGGAAAGTCGATGCCGCCAATGCATTCAAGCTAGGGGTGGGCACATCCCTTCTTAAGACTCATTTTTGTTATGTTCCTATGATATTTTACCACGTAAAAATTGTGGTTATTATTTTTTGCAAAATGGACTTTTCCAGCGAGATTGCTTTTTTTGTGTTGTAAATCGTCTTTCTTATGTAAACCACTATACTGACTTTTGCACTATTTTTTATACAAAATCAAATATTTTTGGTCTCTTTTTTTTAATTTTTTCATATGAAAATTCTTGTATATGGCTGAATTTCGTTCATTGTCTACCTGTAATATACACTTAAATAGTAATTGTTGTTTAAAATATTGAATTATGAGTTATTCAATTTAATGTTTAACATAATTTATTAATTAATATTAAATTTTATATATTAAATACTTTTTTTAAATCTGACACTTGGTGCCCCAAGTTTCAGGTTCGTGTCCCAGCCATGGATGTTTGTAGGGGTTTGGAATCCGTTTTAAACCGTAGGTCCTGGTCTAACACGACTACTACTAAATTACGTTAACCCAGATCCCTGTGCGTAGAACTGAGTAGCCCTTTTACCGTTTGGGAATGATGTAGATTAGAAATCTGATTGGGCTCTGTGATGCTCTATGCTCTTATGAGAACGGGACCTACTACTTAAAATGGATTCCGAACCATTTCAAACATCCATGGCACCTCCGGGATTCGAATCCGAAACCCGTGACATCGCGCGCCAGAGCGCTAGACACTCGGCCATTCAGGCTCCAGTCTAATATGACTGTAGAGTGTCTATTTGCTGGGCTTACAACCCCACAAAATAAAATAAAATCATCTCCTATCTCGAAATCTGCCAATAGGCTGACTACCTTGGCCCCACCAAGGGGCTATTGCGCCAAAGAATTTTTTAATTAATTTTTAAATTAAAAATAATTTATTTAAATAATTTAAGAAAATAAAATGATATCCGTTATTGTTAATTAGTTCATAATAATTTGAATAACTCCTATTATTTCCAATATTCAATGTATTAACTATTAAAACGTTTAATAAAACTAGCTACATCCATTTTGATATTTGGTATTTTAAGTTTAGATAAATCTTATCTTAAATTCCAACGAACATCTAATAAATCCTTTAGTACGTATCGACTATTTAGAATAATGACTTTACTTTGTAGTTTTGCCTTGTTCTAGGATTTATCCCCTAAATTTTAAAGAATATCGTAAAAGAAAGCAGTTTAAATGTATCGGAAAATCCTCGAAGTATAAAAAAGGCAAGTCGCTTTAATCCTTAGAATCGGCTTTGGTTACTTTGATTTTATTTCTTGAAAACGAAAAAAGTTGCAGAAAGACTTTTTTATTTATCGAAATCAGTTTGAATGAGATAAAAGGTTTGTTTATTTAAACAGCTTTTGTATAAAACCTTACTTATGATCAAATCGAAACCTAGAATGTTCCTTTTCATAAATTATAATAAAAAATTAAGAAAAAATAATTTCGCATTTACTTCATTTCAATAAGTTATTTTGAAAGATAATTTAAATGCTGCTTTTAGTAAAATAAGGAATTTATGATGCATAAATTAATACAGCAAACAATTTTGAACATGTAGGAAATTGCACACAAATTTTTACTACAATTATATTTGTTTTTGAAAATATCAAACTCAATCTTAGTGCAATATTAGTATAAATTGTACTTGGAAAGTATAATATATGTTATAAATTAATAAAATATTTTATAATTTTCTTTTTATCGAAACGAATAAAGAAAATAACTTTACTACAATCGTATACACATAAAATTTGAATAATATTTCTTTATTAATAAAACAATATTTTAAAAAAAATATTGAATTCTGTAATATTATTACAAAGTAAACTTTTCGCAATTTAATGCTTTCATTTTCACAATGACATAGCAATAGCTATTTATGAATTCTAGTTTGAAACGACAATTTAAGTTTATTTAAATTTATAAGGTTAATTTAATTTTTCTATTGCATTTTTTTTTTTTTATTTTGAATATATTTTTGCGCATTTATTGTACATTTGTTACTAACTGTCAATTAGCATATGCAGTTACTAATTTAACCATAATAAAAACTGATTTTTTCGTATTAGAAAGAGCACATTTCAGAAAACAACACCCTTATTTAAATCAAACATTTTCAGTAGTTAATTTCATATATAAACAAGTAATATAAAAAAAAATTAAAGTCAATTGCTCCTTTTTTGCACCCATGGCACCGCCGGGACTCGAACTCGAGACATGTGGCACCGAATGCCAGAGCGCTAGTCACTCGGATATCAGGTCTCACTTATATATAGATTTTGTTTTATAAAAAAGTTTTATATTATAAAGAAAATTTTCAATAACAATTATTACGAACTAAAACTTATGATAAATTTCTACAAATCATCAAGTAATAGCTTTTTTTTTATATTTCAAATAAAAATGAAAAAATTTTCTTCGGCACGTCTCGATATTAATTTCTTTCAAAACATGCAAAGATTCTTTCAAAATCTATTCCTTTTCGAAATATTGCTGTGAAAGCAAAAATGCATATCCGTCCAAAAAATATCTGGAAAACTTTTCAAATCGAGTTTCATAAACCTCTACGAGACTAAAATACATTTCAAATGCAAAATGCAAAAAGAAAAGAATAGGAACTTTTTGTAACTTATTCTTCAGGAAATTGGAAATCAGAGAAGAAGGCTACTAACTGCATTTCTGCATTTGCATGAGAACAAATTGAAATACGCTCCAAAAAAAGTAAAAAGGCATTTACATCTCAAGAATTGGAACTTACTTCTCGATATTCGTATTTCGATCCAGGAAGTTAAAAATTCCCTTCTCTTTCTGTTCTTGGAAAACAACATGCTATGGAAATAAATTTGCATATTTCTGTGAGTTTAAATTTTCAATACCATTTTGAATACTGTGAGGATTTCTGTAGTAAAATTGTATTACAAATAATGTCCAATGACGTATAAATGTTATGAATTTTATACAAAGATAGCAGAAAAATTTTATACAAATAAACAAAATTTTAAGAAACATGCCATGTATATAATACTACTGTGTCCAAAAAGTAAGATCTATTTTCAATTTAAATTCCCGCGGCTTATGGAATTTCAATTTGATGTCAAACTATTGATTGGTGTTAGAGTTACGCTTGGCTTTGTGAGACGCTAAAACTGATTCCGGCGATTTTTGAAATGTCTGAATGAATTAAGAAAAAAACTTGCATTCACTTTTGTCTGCGGAAACGTATAGAATGTGCCAGAAGGCATTCGGTGAGAATTCCTATATCAGAAAGAAATTTTTAGAAGTGGTATAAACAGTTCAAAGAAGGCGGAGAACGCGTTGAAGACGAAGAGCATTCTGGTCGACCCTCAACCTCAACCGACGAAGCTAATGTCCAAAAACAAAGATTTTGTGCTTGCAAACCGTCGATTTACAATTAGAGACTTTGCTGCTGATGTTTAAATTTTAAAAGGATCGGTCAATTAAGTTTTGGGCCTGAAACGCGTCAAATCTCGATTGCTACCGAAAACACTGAATGCGCCAACTCACACTGCATTGATTCTTCGTGACTTTTTCGCCAAAAATGAAACCCATATCTTTCCACAACCACCGTATTCCCACATTGCGACTTCTGGCTATTCCCTAAACTCAAAAGACCTCTCCGGGGACACAATTTTGAGTCGATTGAAGAGATTCAACGTGAATCGGCGCGCGCTTTGTAGGTCATCCCTGCCGATGACTTTTTAGCATGCATTAAGGATTTAAAAAAAAGCGGACATTAGTGAATTGTGTCCGGAGGGGATAATTCTGAAGGCGATGAAATAAATTTGGGAGAATAAATAAAGAATTTTGAAAAAAAAAATTTGGTCTTTCTTTTTGGTCACAGTAGTATGTCACAGTAGTATTTTTGTTATATATTAAAAACGGATCCGTGGCGCACTGGGCTAGCGCGTACGGCTATTAACCGAAATTTTGGTAGTTCGAGCTCACCTGGAGGAATGAATCGTTTTTTTCATTGCTGGATTCGTATTGTGTTGTCTGAGGACCAAGTGAGTAGAGGTCTGAAGCTCGGTGCCGCAGGTTTCGGGTTCGAGTTCCGGCTGTGCCATAGATGTTTGTAGTGGTTCGGAATCCTCTTTAAACCGTAGGCCCGGTCTAATATGACTGTAGAACATTGAGTGTAGTCCTGATAACCCTATCCCGTAAAAGGACACCATCTCTTGTCTCGAAATCTATCATTACGTAGACGGCCTTGGCCGGCATGGGCTCTTGCGCCAGTGATGATGATGATCAACTAAAATATTTAATGCACGCATTAATTTTAAAACACAAACATAAAACACATATACACACATAATACTTGACTTTTTAGCAACTTTAAAAAAATCAGAAAAAGTATTAAAATATATATATATATATATTTTTATTTATAAAGACATATGTATCAATGAAAAACAGAGCACGTGACTTGATATTGACTCATTAATCGTATCAACGCATATCCCATGGCGGTTTTAAAACACATGGTTAATTAATATAGGGGCCTGATGGTGGAGAGACCAGCGCTCTGGCGTTCGTTACCACAGGTTTTCGGTTCGAGTACCGGCGGTGCCAGGGTTGTTTGTAGTGGTTCGGAATCCTCTTTAAACAGCAGGTACGGGTCTAATATGACTGCAAGCGTTGGGAGTAGGGCTGAAAACCATACCCCGTGTAAAAATAAAACATCTCCAATTTTGCATTTGAACGGATAGATGTACGAGATGTTTTGTTTAGAAAAAAACTGATTGATTAATTCGAAGTTTACTTAATTAAACATATGAATAACCCTAAGTTCAATTTCTACAACTAAATTCTACATATGGAATCTGATGTCTGAGTGACTATAGCTCTGGCGCTAGGTTCCAAAGGTTTAGAGCTCAAGTCACAGTTGTGTCATGGATGTTTGTAGCGGTTTGGAATCCATTTTAAACCGTAGGTCCCAGTGTGAATCCATTTTAAACTGTAGGGCATATGACTGATAATCCTACTCCGTAAAACGAAAACATCTCCTGTCTCGAAATCTCCAGTAGGCAGACGGCTCACCGTGGGACTTTTGCGACCGTGATGATGAATTAATATAGTTAATATATACATTAATTCTAAAACACATATACACACATAATACTTGACTTTCAACAACTTTAAAAAAAAAATTTTTTTTTAAATATTCTTTTACTAATAAAGAAATACGTTTATAAGAATAAAGTAATGTGTAAATAGATTTATCAATTTTAAATAATGTATTTCACTTATCTTCCCATTTATTGTTTATGCACCTCACTGAATTCATCTCAGAACAAGCATGATGTAAGCCAAAATTAGTGATTTATTTTTGTAAATCAATTTATGAACAATTTATCTACCAAAAGAAGCTTCCCCCACAAGAATTATAATTGGTATGAAATTCTGTGGAACACGAGGCAGCTGCTCCTATGAGCACCGAAGTTCAATACCAGCTGGCGTATGAAACCGCTTTCAAGAGGCCACAGAGAGTGAGGTGCCAGAGAGCCAATATTGATCAAGTTCATCACCTCGGGGCATCTTAACCTATTCAGAGAGTGCGTTCAGCGGGGCATCTCGGCGTGTGTCCTTTTGAGGAAATTGTAAGGAGCCCCGGCCACTGTCTCTCCGAGCGAGAGAACTCGCGCCCGCTTATTTGTTTGCGCTGATAAGCGTGCTGATACTTCCGCCCTTCTGCGCAATGGATCATCTGGCCGGTGGAAGAGCTTGACGGATTCTGGGCTTTGATTAAGAGAGAGGGTCGTTTGGTGTTGGGGGTTGTCCAGTATAGTGTAATTAAAATGTTAAGGAAGAGGCATTGGAATTCTTTGTTTTTGGAAGTTTTTCATTTGCTTTTGGTTAACTGTCCTTTAATGTTTTATTAATTTTAATTGTTGATCTTCTTGACTGACACGAGATCCGTAAATGTAAAGACTAAATTTTGAATCAGCTGGTGGCCTCAGAAAACCAGAGCACTCTATGGCGATTATGTGTACGTGTTGCACATCTATCAATTTACATTATATTCCAAGAATTGAAACTCACTTCTTCGTATTTCGATCATGGAAGTTAAAATTCCCTTCTGTTTCTGTTCTTGAAAATAATAGGCTACGTAAATAAATTTGCATGTTTCTTTGATTTTAAGTTCTCACTATCATTTAGGACACTGTGAGGGTTTTTGTTGTAAAATATTATTACAAATAAAGAGTCGCATGATGTACAAATGCTTTGATTTTTACAGAAGGATGCCAAGAAAGTATGTTACAAATAAACAAATATTTTAAGAAACATGTCATGTATACAATATGTCTTGTTATACTTTAAAATATCCTTTATAAACTATATTTATCTGTATTTTACAGCTACAATTTTTTAAATGCCTAATCGCTTCACATAAAATCTATCAGGAATTAATAAATATCACTAATTAATAAGTAATCCATGAAGAATTAGAAAAAGGAAGAAGTTCTGAAAGGGAGTTGGAAGAATTATTAATATTTCTTCTTCTTTTTATTATTATTATTTCTTAATTATTTTAATTCTTTCTTTAATTCTTTCTTATTAATATTTATTAATCAGGAATTAATAAATATTGCTAATTCTTCATGAAACTCTCATTAAGAAAATGATTTCAATTGAAAAAAGGGAGGTCCAGGTTTGAATAGCCCCACTGTAGATCATGCATATCGTGAAAGGCGACGAAAATGGGTACCCAGTGTCCGTGGGTATAACCGGGTGGGAGAAAGTCCTTTAGGTGCCCCATGTCTTTGTGCCGCAAGGTCAAGGGCAATAAGAAGCTTCATTTTTTACCCTTCGTCATGACTCGTCGGTGTAAGATTATTCGAGAATACAGTTCATGGACTTGTTCTAGTTGTTGTTGTCGGCAATGTGGGATAAGAAACAACAACAGTTGCTCATAAAATACGCCCTTTTTATCACATGAATCCTACTTTCGTAGACTCTTTGTGGCATACATAATTGGAAGTCTAATTATGTACCTTAAAAATATACATATTAATAACGAGTAAAGTGTAAATAGTTCATATGTAATTAAAGGGAACATATTCAATTAAATGATACACCATGTAGTATTATACTAAAGCTTTAATCTTGCACGGAAAGAGGTATGTGAAAAGCAGAGAATTTAGTTTTCCATTATCAAAAGGACCATGTTCAAAATTTCGAAAATTATGTAGAGCCTGTAAAAATTGTGGCTTTGTCTCCTATCGACAATCAAACTGAGAGATATGCGATTTCTGAAATCCTAAAATGAATTATTATAACCATTTTATTTTTATTTTTACAACTGAGTATAACAGACTTGTGGAGGTACATTTTAACAAATCGAATTAGCTAAATTATACTAGTATATAATGATGAATGGCAATAAAGCTACTAGTTATTAAGTCCCTAATCATCAGTGGCGCACCAGCCCTATGGTGGGCCAAGGACGTCTGCTTGCTGGTAGATTCCGAAACGAGAGATGTTTTCGTTTTATGGGGTAAGGTTCTCAGTCCTACGCCCAACGCTCTATAGTCATATTAGAACGGGATCTACGGTTTAAAGTGGATTCCAAACCATTACAAGCATCTACGGCACAGCCGCGACTCGAACCCGAAACTAGGGGCACCGAGAGCCAGAGAGCTAGTTATTTGGGCCATCAGGCCCTTATTAAGTTCCTATCAAAAATAATATCAGAAGTTAACTTATTATAGTAACTTGAATCCTCTTTGAGTCAACCTGAGTAACTCTGGATTTGCTATGCTTTTATTACTCTACTGCTAAATACATATAAATAAGTCAAGATTAATATGCCTTGATGATTAAGACAGACCTAATTAATGACAATGTTCAATAAATCCAAATAAAATATTTTTATTTAAAAAAGTTTAAATAAGTGTCTATTCATTGTAATTAGTTTGAAAAATGTGTATTATTACTCTTTAAAATTACACTGACAGATAAATATTTTTATTTGACACAAATAAATAAAACTAAATCAATAAATCTTTTTTTAAACGCCGATTTTGCTACAAATTTTTTTTATCATAAATGTAGCAATATCGTCTTTAACATTGTACATTTTCTTCCCAATTCTTTCTTTTAAAAGCAAACATTATTTTTGAAACCACTTTTCATTATTTGGTTCTGCTGCATTTATTTTACGAACGAAAGTATACTCCTCTGCTGGACCATGACCAAAAATAGGAAGATTTCAAATCAAGCCAAAGTCTACTCGGAATTCTATGAAAACATTACTCGGGTAATTTACTTTATTCCTTATCTCCCTTATTTTGAGATAATGTTTAAAATATCTCCATACTTTCTACTTTTAGATTTCATAATTTTTTTTCCTCTTCCTTGATTAAAAGCAGATAAGAAAATATTGGGGAAGATAATAGATTTTGGAATGTTTCTTTTTAGCTTAGAAGGGTTCTTTATTGTTTATGAGTTACTTTAATTAAGTAATTGTTATGATACAAAAGCAATTTAGGGTAATGTTAACTTCTAATTTTTATATTTATGAAAACTTTATCAAAATATAAAATTTTAAGTCAGTTTTTTATTGTAATGTAACAGCATTAATATTTGAATTATTTTTATTTCAAGTATAAATTAAAACACAATAATATTTAAGAAAATATTTAAAATAGGTTATTATAATCTTTAATTATGTTTAAGAATCAGAACTTTTATTAACAATTTATTACTTTTTCTGGCAATAAAAGGAGTTTATGTCTAACAAAGTGTCATTGTTTCTATTGAATTATATATTTAGTATAAAAGATAAATTATTTGATTCATTATTTCGATTGTTTTCTATAATTTGATTCATTACTTCAAATAATTTCAATTACTTGATTATTATTTTGATAGTTTCCAATTATTTGATTATTATTTTGATAATTTTCAATTATCTGATTATTATTTTGATAGTTTTCAATTATCTGATTAATATTTTAATTGTTTTCAATTGTTTGATTATTATTTTCGATTGTTTTCAATTATTTGACTATTATTTTCGATTGTTTTCAATTATTTGACTATTATTTTCGATTGTTTTCAATTATTTGACTATTATTTTCGATTGTTTTCGATTATTTGGATTATTTACGATTTTCCGATTATTTGATTATTTTCGATTGTTTTCAATTATTTGATTATTTTCGATTGACTTCAATTATTTGATTATTTTCGATTGTTTTCGATTATTTGGTTATTTCCGATTGGTTTCAATTATTTGGTGATTTTTATTATATATTTTTTATTATTGCTATTTTGAATGAAATCCAATATTCTTTTGAAATATTCTAAAATTTTATTTTATAATATTACATATTATTTTTAGTATAAAAGAATGTGTATGTTTGTACTTAAGAATAAAATAATTTAAAGAAATGATAAGTGTAACTTGAAATAAAAATGAAATGGCAAAAATGGTTCCATTTAATTAGCTAAGTAATATTCACTTGTAAAATTCTTTTTACTATATATTGAATTAAATATAAATTAATTTTATGTATATTAAAAGTTTTTACATATTTTAAAAATGAAAAAAAAATCGATTCGGCATTCGAAGGCATATTTTATAAATACGAAAAAGTCACTGTAAATGAACTGGAAAATAATAATAAAAATAATATTGTAATAATATATAAGTAATTTAAATATGGTACTTCAAAATATGAATGATTATAGTTAAAAATTATGAATGATGATTATAGTTAATGAATCTATAGTTAATGTTCAAAATATGAATGATTATAGTTAAGTATATGTCTTTTTTAATATACATAATTTTAGCAATTTAAAAAGAATTAGAGTTATTTAATAATCCTATTAAAATTACTTTAATTCTTTTAATAATGTGATGTTACAAAATTTTACTTGAAAGTGTTTTAATGTTTTTTGTTTTTTTCTTATCAATTCTTTATGTGTATAATCTTATAAAGTTTTCATTTAAAACATCTTTTTTTTTCTTAACTTCATTAAACATCTTTTGTTAATTTTTTTATAGTTTGTAACTGAAAATTTTCTATTCTTTGTTTATTTGATTTTTAAGGAAGATGATCCCGAACAAAAATAAATCTTAATATAAATATAATTTATAATTTGAATAATAAATTTTTAATCATTCAAATCTTTAATAGAAAAGATTTGGTTTTATATAGATTTTTTAAAATTGTGTAAGAATTTAATTTGTAGTTTTAATATGCTTCATTTTGATAAACAACAGATGAAAAAAAGCAATTCAGATAGAATCACAGATTATTTTATAATTTTTAATCATTTAATCATTCCCAATTTTTCTTTTATTTTTCACAAATGCAGTTTGGATAAATTGTAACTTTGTGAATTAAAGAAAAAAATTAATGTATATTTATTTTCAGAATTCATTTCTAGAGAATAACAGATATTTAAACAAAGAACTAATCTTTTTTCAAAATAAGTGCAAATAGAAATATTTTATTTCTGATGTAAAATTTAATTAGTTGTATTCTGAATTTTATCAAAAGAGATTTGTATAGTTCAATAACCTGTTTTTTCGTTTTATGAAAAAATAATTTTTAGCTTTTTCATATTCAAGTATTGGCAGATATTTTCGTTTAAATGACAATTTTTCAAAAGAAATATATTTATTATAAAATATTCTTTTTGAATTAATTTCTGGATACAAAAAAGCAAAAATTATAATTAATATAAATTCCCAATTGTTCTATCATTGAGAATTTTTTTTTGATGATTGAACGTTAAATATTTAAGAATATTCGATTATCCAACTTATTCGAGTGTGAAATTTTTGAATATGAAGAAGCTAATTTTTATTATGAATTAAACACAGTTGGTTGTACTTAGAATTAAACTCTTAAATCATTTGAAATTCTAAAAAATAAGAATTATAAATAATATTATTCTTATAAAAATGTGCTGAATTTTATCGTTTCAACTTCATTATTTGATTACATTTTACAGCATATAAATTGAAAGAACTTATCAGTCAAAAGTTCTGAGAAATTTTTAGACTGCCAATAAATTTTTAAATATACACAGTCCAGTCGCATTAATGTGATCACCACCTACTTCCGACGTCAACGTGAAATAACAAATCACAAAAGGCAGGTGGCAGCACATTGCAGTGGAGTGTATATAAAGGATGTCCTAGGGTATCGGAAAGCAATTCAATCGTTGGTGTAATGCAGAAACGTAGCGATTTATCCGACTTCCAAAAGAGCATGATTATTGGCTTTCGGGACAAGGATGAAAACATTTCGGAAACGGCTAATTTTATGAACTGTTCGCGTGCCGCCGTGGTAAAAGTATACTGCGCATGGCAAAATGGCACTATCCAAAATCAGCGACGTGGCACATGTGGTGCACCACGGGCTATAGATGACAAAGGCGAACGAAGGCTACGGAGATGCGTTCGGGCGAATACACGTACAACTGTTGAGCAACTGACGGCCCAGATGAATCAAGAGTGTATCCTCAACAACGGTTGAGCGAACGTTGCTGCGCATGGGCCTCCACAGCAGACGCCTAGGTTAATGCACCTACGCTGACTACTGTTCATCGGTGACGAAGGCTGGAATTTGCAAGCCATTACCGAAATTGGACGTCCACAGAGTGGCGACAGGTGGCTTTTTCCGATGAATCACGTTTTATGCTCCATCTGACAGATGGACGGTGGCGTATACGGCGTGAGATGTCTAAAGGCAAACACCCTGCAACAATTGTCGGAAGGATCCAAGCTGGAGGAGGGAGCATTATGGTTTGGGGAATTTTTTCCTGGCATTCATTGGGTGCACTCATCATTGTGGAAGGCAGGATGGATCAACACAAGTACGCATCCGTCCTTGCGGACCATGTCCACCCCCACATGCGAATTATTTTTTCTCAGAATGAATGATCTACCAGCAGGACAATGCGAGGTGTCATACAGCTCGCAGTGTATGTGTGTGGTTCGAAGAGCACCAGGATGAGTTTACCGTACTCCCCTAGTCAGCAAACTCACCGAATTTAAACCCAATCGAGAATCTGGAGGACCACCTCGATTGGGTTGTTCGCGCCATGGACACTCAACCGCGCAATCTAACGCAGCCGGCCAAGACACTGGAGTCGGCATGGCTCAACATGCCAGTGAACACCTTCAGAAACCTAATTGACTCTCTTCCTGCACGTCTTGCAGCGGTCCGCTCTGCTAAAGGTGGTTATTCTGACTTTTGACAGGTGGTCACATTAATGTGACTGGACTGTGTATATTAAATAAATGTTTTTCATATAAATATACAACTAATAACATCTACTAACGACAACTAATAACAACAATCACCACAAGATGGTAGTAGGAAGACATGGATCTTGGAAGAATGCAGCAACGGGATGGTAAGGGGAAGAGACGAATCATTGCCGAACATAGAGACAAGAAAACGTGAAACCAAGCCAATCATCAATAAGATTCTTTCATCTTATTCGTCATTATGAACCATCCGAGGAGTAAGTTAAGACCGTGAGATCATTAAGAATACTACAGACTGCAAGGACTGTTGAAAGTTGAATATCAGAAAAGCTTCTAAACTAACAACGTCCATTGCACCGTTGGACACTGCAGAAAATTTGATAATTGCCATTAAGTAGGCGAAATTAATGCGAATATTTCTTTATATTCTCCGCCAAGTCCGTTCATTAAAAAAAAATTATTGTAAAAGGCACCATCATATCGACGTGCATAGCATTTACTCAAACTACCACACAATTACAAGGCAGAATTTAAAAATATTAATTCAACATTTTAAATGATAAATAACATCTTGGCATAATGATTTTTTTCACCTTTACCCAAATATGTGATTCAAAAGAATTGAGTATTACCAGATTCGTGAAAATAAGTGATATAAGATATATCGATAATTAGTTTTGTACGCAAAAAACATAAAATTTGAAAAATTGTATTTCTCAATTTTTGAAATAATGTAATGTTTCGCAGTTTAATTCTAATATATTTTAGACAACCCTATTTACTTATGTGAAATAATAAATTTAATATTTAATTAAACATTTATACTTTATGGCAAATGCATTGAGAATAAGTTATCAAATTCCTATCTTTTGAAAAAACCTTAAATTATCACAAACCAGTAGACAAACACGTATAAGAGACATTAACAGAGGCAAAGGCGGTTAGAAGAAGCCACCTTTGATGGGCGCCGGTACGGCCAGATATAGTATTGTAGACCAATGCATCCGCTGACAATCATTGTAGTTCCATAATATGCTTCAGTCGATCTGCTGCACAATGGACATTATATCCTGAATAGTCCCAGGACAAAGAAGAAGACTATTAGGCACCAGTAGTTTGTACTCTTTGCACATGTTAAGAAGACTGCCTTGAAACAGCATAGACAACAATCTATAATAGTATAATGCCAGATACATGCAGACACGAGTATCTTCAGAAGAGCACTTTAAATGAATCTTGTTGCAGTTAAGGTTACAGAAAAAGAAACGATGTCAAGTGTGTAAGTGTTTTCCATTGACAGTAAGATGACTTGGTGGAAATTTTCCAGATTTTCACCCATACATAAACCTCAACTATGGGGCACTTATCCTTATAAAGAGATCCCGGAAATCAATGGCCACCCATTTTATCGCCCATTAGAGTGTCGCTCGTGGTATAAATAAATGCAGCATGATGCTCACCAATGTATAACAAAACTCTCAATAGAAAAAC
Source organism: Caerostris darwini (assembly GCA_021605075.1). Lineage (NCBI taxonomy): Eukaryota > Metazoa > Arthropoda > Arachnida > Araneae > Araneidae > Caerostris > Caerostris darwini. Next base: position 423,168 of record BPLQ01009477.1, read on the forward strand.
CTGCAGAAAGTCAATAGAAAACTCAAATAGAATTTTTTGCATATTTCAACCTTTAATACATTAAAAAGAGTCCACAACAAACAAAAAAAGTAATACAAGAACACAAAAATTTGAATTAACTGAAAAATAAGTATTTCGAATTAAGAATTACACAAGACATGCAGTAAGGATACATAGTTTCTGTGCCACTTCAAAACTATCGATTCTTCCCTTACCCCCTGCACACACACCCACACACACACTTCTGCCCAAAATTAAATTACTAAGTACACGCATATCTATTTCTAACAGAAAATATGAAGCCCGTATCCCCAGAGGTCCTGTTTTTCTGGGATCTATTTTTAGTCTGGGATTCGTGGAACGTGCCCTGACCTCTGATTCCTCCAGAAAGCTCCCAAGTGTTCATTTGGATTCTTCTTCGCGATTGCATTATTTTGAGAAAATCGGGCCCAAAGGGAAAAGGGCCGCTCGAACAGCTGAGGGTCCTCTTTTTACAGCTAAGTAAATAATGGAAGAGGTTTCAATTCATTAAATGCGTTTTTATTACATCATTTTAATTTTTTTCATTCTGATATTTGAACCTTCTGAATTTATCAACGAAAGAGGTATTGTTAAAATTTTTAATTCACACCTTCTTCATTGACGTAACAGTCTAATGATGAGTCAAGGCCGTCTGTCTCTTACAGATTTATTCCTTTACGGTGTAAGGTTGTCAGTATTACAGTCTCTACAGTCTACATTCATATAAAACGCTCTACAGTCGTATAAAACTGGGATCTACGGTTTAAAGTGGATTTAGAGCCACTAAAAACTTCCATATTATCTCCGGAACTCGAACCGGAAACCTGTGGCACAAAGCGCCAGAGCACTAATCACTCGCCCTTCAAATCCAAAAATTACTTGTAGAATTCGAGGTTTGGTTGTTGCTCTGCGATCATTTGTGGACCACTAGGGCTAATCAGAGAGAGACCTACAGTTTTAAGAGGATTCTAAACCATTATAAATATCAATGGAACCGCCTGGATGTGAGCCTCAATCCTTTGCTAACCAGCGTCAAAGCATTAGCCACTCGACCATCAGAATTCAAATATTAAATTTGAAAAATCTTTAAATCACCTTCAAACTATTGTAGTATGAATTACTGTGGTGCCTTCCAACTAATTTTACGTATGAATTTTTATGTTTTGATAAATAATCAACGAAATTTTGAAAAATCAGTACCATCAGTATCTTCTTTGGGCGTTTAGTAATATGGAAACGTGATAAAAGGATTTTGAAAAAAATTTGTTTTTCTTTTTTTCTGGATGTGCACCTAAACTAATATGCTTGAGAAAGACAGCGAATTACTCTTAAGTAATTTGAAATTGCAGAAATTATGTCGTTTCGCGAATATTTCAAAGAATAATGAAATGGAATTAATTTTATATTCTTCAAATACTATTTCTAAATCTGAATAAAGCAAATTTCAATTTATGTAAATTTAATTTAACATACAATTTAATATTTTAATCTATTACTAAAAATGAAATAGTTTCTTTATTTTAAAATGATCATGCTCATATTCCCTTACAAAATCAGAGGGGTGGTGGCCAATTGGCTAGCGCTCTGGCTTTTGGTACCACAGGCTTTACTTTCGAATCCTGGCAGTGACAAGGATGTTTGTTGCTGGTTCGGAATCCACGTTATTCTGTAGGTCTCGTTCTAATTAGCCTAAAGTGTACAAAAAAATGACCGTAGAGCGACAAATCGAACCTACTTTACAAAATCAATGTCTTTCAATGTCGGATAATTTAGACGGAGTCATATTCAACCAGAATGACAGATGTGTTGCAGATTCAATGTTATTCATGGAGTACCGCAATTTATGTTTGTGTGTTCCAGCAAAACCCAAAAATTATAACGCATAACGTCCTGATTTTTCACTGAATTTATTGTTGTGCTGATTTTATTAAACTTTATTTTTACTGATTCTTCATTGAATTTTATTTGTTGTGCAGCCGAAAATCGCGAAAAGTTTGTCTCTATTTTTTTTTTTAACTAAATAAAAGCCTTATTTTGTACCTGGCTCCATCTGGGAACGTGATCTCTTCATATATTTTTTATTCCTACCTAGAATTTTTCTTGAAATCAAAATGGTAAATCTTTAAAATGTATGCAATTTGGCTCTTTAATAAATTTGCTAGTTTCTATTTATTTATATTTATAAATAGTAATTCAGAATAATTTTTTCCTTTTGCAATTTAAGTTCACGTTCATTTATGTCATTTCTAGATTTAATTTAATAAAGGATGTTTTGCATTTTGTACTGATTTTTTTTTTGTTTATCATAATTAAAATTTGAAAAACTAAAAATATTTTATTTTAAATAGACGGATAACCCGAGGTCACATCAATTAGTTTTACATTAAAATTTTTATTGACTATTAATTGTATAGGTCAATGTCTTGTTTAGTATTTGGCCCTGGAATATCTATTAGTTGTATCGGTTAATGTGCTTGTTTGGTATTTTGCTCTTGGAATATCTTCCTATCTGTTCCACTGAAGGATATACAAATTATTTATTTATTTTTTAATTTACAGAGACATGGACGAAATATTATAAGTGGAGAGTAGGTAAGCGTTTACCTTTCCTTACAATTAAATTATATTCGATTTTTTAAAACAAAAATAGTGAGAGTTATTGATCCTTGAACTTGAATTGTACTTTCCAAGTGAACAATTTTTCAAAAAGGTTCTCTCGACACTAGTGTACGAGACGACAACAAAATTACTTTCGAGAAACAAGCTGTAAACAAGAGATCCAGTAAACAGCACCAGAAAACAGAAGGAAACAAATGACTGAAAAGGAGCTTTCTTGCATTTGGAGGTCGAATCACGCTCTATTTGGAACATTGTTCGTTCTTTTTCACGGTCCGAATAATCCAGTGAAGCGCAAACGAACGCAAAAACGATGGGAAACAAATAAAATATATTGATTAATTTATAGCATCCATGATTCTTCGCAATAAATTACTGGGGATCAGACACTCAGCTTGCAATGTGAACTTTCTGAAAACGTCCATCCTTTTTTTTTTATGCTGTTGTTGTTACTATCCGAGTTATTTTTAGAAAAGAAACTTACAGTAAGAATTTATTGAATCGATCTTCTTTTTTTTTTCAATGCCAGGGACTTTATATGATATCATTCGCTAGACACATTAGCTATTTTAAACATTATAGAGGGCCTGATAACAAGTAGGGAAAAAGGGATTTGGGTGGAGAAATTTCAGGAAACCATGTCCACATATGAATACAATAGTAAAACTGGGATTAATACAGTTTATGCAACATGTTTTTTCAGAACATTCACTTTATCACATATCAGTGAAAATCGAACTCTCAACCATTCATACATTGTATGCATAATTTATTACTGAGCTCAAATTATACTTTTCTTATTAGTCATGGATCATATTTCTTTGAATTGAAAGAATAAACATAAAGTTATATTATCAGACGAACTATTTTATAAAATTTACAGGATTTAATTCTAGTGGTGGTTTACGATAAGCTTCAATGTGATCAATATTGTATTTTATTCCATGTGGTAGACTAGCCCACGAACTCATATGGACTCATGGTTGTAGGGAAAGGAGACAGCTTCTGTTATGATGGAGCACCGACGGGTAGAAGTCTGACCTGGCTCCGTGACTCTCTACAGTCATAGAGACCGTATCCCTTAGATTAAAGTGTATTCCGAGCTACTAAAAACATCCAAGGCACTGCCGGGACTGTAACACAACATCTGTGGCACCGAGGGCCAGAATGCTAGACACGCGATCATTTTGGCGCCATGTAAACAATACAAAATATATTAATAATTGCTACAAATTTGTTAATATAAAAAAAAATTTGTCTTTTATTATTTGGACATTGTATTTTTTGAAAGATACAATACAGGATTTGCATAAATTAATGATGAGATTTTAAAAATGCATATTTTCAAAATTATTACAGATCATTTGATACATGATACAAAAACATTAATTTTTTCTCAATTTGCAAGTGTTTGATGGAAATTTTCATTCAGTTTTTTTCGGCATTTAAGGTTTATAAACAAGGTCTTTATTGTAACACCACAATAAATCGTATGGTGTAAGTCGTCAGGGGATCTTAATGGCCAAGTAACTAAGGGTAAATCCTCGTTACCCTCTCCAAACCAACTACAAGCACTCAAAGTTCCATTGACCTTATTTTGTTAAAACAAACTTCGTACTGTCCTCGCCCAGTTCTGGAAATTGCAAACATGGTTATATGTTATCTTATTACTATTACAAAATCGACCCTATAATTTTGTTTATGATATCCATAAAAATTTCAATTTTGTTGAATCAGCCTTAATTGTAGGAGGTCAGGTTTAAAATACTTGGAATGTTTCTTTATTTCCATATATCATTGATTTTGTTATTTGTAATAGATTTTAAAATAAAATTTTTAAACTCCCGATCCTTCATCTATGCTATTTCTTGATTCCATCAAATTTTATATTGTCAATCTTTTATGTCAAAGGTACTACATTATATAATCAGACAATTAACATGAAATCATTTCGTGCTTAGCTTAATATATTTTTAACCAACGGATTGCAAATGGAAATCTAGAAAATTTTAAAGTTTCATTTAAATTTTATTAAATCCAAATTAAAATTTCATCTTTTAATTATCCTCTTGTTTTCGTTTAGCTAGGCAAATTAATACAATTAGTCGCTAATGCGATCACATGTGATATATGTAACTAAAGATATGAGAAAAAAGCATGCTTGAAAAGAAAAAAGAAAGTAAGCATTCCCTACCATTTTTACCTTTACGATTACGACTCGATAAAAACTAGTGGAAAAAAAATGTGATACTGTGATTTTTTCCGTCTGATTAAAAAATGATTAATTATATTTCTGTTCCAATGAATTTAAATTTGTATACAGGAGATATTAGTTTGTTTTGTCGTTCTATGGTCATTTTGTGCATACTTTGATCTAATTAGACCGGAAACTATATCTTTAATTGGATTCCGAACCCCTAACAAGCATTCATGCCACCGCCAGAATTCGAACCTGAAGCTTGGGGTACCAACAGCCAGAGCGCTAGTCAATTGGCCATCAGACCGCAGAAGAGAAATTAAGATTACATGATTAAGATAAAAAAAAAATTATGTAATGAAAATAACTGTCGTAGGTAAATAACGTGACATGCGAGGTATGGGTCAAGCTTGGTCAGACTTTGAAAATATCCTCTCCTCTCTGGTTCTGAAACACAATCACCAGATCACTCTGACCAATTTTAATTGATCTATTTATAACTATACTGTATATTAATATACCAATTTCCCCCTATCTATATCACCAAGCAAATTTTCCGTTGGACGGCGGTCTAACTATAACATTCTTCACTTTGTCGACCGCCCTCCGCTGCAAAGGCTTTCATTGTCCACTGATTATCGGTGGGCACAGCTCAGCCGCTTGACCGTTGAGCGAAGGAAGGACAGGTAAAAGCCGGCGTGCAGCTCGGAAGGAGGGGGGGTTGTCGATGGAGGCGATAATGGGGTAGTTAATCGCCTGACGCAGTCCGGAATCGAAACGCCACTGAATTACTAAATGGTTTACTACCGGATACTTACCGAATTGAAACCCCCTGACAGTTTTGTTTCACCCATCCTCACGCGCGACGACTGGAATTTCAGGAGCTTTCGGTAAAGATTCTGTGCAACTAGCTACAAAGCGACGAAGAGGAAGTTTCTGGTTTGGGTTGAATGGAGTCTCTGTTGTATCATTAAACAGTTTAAATTTGCGTGTAAGTTTTAGAGGGAATTCCCTATTTTTGAAGTGTAAATGGATAGAGGGATTTTATAGATAGATTAACGATAGATATAGAGATTTTTTGTTTATATAGATTAACATATTAAACGTGTATTATTTTCTAATCACAAAAATTATACTTTGTAAATTATTTTTCGCAACACTTTATCAGATAATTTTATTGTTTTTAAAAATATGAAAGAAGTAAATATGTTAGGTAATTTACATTTTCTAAAAAAACAAAAAATTACCCATACTTCTAAAGACCAAATTGAAATTAAAAAATATATATATAAGTATTAAAATTATATTATTAATTTTATTCTCCCGTGTCGTCATATTACTTCATGGGTAATATTATAAAACCGTGGTACTTAAAAATTACATACAAATATCGCATTTCTTAAAACCGGTTATTAAATAAATTATTTTACTATTTTTTCTCAACTTTTTTAACATTTTTTTTTATGCTATATAAGAAATACATAAATAAAATTAAAAATTTTGTAGCTTTAACCACACTTTAAAAAAAAATTTTTAGCCTTTATTTTTCTAAGTAATAATTTAAAAGACATTTCAGCTTCTTTTAATTAAATTTAGGCTATTCTAGGAACTATCCAATAGAAAATAACAATCCATTTTAAAAGGGAAACGGATAGATCGATTATTTGTTAGGGATTGTATAGTCAAATATAAATATACACGGGATAACACCCTTTTTGAAAAAAGAAAATTATATGATTTTTTAATGTTATGTAATTTAAAATACTAATTATTAAAAACATTTATATAAAAAATAAAATACATTCAAAATAACTTTAAAAATTCGTCATTTAAACCATTTTGTTTGAATCGGACTGACTTGGCTTCTAGCCAATAGCTTAGTCTGATAAACACGTTCATTAGATTTATATAATTTAATTTTATGTATAATTAATTCAATCAAGTTATTATTATCCATCAGAGTATTTTAGAATTGCATCACTGGACATGTCCAATTCCTTTTCAATCCAAGTCCTTTTCCCAATCAGTTTTATTGCTATTTTTAATTTCCTTCGATGCAGAATTCAAATAGTAAAAAATTAATAACAACCATACGGGTGATAACAAAATTACAATTGAAAAACAAATTTATATTAATTTATACATTTTTTTATGAGTGCAGTATTAAAGACAACAGAATTAGTCTATTACAGCAGAATTTCAGTTCATAGTTTTCTTCTAAAACAGCAGACAAAGAAGAATTTTTGCATATACTGAGCATCAGATTGGCAAAGAATTTGGACAGCATCTACAATTGCATAACATTGACTTTCCCCCATATCTTTTGGTTTATGTGGTAAATAATATCGGATTTTTGTATAGAGCATCTGATAGATTTATCTCTCTGTGTATTCTCAACATTAGATTAGCTTTAAAAAATATTACGCTCAATCGCTTAAAGGTTTACTTTCATAACCACACATTTATGATTGTATCTTGGCATATTTCTAATATAAATACAAAATAAATTTAAAAAAAGTCATTCAATAAATGACTAATCGAAATATTTAAATTAAACTAAGATAAAGTTTTTGTATAGAAAAAAAAGGTTATAGATGGTTTGTTGTTAATCAATTTTGCTGAAAAACTATGGACAAACTTCAGTTGACAACAAAATCTGACGTAACCAAAAACAATCCAACTCAGTTACGGTTATATTTCTATTTATCCTTCTTATCAATAAGAATAAAATTAATTATTATATATTCATCAGGCTGTGACTAGTAAAGAAAATACCCCATGCTTAAAAGTTTGTTTAAATCCAGATGCCCCTTTAAAATTTCTGGCTTCTTCATTGAAAACTTCCGAACTATAACTTACGAAATATTAAATATACAGCTTTAAAATTTTGTTTGAACGTGCAAAACAGTTACAACTATAATTTAAACTAATCAAAAAACGAAATTTTAGCCATTTTTAGGAATAACCATTTTTTTTATAAAATGTACAAATTACTGATTGAAAAAGTATAGAAATGCTGTCATGGAATTCATTTACATCTTTCCGTTCCCCTAAAACCGGATGAACAAAATATTCTAAAGCGTTTCATTCGAAATGCAAGAAAGGAAATGTAAAACTAGAAACAGAACTTGTAGACGGGAAGGCATTTGAGCCATTCATTTAAAGTTTCAGGGCCATAAAACCTTTTGGAGGAGAACATTCGAAGCAATCGCCGAGTAACGATATTTCACAGCCATTTTCTGGAATCGAAATGCACAAGATTTCTGGAATGCAAAACGAGAAAGAAATAATGACGAAGGAAATATCGTTTGGTGCGTAGAATCCAAAATTTAAAGTTTCAATACAGGGATGTGTTCTTCGGCAAAGGGATTTTTTCGTAGTTCACGTACAGGAAAAAAAAAATCAAATTTCAGTTTTAAATTCGACTTTCGCTATAAATGCTACGTTGGATCTACCTTGTTAAGACGTTTTATTATCCTGTCTGATTCTTTTTTGCACTTCTTCTTTTACTCCCGCGGTAAATGCAAACAAAATGCCACGGTCTTAAACATTGCACTGAATACCCAGACGAAGTTTTGTTTAAAATCGTTCTTTAGTATTTCGAATTTTGTTTCAGTGACAGTAAAAAATTTAAATCGTTTTCGTCCGTAGTTATTACTTTGTACAAGAAACTTAGATTCCAATAAACCTGAACCAGTGTTTTTTCTTTTATTGTTGGGGTATAATATCATGGCATGTAAAAAACACAAAGAATTATAAAAGTACTTTAAGCTTTATAAGCTAATAAAGTGACGCTTTAAAACTAATAATATGAAAGAAAAGAAATGATTATTTTCTTAACATAATTTTTATTTAATTATTATATTTTTTGCTAAAATTTTACCAATACCTTTTCAAATCAAATCACATTTCTTTAAATTCTTCTAAATGAGTAGATATTTTTTGAATTTATATTCTACATGCACAAACCTCACAACCTATGTACAGTTCACTTTCAATGTTTAGTTTTATGTAAAATTTATAATTAAATGTCAGCACAATGCAAAAGAAATTCACTGGTCTTCTTCAGATAAAAATTAAAAATTCACTATAAAGATGTTCCTATAATTCCTCAAATACCAGCATTTAACCATGAAAAAAAATGTCATAGTTAAAAAGAGGAAATTCTGAGCTATCATATAGTGGTAGAATTTGAAAATTGAATTGGTTGCGGGAAAGTGTAGGTTGGAAGTTCTCCCAATTTTTAATTATTTTATCTTTATATGTCCCTTAGATAATTTTGTACAACTTCTAGAAACTTACACGATCACTAAAATTGTCTCCAACTTTTTCGCAGAATTAAATCCAATTTAATACACAAATTACCCAATATGTCTAGCAATATATATTGTTTACGACGAAATACTAACATAATTTGATTCAAGAGGCCCAATCTAACTTTCTATAACTCTAATATAAATATTTCTAACACGTAAGATTATAAATTCTGCTCATTTTTTATTTCTTGTAAAGAAATTCAATAACTACTCAAAACAACCATCCATGACTTAATGGCAAAAAATCTTTTACAGATAAAATATACATGAGTATCCTACTTACCATGGCTGTGCTGCCTCTATTAAGTCTGCATTGAATGTCTCTTAAGAGATATCAGAACATAATCAGACATGTTTCTACTAGAAAGAAAGCTAAGTTTTCCAAAAAGCAGAAAATCGTTATGCGTTTGCATCTGATACGGTTTAAAGACAGTTAAGCGCAACTAAATGGGGCTTGTCGTTAACGTATAACTGACATTGACTAATGGTTCCAGCATACTAGACCTATCTATTTCCCCACATTTAGTTTTTTATACTACAAAATTCGTATAGGAAAACAAAGTCGGGCTTTTAAAAGGGAAAACTCTTCCATTAAGTAGGGAAAAATCACGATGTTCTTATCTTGCTTTCAACGTTGAGTGTCGGATAAACGTCAGCGGTTTTAAAAAGTTTGTTGTCGTTGGAGTTCTTTAGAGTAGATGAGAAGGTGGAATTAAATAAGTACGTATTGAATTGTGGATCTTTTATTAAGTAAAGTGTGGATTTATTATTTGTTAAATCAGAAAAATATATATATATTTTTTAGTATTTTGAATCTCTACTAGCATTTAAAACATTTGTAATCGTTTCTGGTTACTTTTTTTTTATTTCAGACTGGTGGTTAGAATGTTATTCCGCTAATGAAAGCTTCTGAAGCAATTCGAATTGGACAAGTTACACCGAGCAGGTCATGAGTTTATTAGGATTATGAAGAAAGAGCATAAGTGTATGTTGGGATGATTTGTTTTGTATCAAGCTAAAGACATTTACGTCTGGGATACGGTTCATATTAAAAAGTGGCCAACATTCTCATCAGGTATAAAAGGAAAAAAGTGCAGGCATTGATTAGTATATTCGCCTCCAAAAAATTGTTTCATATATTTAGACTATGCATGTTTGTTGAGAATTTTAATTGTATGCATTTTTCTTTTAATTATGATAAGCTATAGAAAAAATTATTTTTCATTATACTTCACTGATACTATGCATGTACCACAAACCTTAGAACTCCCAAAGGTTCACTGTTGACTATTTAGTTCCGTCAGCAGTTTTAACAAATTAAATGCCAATTCTTAAAGACTTTACAAAATGACTTCTTTATATATTTAACATTTTATCTATGTACTTTGAAAAAATTTCAATTACTAAAAAAAAAATTTGAGTTTTTTTTCCCTTAAGAATACTTTTTCAGGAATATGCACTTTACATAGCACCTTGAACTCCCGCATATTTGTAATTGTTGCAAATAAATTGAACTTTAATATGTGCAGTTAGTTATGGAGTTTATTTTTATAATGCATGAAAAACATGTACGAAGCTCCCCTAGACACCACATCGGCTTTAACATAAATGGCGTATAATATATATTAACATACAATGTTCAAAATGTCACAATTCCTAATAACAATAAAAACAATTCTTACAATCTAATGCACTTTGTACTGAAATTATCCAATCAGAATTACATTTATTCTTAAAACACTTCAAAGAGAATGATTAAGAGCAAAAACAGTAGGATAAAATGTCAAAATCACTTAAAATACTTCATTAATTCACTAATATTAACAAAATAAGATGAACTAATGAACTACAACAAACATAATAAATTGAGTTCTGCTTTCAAAAACAGGGAAATAATTATCATTCCCATTATAACAGGTTTACTCAAATTCATTTTTATATTATTTTATTGACAACGACTCAATGTTATTCAGCTTTCTTCAATTACTGAATTAAAAACTCAACAGTTGTTTTTAAATAATCTGAGTCAATGTATAATTATTTAGTGAGTAATAAAGTGACACCAGCATATTTTTTAAAGATTCCCATTATTCTTTACGATAAGTATGATAAAGGGGGAATTTTTTCATCACATGATATTATATCCCTTAGCTTCTGAGGAGATTATGCATTCAACCTGTTTTTAATTACATCCCGAGATACCCAGGGGAGAATGTATCCAGCCCAACGATTTATCGTTCTTTGATGAATAATAATGATCTTTCAACACAAGATAAAGTCAAGTATGAAGAATATCGCTTTTTTATAATTATTTTTTAAGGCAGGCAATCTGCCTTGTGCATCGTCCTGTTCTTCTAAGGGAGGTAATAAAAAAATGTTGCTACTAGGATTTTAAGTAAAGGATTATTGAGTTTTCCTTTATGCAACCAATCGATATTCCATTTTATTTTATTAATTCCAATATTTTGTTTTCTTTGGCATCTATATATAAGATTAATGTTTACCTTGTTGCTCTGAAAACTGGTAGTGGCATATTATATATATAATTTTTAAGAGAGATAAGTATCTTGTCAGATTTATTTATTATTTCCATAAAGACATTTTAAAAAACAGTTTTATAATATTTGTATATTATTGTTATACAAGTTACACAGTTTGCAACCTTTTTGCAACCATTTTGCAAGTTTTTGCAACCTTTATTTTAAAATTAAGTTTACATTCCTAAAAAATAAAACAGTATATAACGTAATTTTAATAATTTCTTTATCGTTTTAGAAATGGGTTTGCATGAAATAATTTATATCAGAAATATATGTAGGGTAACAATCCAATTTAATATATTTAAAAAAAGTATAGCAATAATAAAATGAGATAATTAAATATTATGATGGAATAAGCATTTAAAAGAACAATTAATTATCTGGTAAATCATAATTTGAAAAATAGATTCCTTTTTTTAATAAATTAAGTCTTTACAAAGGTTATAATCATTTAGTAGTTGTACAAATTATTAAGGCGAGAGCTTATAGAATTATTTTTAAGCAACCAACCATGTCACCCACCATGCAATAATCTATCATCATTTTTGTCATACTTCTTATAGAGTTTTTGGTCGAACCATACTGAAATGATGCAATGTATATAAACTCCGAATTCCACAATAATTACACAAATGCCTTTGGGTGGATAATTAAAAGAAATATTAAGCCTTCCTTACAGTAAAATGTCTTAGTTACCTAAACGTCATTTCATCCACCACTTTATAGCAGTTCTACGCCTGTTGGCGCTTACTTTTCCTAACATTTCCTCCTCTTGGTTCTCAACCTTCTCGTAACTATCCCATTTTCCATAACTTTATTATCTTTACATCTCCTTAATCTCATTATTATTATTATTACAATCACTACGCAATCACTTTAAATTATTTTTAAAATCTTCGTCTACTTAACTAACCTAATCTCTTTTTGAACTAATCATTACAATTCTTTCTTTTTCCCTAATCATCTGATTCCTCATTAATTGTGACTTCTATTTATATAGAATGTTTAAATTTTTAAAATTAGTGCGTTCATTAAATTTAATTAAGGGGTAAGCGGAATTTTTCATCAAATAGCTTATGCTTTTGCTAATATGTAACTAGACGAATTGAAAAAATGTTATATTTCTTTATATAATTGCGTTTTATTTTACTATTTCTTTAATCAGATGACTATTTAATAATATTCCATGCGTAAATCTGGAGATCTATCAAAAACATTTTAAGATTAGAAAAAATACCACAAAAAAAAATTTGATAGATTGACAGTTTTACACATAATATATCTTTAAATAAGTCATCAAAATAAATAAATGCCTCTCCAATTAATGCGTTTTTTTAGTCATCATAAATTTTAATTAATTTTAAAAGCAAACTTCTTCAAGCCCCATGGTGGGCCAAGATTGATTGTCTACTGGCAGCATGAGATGGTTTCTTTTTGCAGGGTAATGTTGTCATCTCTGCGCCAACACTCTACAGTCACGTTAGACATGGACTACGGTTTAAAGTGGATTCCCAAACACTACAAACATGCAAGGCCCCACCGGGTCACGAACACAAAGCGTGTGGCACCGAGTGCTAGTACAATCAGGACCCTGAAGTATACTTAGAATTATAAAATAAAAATTTTTTTTATAAATAAAACATATTTTTTGAATTAAAATTTATTGTAACTAAATTTGTTCATTCAAAATATTAAACGACAAATGAATCATAATCTTTAGTAAATTTGAACAAAATAGTATAGTTTTTTTTTTATTTTAAATGCTTAAACAATCTAAGCTATTAATTAGTTAAGTAAATACAAATCACTGAAAAGAAGTTATTTATCTGTTTATTAAACTGTTTAACATGACAAAAGCAGTTCCCTTTGTTTTCAATATTAAAAAAAAACAAAAACAAATAAAACGTTAGCTTTAAATATAAGATTTCCATTTACAATATTAAATGACAAATGAACCATACAAATTTAAACAAATAGCATGCAATGCTGCATTTATAATAAAATACCAATCTAAACTATTTATTAATAAAATAAATACAAGCTTTAGCAAATATTGGATATTTAAAACATACGTAAAATTAAAGCAAACATATTATCACTTTAAAGAAGACACTTATTTGTGCATTAAACTGTTTTGCATGACAAAAACAGTTCCCATTGTGTCCAATAATAAGAATCACGTAAAACATTAACTTTATTGAAATGAAACCCAGACAAAATCAATTTCAGAGTTATGAAATATTTAATCTTAAGCTTTTCTTATTAAATTCTTTGATGTTACTTTGATAAGAACATAATTAGTTTCCTTGATCTGCCTTATTTGTATAGCTTTAAGAATATTATATTTATTTATTTGATTTCTTTTTAAATATTCCATACGGCAAACATTGAGTTTTTCATTTAAATCAATCCATCTTTCTTTAATCCTAAAAATTGTAATCTCGCATGTTTGCATTTTATGTTGAACAATAAATTATTGTTTTCTTTTCTTTTATGAATAGATTTGACTTTAAAATAAATTTTTCAGTGTTAATAAAAATGAATAAAGAATAAATATTGTGTTACGATAAAACAAAAATTTAATATCCGTTTTGCAAATAAATGTCAGGATTTAAACAAATTCGTTTGGGGAATTAGAATTCTAAAATATTCTCACTTTACTTGAATTGAATAATATAAGTCAAATTTGTTAAAACATTATAACAGTTTCTTTGTGAATCGAAGAAATGTAAAATAAATTTTAAAACTAGACATTTTTTTGTTTGAAAAAAAATGTATAAATTTTAATGCATAAAATATTTGGAACTATTTTTTGTATAAATAAAAACGTATACATTTTAACATAAACTGTCTCATTAGGAGAATACATTCAGTAAGTATATAGCCTCAAGCGTCTTTCCATATTTTTTTTAATTTGCTATTATGTTTGTTTTCTAAAATATATGTTGAATCAACTAGAAAACCTTTTTATACATTTAATATATAACTATAATTATTTTAAATATTTTTGCTAAAATGTCTATATACGAATGATAAAAAGGCATATAATTGATAATAATAACAAAAACAACTAATAAGGCAAATAAGAAATAAAATGCTCTTTTACGAAGTATTAATAGCATTCTTTAAGGAAAATAATGCATTTTTTACAAATAACTGTTTATTAAAAATAATAAATATTTAGGAATTAAAGGTTAAATCATTATTTTTAGAGATAAAAGTAATTATTTAGAATAAATTAGGCAGATTATAGCCAGTATTGATAATTTGTAAAATAAATTTATCCCATATAAAAACGAGAATTAATTAAGAAAAAAAATCGATGAATTCAAATAACTTAATTTGCTGTAATCTTACTTTGTAGGAATATTTTATAGCATATACTGATACTTTATACTTTTTATACATTATATTAATATTTTAAAATTTTTATACTGTATATTAATACTTTATACTGATATTTTATACATTATATTAATATTTTAAAATTTTTATACAGTATATTAATACTTTATACTGATATTTTTATATATATATATATATATATATATATATATATACTGATGCATTATACTTTATATTTTATAATGATGCATTATACTTTGTATGCTTCATACGAATACCTTATATTTTTTATTCTTTATGCTTTATAATATATGATACTTTACACTTTTTATATTTTTATTCCCCACTTTATATATTATCTTATTTAACTAATATTTTATGTTGATATAAAAATGAATCTTACTTCGAAAGAATATTTTTATATCAGTATAAAATATTTTAATTCTTTTTTAAGACATCTGCATAACTGTAATTAAAAGAAATTATGAATAGAAAAAACTAATCTCTTATATATCAATATAATGGATGAATTCAAAATTATTTTGCTATATGAAGTAATCTAATTTTATATTCCAGCTTAATATGTTTTATATAGAAATAATAAATTTATATAACATTTTAATAATCATAATTGCCAGATGATAAATTGCTCAAAATATTTTTTCTACTGGAAAGAATAAATATATATGAATTTTTATTTTGTAACATAGTAGAATATTAGATATTTAATTGTTGAAATATTAATTCAGGAAAAAAATCGAAGAATTCAAATAATTTAATTTACTGTAATCTTACTTTAAAAGAATAATTTTTTATCAGTGTAAAATATTTGAATCCATTTTTAAAACATCTTCTGTATAAATTGAATTAAAAACAATAATTACGTAGACAAGTATACAATATATACATTATAAATTATTTTGTTAAATGATGTAATCTAATTTTAATATCTTTTATGTAAGAAATAATAAACTAATTGTGATTGATGTAACATTATTTTAATATTCCTAATTGTCTTATGATAAATATCTCAAAATATTATTTCTATTGGAAAAAAGTAATAGATATGCATCGTTATTTTGTAACATTGTAGAATATTAGATATTCTACTGTTGAAGAATTAATAAATAAATCGTTGAGTTCAAATCACTGAATTTGCAGTAATCTTAGTTAGTAATTGCTTAGCTAGTAGTTGCTGTAATTTTACTCTAATTAGAATATTTTTATATCAGTATAAAATATTTGAATCTATTAAAACATATGTATAAATGGAATTAGACGAAATTAGGAATGGAAAAAATTAATCACGTAGACATCAACATGCTTTTGAAAATTCTTATGCTATATATAGTAATCTAATTCTAGATTCCAGCTTATTATATTTCATATAAGAAATAATAGTTTAATGTTACATTATTTTAATAAAAGTATTTGCCTCATGATATATTGAGCAAAATATTATTTTTATTGGAAAGAATGAATGGATGCACATTGCTATTTTGTAACATTGCAGAATATTAGATACTTCACTGTTGAAGGATTACGCCAGACTCTATTAGACAACGCAAATCCTCTGGAAAGACAAATACACTATTCTCGACATTCCAAAACAAGGAAACCCTTTGCTCCCGAACACACCCGTCCCGATCCGGAATCCTGTTCTCCAGGATTTTAACATATGTTTCATTCCCGGTTACTTGCAATCCCGATATCCCATTTCTGCAAACAGGCTTTTCGTCTCCCGAAAGAAAATCGGCCCTGACAGAATTCAACAGGAATGTTTCCGGTCGACAGGAGTTCTGGAGATTGAATAAATCAACACAGTCGAAAGGGACGGAGAACCAAAGTGAAGTGAGGAAGGGATGGCGTGGATTTGCCCTCGCAGGGGCGGTTGCCACTGTTCATCAAGAGAACTCATTAAGTTCTCACTAGCGAAATGACACCCTCGTTACTTAACGGAATGGTGGTGCTACCCATGAATTTGTGATTGGATCCAACTTTTGAGACAGCAATGATGAAGTGTTCGTGAGTTAGGGTAAAGCTAAATGGATTTAGAAGAGGAACTATAACTGTGAGTAGTTCTTTAAAAGTACTTTGTTTCTTTTTAAACAAATTTTATATTGCAAGAGTATCCAGCAGTTCAAATGAGTTTAAACTCATAGATCTTAAATATATATTTGGTAGATCGCTGATGTAACTTATTTAAAAGTACCAAGTCTTTTTTAACTTTAGGCTTTCTTAAGTTGTGTTTGTTTCTTTCTAAATGGAATTCTAGAATGTTTAAGTTTTTTAACAGAATGGTGAAGCTGCCCATAAAGTTGAGATTAATTCCAAGTTTTGAGACAGAGATGATGCAGCGTTTTCGTATTTGAGAGTTAGATAAAGATTTTTGGAGATGTAATATACTTGTGATGTTTCATTCTAAATTAATTTCCTTATTTATACAAAAAGGTTACATAGTACGAGTTATTCAACATTTCAAAGAATGATGGCTGGTAGATATCAAATCATTTTAATATGGTTGCATGAAGGGCTTCCTCAGGAATAACATGTGGGCCATATTGTTTTTAAATGAAGACATTTTTCTCCTATTTAATTTTCATTTTTGTTGGTTTTAATTTTCATCAATTTAGTAAATAAATCCTAACAGATTTAATTTTTAAAATTTTAAATAGTGAAACATTCATTTTTCTAATATATATCAAAATATTCATATTCATTTTAGAAAGGAACTACTTCATTATACATTATACACTGAAGTGACAAAAGTCATGGCATACCTCTTAATATCGTGTCGGCCCTCCTTTCGCCCGGCGAAGTGCAGCAACTCGACGTGGCATGGACTCAACAAGTCGTTGGAAGTCTTCTGCAGGAATATTGAGCCATGCTGTCTCGATAGCCGTCCATAATTGTGAAAGCGTTGATGGTGCAGGATTTTGGGCACAAACAGACCTCTCGATGATGTCCTATAAATGCTCGATGGGATTCATGTCGGGCGATCTAGGTGGCCAGATCATTCGTTGGAATTGTCCAGAATGTTCTTCAAACCAATCGCGAACAGTTGTGGCCCGGTGACATGGCACATTGTCATCCATAAAAATCCCATCGTTGTTTGGGTACATGAAGTCCATGAATGGCTGCAAGTGATCTCCAAGTAGCTGAACATAAGCATTTCCAGTCAATGTTCGGTCCAGTCGCACCAGAGGACCAAGTCCATGCCATGAAAAAACAGCCCACACCATTACGGAGCCACCACCAGCTTGAACAGTGCCTTGCTGACAGTTTGGGTCCATGGTTTCGTGGGGTCTGCGCCACACTCGAACCCTACCATCAGCTTTTAACAACTGAAATCGTGACTCATCGGAACAGGCCATGGTTTTCCATTCATCTAGGGACCAACCGATATGCTCACGTGCCCACGAGAGTCGCTGCAAGTGATGTCGTTCTGTCAGTAAAGGCACTCGAGTCGGTCTTCTGCTGGAATAGCCCAAGAAAGCCAAATTTCTCCGCACAGTTCTAACAGACAAGTCCCTTGTACGTCCCACATTGATTTCTGCGGTTATTTGACGCAGTGTTGCTTGTCTGTTAGAATTTACGACTCTTTGCAGACGTCGCCGGTCTCAGTCATTATGTGCAGGCGGTCGACCACTGCGCTGTCCATGGTGGGATGTTATGCCTGAAATTTCATACTCTCGGCACACTCTTGACACAGTGGATCTGGGAATGTTGAATTCCCTGACGATTTCCGAAATGGCATGACCCATGCGTCTAGCTCCAACTAACATTCCGCGTTCAAAGTCTGTTAATTCCCGTCGTGCGATCATCATCACGTCAATAACCTCTTCACATGAATAACGATCCTCTTCACATGAATAACTTGAACAGAAATGAAAGCTCTGCGAAAGCACTGCGCATTTATACCTGTTCTACGCGATGCTACTGCCATCTGAAAATTTGCATATTGCTATCCCATGACTTTTGTCACTTCAGTGTATTTTGTAGTGCTTAAAAATTCATTAAAAGATCATTATTATTTGCACTCTGCGTATTTATTCTTTAAAGTAAAAGATATTTCAGATTTAAGAAACAAAAAAAAAATGTAATTATTATCTTTCAATGTCTTTTGTGTAACTAATATTTATTTAAAAGGAAGTAGAGATGTTTTTTTTATTGTTGTGAGCATTGTACTAATAATTTTCTTTTGAAATATAATGTTTCTATTTTCTACTCTTCTTTCCATATCCTATGAACATAAAAATTGTCTCCAAATTTTCTTTTTTTTCAACTTTCTGGTAAACTTCTTTGTGTAAGGCCCTAGTTGAAAAAATATAAATGCCATGGTTTCAATCGAACAGCATTAGGTTCCTAGAAGATATATGATACTAAAAATAGGTTGCTATTGTCGTAAAAGGAAACTGTTTTTGAAAATTAATTAAATAGTTCTGGAAATTTTAAAGAAGATTTTTTTTCTTACGTTACTGTTAAGAATAAAATTGTTAAATTATTGTTTCTTAGAATGTTTTTAATCATATTTTTTAATTAATTTTTTTTTTAAACATTGGACTAATTTTCAAAATGTAAGCTTAAATAAAATACTTTCAGTTTTTTAAAATATACTTTTAATGACTTTCAAATATTTAATCACAATTTCTAACAACGTGAAAAACTTTATATCTAAAAGAAAAATTAAATATCTTTCAAATATCTGTGATTTGATTAACGAAGAATTTTTGAATCCTTTGAAAATTAATTAAAAGTTTTAAATCTTACTAAATAAATTATCTTTAAAAATTTTCTCAAAAGAGCCGGAATACATATAATTGTGTTAAAGATAATATCATTTTCTACTTGTGGATAACTAATTTTATGTTAAGTATGCTTTTAGAAAATGAAAAATTAAATGGATGATAGGTTTGTAAAGACATGAAATAATAAAGTGATTTTCATTCATGTCTATTTTCCCTTGGAATATTTTTATTTTCTTTATAAAAAATGATGATAATAGATATAGTACATATTTTATATTTACTTTATCCACATATATATGTATGCTTTAGATAAAATATATTAATTTAAATGCAAATGTGGTTAACAATGTTAAACTTTAATTAAATTAGCTACTTTTAACAAAAGCAAATAATTTAATCTATAACAAAATATTTATAAAGCATCAATTTATAAATATAAACTATATTAGATAAATTTATATAGTATATCAACCGAGTTCTGGTTGGTTTGACTAAATTTTAAAAAAAATCTATATATATTTAGGTTTCTTTTCTAAAAGGTCCGGTCATTTTCGGACACTTTAGGTTAATTAGAAAGGGACCTACATTTTAACGTATATTCCGAACCACAAACAAGCCTCCATGCCACTCCCAGTATTGGAACCTGTGGTACCAAAGGCCAGAGCACTAGACAATTCACCAAGAGGCAACTAAAAATTCGTTTAACTTGCCTAGTTATGCCTTTATATTTTCTTTAAACTTTCATTTGAATATTATACACATAATTCATTGAAACATTATACACATAATTCAATGAAACATTATACATATAATTCAATTAAACATAATACATATTGTTAGTAACATAATACATAACAGTTAGCTCTAGTTAGCAGACTAACAGATTTTTAAAAACATATTTAGCATTTTCAGCATTACTAAGAGTGCACTTTGAGTGACCAAATATACTGTATTAACATTATAAACTTAATCTGCAACACCCCAATGAAATTTTAGGGAATTTACATGGCTTTTGTTCTCATCCAAAAGAATAAAAAAAAATTCTGATATACAAATCTAATTTGTCCATCCATGGCAGAGATGCGGGTTTCGAACCAATATTCCTAGTTGGCATTATTTATCAGGCCATCTTATACAACCTAAAGTAATGATTAATTACTGCATACATATAAATATTTGGATGAAATTCTCCCTAAAAATAGGAATAACGTTATAGAAAAAGTAATCGTCCATCTGCAATCCTTTTTCCTTTTTGTTGACCGTTTTTATTTTCCAGAATATGTCGATTTAAAATCAGGAGATGGCATCAAAGGGCACGACGTAAAAACTTCAAGAATGGAACATTCGAGCAACCTGTCCGAAACACCAGAATTCGGTCGAATTTTAAATGAGCTTTTTATGAAAAAAAAAATTAAGAACAGGAAATATCATAGTTGAAAATTTGACTGGGTTTTATTTTATTTTATTTCTAAGCTGAACCTCGCCAATAGATTACGTGACATTTGCCAGCAATTTTAAGGTTTTTTTGAAAAAAAAAAGTTCTAAAGTATCAGTCTTTTTATTTTTTTTTCTCAAGATCTTTCTTGTCAGATTTAGAAAGATGCGTTGAAAAAAAAAGTAATTTTTATATAACGAATTTCAAACACAAGACATATTCCATTTAATCTCATTATACCGAATCATCACAAAAATGGAAGATTTAATCTTTATCATTTTTAATTAAAATTTATTGAATCCTGTAAGTGAAAAATTTGTTGAAGATTATTATTTAATAGAAAAACAGCTATTTTGATGTGTCAGTATTGATGTAGAATTAAAACCCATATTTTATTGAACATGTTATTTTCTTATTTTTCATACAAATATCATTCACCATAAAGAAATACCGTTCATTTTTCTTTACATGCACGACAGATGTATACAATTAGAATGAGAGAGTATGCCTAGCTTTCGTCCTAAAATTGTATTTTCTTAAAATTACCATTCAAACTAAGAGAACGGGTAAGTAAGTTACGGGTAGAGCTCAAACACAACCAAAGTTTATGCATTTAGAGCCTAAAAACAGACACACTTTATTCATTTAAAGCCTAAAAACAGACAACCTTTATTCATTTAGAGCCTAAAAACACCCAAAATTAATTACTTTAGTATTTAAAATATTTGAGCAGTTTTTTTGAGGATATTACTTTTTATTATTTTGTAATATTGCTCTACAAAAACTAAACAAATGTTTATACAACTAAAACCTAGCAAAATAAATAAATAAATCAATTAAAAAAAAAACATCTTAATTTATATAAAGATTGTAAAAAAGTTAAATATAAAGCGAACGTCGCTCAGTTGAAACAATTTTTAAGATGTACTGGCTAATGAGAGCTACAGTTTTTATTTTTTCTTATCCCACTTCGTAGACAACAACATCTACGATTTAAAATGGATATCCAACCACTACAAACTTCCATGGCACCACCGGGACTCGTGCCCGAAGCTTGTGGCACCGAGAGTCCGAGCTCTAGTCCATCAGGCCCAATAAATAGCATTTAGTAGTACAAATTAAACATTATGAATTATTCATATGTGTAATTAATTGAGCTTTAAAATGATGAATCGATTTCTTTTTCTCTCTAAACAAAACATTTTGTATATTTATTCATTCATTGACAAAACCGTCAATGCATCATTTATAGATATCTAATAAATTTATAAATAATCAAAATATTTTTGATATATTATAAAGAACTGTAATGCATAATGTTAAGTACAGCTATCTATCAACTTGCTAAACTGTTCAATTCAGCACATTAATGCCTTTGGATAAATTTCTTTTCATTTTCTTAATCTTCTGAGATATTCTCCTCGTCTTAATAGATATCGTTATAAGTCACTTTCTTTGTTTTGCCCGCATTAAATTCTGCGAGGTATTAATTAGCCTGGTCCCAGAAAGCATTGTCCTCTGCAAAGCATTTCTTAATCATTGCAAATGCATCATAGTTTAATGTTATTTGCACACTACATTGCCCGCCATTAGTTAGGCGCTTGTAAAATTCCAGATAAACCCCGGAATAAATTGCGTGGAAATTTTAAGTCATTACTCCACAATTTTAAATCGTTATGCATCGTGTTCATAAAGTGATAGCAGTAAAGAAACTTATAGCATTTGTGAGTCATTAAGTACTAGTCATTCTGGTTTAGTTTCAGTATAAACTAGATAATATTAAAAAAATAAATGAATAAAAGAGATAAACTTTATATAGTTAGCACAAAAATCAATGTAGTGGAATAATGATATTTTCCACATTCTTTATTACGATGATAAAAATATGAGATTTTGGACAAGTATAAAATTTATGAAAAATATTTTATATAACTTTATTTCTATAAATTATCTTTATCCGCATAAGTAACCAAGTGAATGTAATTTTATTAGTTATTTTAATTTATGGATATTATGTAAATATAAATTACAACTGAAATTATACTGCTTATTATTTATGTCAGCAGTTATAATTTATTTTTAAATTTAGAAATATTATTAATAATATTAAAAGTTTATATTAAAAAAATATTAAAAATTAACATTAACAATATTCACAGATTATTCAAAAATTTTTAAAAAAATTATTAAACATTCTTTTTAAATATTAAACATTTTATTTGAAAAATGTTAAACATTTCATTTAAAAAAAATGTTAAAACCTCTTAAAAAGTTATTAATCACTTAAAAAAGTTATTAATCACTTAAAAAAATTATTAATCATTTAAAAAAATTATTAAAATTTTTTTTAAAAAATATTTTTGAAAACAATTTTTAAATAGTAAGTTATGTTGTTTTATAGCTTTTTATCATAAAACTTTTACAACCTCAGCAGTTACCTTATTATAATTTAACAAAACATCCAATCTTAATTAAATGTTATACTTTCATTTCACTATTATTTATGGAAATAATATGCAGTTGTAGTTTGATAGTTTATTTGATATAATTCAAAAACATAACAATTAGAGTTTTTGATTTAATTTGAGTACATAATATCAAAAATACGCCAGCTAATTAACAGACACAGAATCAGAATGATAAATTTTGCTGATTTCAAATTATTTCATCAGTTTTGCAGCATTAGTTAAAAATTTCTTCATTCGAAAACAATTTTCATCATATTTCATTATGAAAGTAAAATACAATTGAATTGTTCTCCGAAATGGCAATAAATATTTGTGATAATTATAATCAATGTGAAGAGAATTGAAAACCCATATTTAATGTAAAGTGGTGACCTTATTTTTATTGATACAAAATGATGGGAATGACTATAAAAGTACAGCTAAATAATAAACATTAAGTTAAAAATATAATTATAAAGGCAACTGCAGCTAACATATAAAAAATAATAATTTTTATAATAACAATAATTTAAAGTTTTAACTGAAGGGCATTGACAACTTATACACCAGCTATAAACATACGCTAATATTTTATTCCAATATTATCTAAATTTTCCTCATTATCATCGGAAGCGCAACAGCTCCATGGTGTACTAGTAGATTTCGAGACAGGAGATGTCTGTCCTTTTACAAGGTAAGGATGTCAGCCTTACGCCCAACAGTTCTATTAGACAAGGACAAAGTGAATTCCGAACCACTACAAATATCCATGGAACAGCAGGGAGTCGAACACGAAACTTGTGGCACCGAGCGCCAGAGCACTAGTCAATCGGCCTTCAGGCCACATCTAAGTTTTCAGTTCCATAATATATCAACCTTTAACTCGAAGTACTTCCGATAATTTTCTTAAATGATAAACACGATGTTCGCTGACACGATGTTGTGAAATCGCTCAGGTATTAATTAATAAAATAAATTAGTGCATTAAGGTTACTATAAAAACAAATTAAGTCAGTAGTAAAACATATTTACCAATAAATAAAATTACTTATGATCACAAGCATCTTGTCTAAAACAATCCAATCTTTGTTTCGCCGATATAATATATTAAATGAAATCGGATTTTCAATTAAATTTTAATAAATCTCACAATTGCTAAATTAAGCGCACACACACACATATTATATTTCAACTTAACTGTTTTATAGTTTTCGTGATCGAAATAATATTTGCATTTGACATTTGAATATTTATAATCTCTGCCAGATATCTGTATAGATTGCTCAAAATATTAATGTTTCAAAATTATTAAAGCTAAGTTTGAAAATTTATAAACAAATAATTATATTTATTGACTCAAAAAATAAGATTTACTATAATAATATCGTTATCATCAGTGGTTATGATTTTAGCAACGAGTTGTGAAAAACTTTTTTTTATATTTTCTAACTGCACATAAATGTTTCCAATAAAAATATTGGAAAGCCTGTTCCTGGACACAATATTTTCCTCGGATATATGTTAAGTGAGAAGGTTCTTGGAGTGGGCCTCGACATGAGATTCTCATGGGTAGCCAGCCCCCTCGTATTCTTTTGGACTCTCCTCTTACGGGTGTGTCGTTTGGGAATCGCGCCTCAAGAGGAACAGCTGGTGTCCTTTTTCGAGACCGACGATAATTGCAAAGGTCCATAGCAATCGGAGCGAAGAGGCCACTCGGCTTGCTTTGATGTCCACCGATGAATTGGAAATGGCCGACCCAAAGAAACAAATGGTATCGAAGTTCTTTTAAGGGCTAGTATTTTATTGGGTACTGCAGGGCTTTGTTTTTTTCTCAAGAAAGACTTTTGAAGAAAGTAATTAAGTTGGAACAAAAGCATACATTTTTAACTCTTCATTTGTTAAATAAATTAAGATTATACGTAATTGTCTAATATACAAAATAAGTTTAAGTACAATATGCAATACTTAACTAAACACAATTGTTATAATATTTCATTTATATGTTATTTTTTTAAGTTACTGGCTAGAAATACAAATGTTATAAAAGGAAACTGAAATAATCAATAGCGCCTTTAAAATTCGTAATCAATTAAATTGCTAACGTATTAGAAAATATAATAAAACAATGATAAATTTCAGGTGTAAATGAAAGTTTTCAATTTGGGGTGCATGTTCACCGATAAAAACAGAACCAAAATCTATAAGAAGTATCAGAACTTAAAATAGAGCGTGATTGAAGTCTTCGATTTTACGTGGAAATCTTACGCTTGTCTGGCCTTCAAAATGACATCTAGCAGTAATTTATCGGAGAATCTGAACAATGTTTTCTGAAGGGATGAACTGCAAAAGTTTAAGTTTCCCAACAGTAGTTTTCTGAGACCGTAACAAAACTACTTTACAAAGCAAGTCCTCGACAAATCATACGGTCAACAACACTAATAAGACGAAGAAAAAGAAAGTTGTTCTTTTATATTTCATCAAAAACAGATAACTATCTGTTTGAAACATCATTTTTTTTTATTTCAAACAATCCCTTAAAAAATCCAGGGTAAAAAATTAAATTATTTTATTTTCTCAATTGCTCTTCATAATGAATCACAGTTCTTGTCCTTTTTTATATAATAGGAGAACATTTTTTTTCAATATATATATATACAGAATATTGAAAAAATTATGAATTAATGAAATATATATATATATAACACTGTATAATTGTCTTGTAGCTACACATTTTCAGAATTTCATTTTTAAATATTGTGAAACATATAGAAATTAAACATTTTTACATTGTAAATAGTAGTCACAATAATTTCATTCGTTACATTTATTTCTCAAAATGTGATATTAAAATACCCCAAAATCCAATTCACAAATTAAACATTTAAACAATAAGACATCATTATGTTAAAAACGCTACAATGGGAACGAGAACTATAAATCTGCTGTTCAGAAAGTCTTATTGTTGACTTCGATGTGGAAGGTGCGATCACTCTGAAATTAAGTATTCCTTCCAAGTCAATGCATATGGTGAGGGTGCAAGACTAACCCTCAAAGGCGCGTTCTAAACAAAAGCTGTCCTACTGCTCAACCACTTACAACCTTTAATGGTGAATGCACTAAAATGTATCTTACTGTAACAGCCACCACTGTGTCAATAATGGGGATGAGCACAGTAAATCTACTTTCCAGAAAGTGTATAATTTGGCTTCGGCGAGGAAGGTGCGGTCTCTCTGAAAACAATCTCTGGAAGGTATTCGTTCCCAATTGCAAAGTCATGTAGAGAGATTGCTGGACTAACCATCAAAGGTGTGTTCTAGATAAAGCTGCCCTATTGCTCAATTACGTACAACATTTTGTTCTAAGCAATAAAATGTATCTGTTTATAATAACAGCCATTGTGTCTAAGAAATGAGCACTATAAATCTGTGGTCCAGAAAGTCTTTTTTTTTCGCTTAGACGAGGAAGGTGCGAACTCTCTGAAGACAATCTCCAGAAACTATTTGTTCCCAATGTAATGATGGTGAAATGTTAAGACTCTCTGCGGTGTACTCTAGATGAAGCTGAATCTCATACGTGCCATTCCAATTTTAAATGAGTTGCAATCAAAAGGCACAATATTTTAATGTGATTTGGGATATTTTCCGTATAGTTCAACTACCAATTGTATGGAAATTTGTTAAGTAATCAAATCGGACCAATTAAAATGGGTGGCTTAAACGGCAATAAAATTATTTTCGGAGAGGCTTTAAATTTCAATAATATAACTATTACTTTTAATGTTTAAAATCTTAAATTGCAACATTTTAAAACAAAAATTTGAAGGAACAATTCCGAAATAACTATTCAAATTTTCCCTTCGAAATTGCTTTACGGTGCGTAGATATGATTAGAATCTCTAGCAAGTAATCGATTAATCCGTTTTTGCTTTTAAAATGGATTTTTACCATTGTAAACAACCAGCTGTCGAACGATGCTTTACATTTAATATCTGATCTTAAATTTATAGACTAATAACTTATTTGCAATCTCTAAGAAAATATTTGCCTATTGGAAAGTAGTTGTCTTTTTAGTAGTTGCCTTTTTAATGTACTTGAAAAGGAAAGCTCTAGAAGCCTATAATATATAGCTTAAAGATAAAAGAGCTAGTTGATGGAAAAGTTTTGAACTTTTATTTTTTTACTAACCAGACAAAATGATGAATGATTCATAAACTCCGGCTCCTTGACAGGCCTTTATTAAAAAAATTCTGTAAATATTTTACCGGATTATTATTTTCACGAATATATTATGCCGTTGCGTTTTATTATTCAAGACAGAAGCATTAAAGTTTTCATAAAGGGTTTGAAATTCGAGAAATATCCTTCACCAAACTTTATACATCATATTTTAGAAGAAGGAAAAAACGTTGTTTCACAAGCAATGAAAAAAATTGAAAAGCTATATAAACCAATGCTGTTATTTCATTTTGCCAATAATACAAAGTATATATGTAACAAATTGAATAAAACAAAGCAAATATGCGAATAGAAGATGTACAATTAAAAACGACGTAGTAATCTGACAATAAAACTAATTATATTTTAAAGACATTTCTACAATCGCATTAATTTATGAATGAATTTTTATTATATAATTATAAAGAAGGATAGTAATTTAAATTGTTTATTATATAATTATTATTTTTCAGTAGTAGTTGCTTTTATAATTATAGATGCTCCTTTACTTTTAATATTATTTGTATCATTTAATTATAGTATAATATTTTATGCTTGAAACGTGGCAACGTGCGCCGCTAGTGAGCATTAGGACGGAGGTTGAGTCAGCTGACGGCTTTGTTGTTATACTGTTTCAAAAAGCGAATAGACTCGATGGCGTAAGTCATGCTCAGCTTCTTGGCTCGGTAGTCGGTCTACCTGGTGGGTGTTTTCCACGCTCTCTTCCGCACGATGCGCAAATGCGAATTAGTTCCCCCCATAAAATTCCTCCCTGAAGGTGCTGCCCTCTTTCTGCAGCGACCTACCTACGGGTGCTCCATCAGAAGCTGCCCTCCCATCTCCGTATTCTCTCCTTCCATTAGGGATACATCAACATCATAATTTTTGTGTGTGTATATATATATATATATATAATGTATCTTTACTTCCATCATACATCCGTAAATACTATTCATTTCATTATCATTCATAAATACGTTCTAAATTTCGATTAAATTTGCGGTATAAATTCATAATTGAACAATGAATGACTTATAAAAATTATGTGCGTAATTTTGAGTACGTTATTAATATTCTTTCTGCAAACTACTAGTTGTCAACGAAATAATGAAATAATATTTAATCTAATATAGTTTCATTTACCAATGATACCTGAAATTTAAAAAGCATTCTCCCTCTTCTAACTCAAATTCCAAAGCCAATTTTTAAGATTTCACAATAACAGATTTTAAACCACATACCTAAATCAAATCTTGGATAATGTAGACATGTTAAATTAATTTACTAAATTTATTAAAGGGCACCTTAAACACTGCAAATTTTTAAGAACATATATAACAGTGTATATTTAAATATAAATATAGCTAAATAAGCTGAAACATTATTGATACATGAATCTTAAACGCTATTGTATTTAATCAAACGTATTTACTTTGAACTCCACGATGCTTAACATCAAATGCATATTTCTGATTTGGTAGATGTTGACAATGGAAAATGAATAGATATATATAATCATTTTCTAATGTATTGAATATTCATGACTATTTGTGTACATATAATGTTTACTTTAGTTTAAACTCATAAAACGTAAACATAAATTCTTGATAATCTATGCACCAATGTTCATTAATGATTGCAAAGTACATCAATACATCGAGTTAAATAATTATATCATTGTGAAAGACAAATTCTAATCTATGTGTTAAACAACTCCTTCTGCTAAAATTAAAGTCCTGGTTAAAATTTTAATAAAGAATATTCACGATGTTTATTAAATGAGTTTCTTAGAGTTATCATAAATTGAATACTGTTTTTCAATTACATAAGCTTATAATTTTCTCGTACATAACATTTTGTAAAAAAAAAATATTTTATCATAAAATCAGTTTAATAAATCCGATTTCATGTTAATGTCGTTTTCATTCCCATCTTTACGAAGTAAAATTATTCTGGAATAGAAAAGCAAGGAAATGATCACTTTTTACGATCTTAAATTGAACCAATTTTACATAATCATTAAATGAATGTTTCTAATATTTTTAAATTTAAATATCAAGAAAATATATCTAAAAAAATTATGTAATGTCTGTGCATGCATGTGTCTATTCTTACTTTCGGATTCAGTTATGTACTACAAGTGGTTTTATGCCAAAAACAAAATTGTGGAAAATACAAAACTACGGAAATTGCAAACCAAAATAATTTTATACGTAATAAAATATAATTATAAATTACTTGGAATTAATTTAATTTTTAAAAAGTAGAATAAATAATTTATTTATGAAAAATAATTACAACTGTTTTATACTAGTATTAATTCATATAATATAGTTCTTCTTTATCAATATCGCCGCACTCCATGTTGGCCCATGTTTGCCTGCTTACTGATAGAATCCGAAACATATGTTTTCTTTTTTTGGATACCTCTGACACCTCTGATATACCTGACACCGAGCTCCAGAATGCTTGTCACTCGGCCATCAGGTCCCCCATAAAATATTGAGAGTTGAAAAATTAATAAAAACATTTTTACTGTGACAAACTTTTCAACTCAATGCCTTAATTTTCCTGAATATGTTTTTCTGAAAATTTTATTAAAATAAATTACTGGAAACTATTACATTAATTTGTACATTTTAAGTTGTCTATTAATTCATTTTATTAATTTCATTAAAAGTCTCTTTCTGAATATTAAATACTAATTATCACAGATAATTAATTACTACATTAATCCTAAAATTGTCTGATAGAAAGTCAATGTTTTTATTAAGTTTTATTTATTAAATGCATTTTTATACGAGATATACAAGAATTTTTATATATTTAGAAGCAATCAGCGCGTTTTCAACAACCAAGCATAAACACTAATTATGATTATCATCATTGGAGCAACAGCCCCATGGTGGGCCAAATTCGTTTACCTACTGACAGATGCAGAAACAGGAGATGTTTTCTTTTTACGGCGTAGGATTGTCAGTCCTATGTTCAACGCTCTTACAGTCATAGCAGACATTGACCTACGATTTAAAATGGAATCCGAACTACTAAAATACGCAATTCACAGCTGCCGGCACTCGAACCCGAAACCTGTGGCATCGAGCACCAGAGCTCTAGTCACTCGGCCCTCAGGTCAAATGCATTGAATTATAAGCATTAAAAATTCTTAAAAATCTAAGGATTAAATTTTTTGAATCGCAAATTAAATAATTTATCCTTACTTACTTATAAAAATAAAAAAAAATATAATTTAGAAACACAAAAAAAAATCATTTAAATGAGAGACATATTTTAATCCTTCTTACATTACTTTAGAATTTAAGAAACTTTTTTTCTATTTTATGAAAAATAATTAATTTAAATGTATCTCCTTAAAATCAAATAGTGACTGTTTATTCAGTGACAAATGTAGTAAATTTGATTTTACCATTACTTTATAACATTAAGAACAGAAACAAATAGCAGTTAGACTAGAAAATATCAAAATATATATTTGTATTATATTTGTTTTTGAAATTGAATATTTAATTTACGAACAACAAAAACATTAAAGAACATCAACTTGTCGAGAAAAAAATATATAATTATAGAGTATTTATTTATTACAAAAAACTAATAATTCCTCACATTGTTAATGCAACTCGGTTATTACTTACATCTTTTAAAAATTATCAATTATTGTTAATAAAAGAAACATTTAAGTTGTTTCATTTTATTCAATCAAGTGCTCCAAAAATGTAATAAAATTCAATCAATAAAATCAATTTTATTCAAATGTAATAAAATTGATTTTAGCATAACTTTATTATGTTAAAAACATAAAAGAATATCAGTTAAACCAGAAAATATCAAAATATAAATTGTTATTAAATGTTTTTCTGAAATTAAACATTTTATATACTTTAATCTTTTCATAATTATTAGTCTAAAAAATTTAATTCAAAGAAATAGATTTACTTATGTTATTTTTAATTTTTCACTTTATCTTAAAATGTTTCATTGAATAAATGTTATTAATTTACGAACAACAAAAACATCAAAGAACATCAACTTAGAAATTTATTGAAATCTTGTTGAGAAAAAAAAGTATACAATTATATGTTATTTATTTATTAGAAAAAATTAATTAATTCCTCACATTGTCAATACAACTCGATTATTGCTTACAACTTTTAAAAAATTCTCAATTAGTGTTAATAAAAGAAAATTTTTGTAAGTTGTCACATGTTATTCATTCAAGTTTTTCAAGAGAAAAGATAATTCAAATTACAAAAGCAAAATTGTAAGTAAATGTTTTTTATCACTTCAAAGTCTGCTGATAAATATCGCACTAACATAAAAGAAAGAAATTTTTTAAATAATTTTAAAAATAATGAACGCCATTGTGTCTCCGTTAGAAAAAGTGCATTGTTTTCTTTAAATACAATACAAATTGAGTTTTCTAGTAGTTTTAGAAAGAATTCAAAAGAGATTAATTGTTTGAAATTCTTTTGTTTCGTAAATTAAACAGGAAGTGAATTTATAATTGGACATGACTTTACAGAAATATGAGGAATTCCTTTAAAAAAATTGCTTATTTGAAGAACTGCATATGGTATTTTAGAATTTATTATGAAACTATTGATATATAATGTATATTTGTATGTAATTGAAATAAATATTGAAAAATTAAATTTATATATCATTTTTGTGCATAAATATTATTCATTATGAGATGTAATAAAACAATAAAAATTAATCCTGAATATATTAATAGCACCAAAAGCTAATATAAGAGAAGACAAAAAATTCAAAATTAAAGGAAGTAAACACTTAAGATAAGAAAAAAAAAAAAAACTTCATATTTTGATAGCAATAATATTATAATTCATTTGATTGTCCTTGAATCAAAAGTTGGTTATAAAAATAATATTTTAACAATATTATAATTCATTTGATTGTCCTTGAATCAAAAGTTGGTTATAAAAATAATATTTTAACAATATTATAATTCATTTGATTGTCCTTGAATAAAAAGTTGGTTATAAAAATAATATTTTAACAATATTATAATTCATTTGATTGTCCTTGAATCAAAAGTTGGTTATAAAAATAATATTTTAACAATATTATAATTCATTTGATTGTCCTTGAATCAAAAGTTGGTTATAAAAATAATATTTTAACAATATTATAATTCATTTGATTGTCCTTGAATCAAAAGTTGGTTATAAAAATAATATTTTAACAATATTATAATTCATTTGATTGTCCTTGAATCAAAAGTTGGTTATAAAAATAATATTTTAACAATATTATAATTCATTTGATTGTCCTTGAATAAAAAGTTGGTTATAAAAATAATATTTTAACAATATTATAATTCATTTGATTGTCCTTGAATCAAAAGTTGGTTATAAAAATAATATTTTAACAATATTATAATTCATTTGATTGTCCTTGAATCAAAAGTTGGTTATAAAAATAATATTTTAACAATATTATAATTCATTTGATTGTCCTTGAATCAAAAGTTGGTCATAACAGAGTTTAAAATATTATATTCATGATAACAGATGACCAGATAAGCTTACTTTTTGACTTTTATTGTAAAAAATAGAGATTTTTTAAAAAAAATCAATTTTTCACTTTGGTCACTATTTTGTTTTCAAAATTTCTCTGCAACGAAGCTGACGTTTTCCACAACGATTGTCTTCTGATTAACACTGAATTTGTTGCATAACTATCAATCTTGTGCAAACATTCGGTAAAACAAATACTACTACACAATTCACAAGAGAAATAAAATATTGCTTTCATTTAAAATTCCTTCTCACAATTCTCCAAGCCAATGGTTCTCAAAAGGTGCGTCTAGAAGATTTTCAGGTACGTTCGGTGGTATTGCAGAGAAATATTTGCTCTGATATAAAAATAAATATATTTACTCATTTACTTGTCAGTTTTCCATTCAAATAAAACTTTCATTACAAACAACTAACCATTTTTTTTCTTGTTTTTTCACTTAAAAATTTACCAAATTACAATAATACGCCAAAAAATGTTTCCAAGTAAGTAGGAACGTGTAACCTCAATGGTTGGTTACTGGGAGACTTAGCGTCTATGTGATTTTCACTGGGAAAAAATTTCCATTGCAGTCCCTAAGACTCCACCGTTTATTAGTAGTTATCAGCAGAACTAACCAACTGGATATCAAACAAATTGTGAAACATTAATAGCGGATGCTTATTTGCCAAAAATTTGCATATAGTGCGCCTATAATTATTTGAAAGTTTTTAAATGCTCCCTGAATTCAAAAAGTTTGAGAACCACTGGTCTATACAATAATAAATGTGACTTGCGATACAGTTTTTTTTTATTATCTTGCAAAGTCTTCTCAGATTCTTAAAAGATATAAATGTTTTATATAATTTTATACACAGATACAAATTAATCACTGTGCCAGAATCAACTTTCAGTTATCACTTGTCGACAGAATTTCATCGCAATTAAAAAAAGAAAAATTACCAAACTTAGAATTTTAGTGCATTTAAAAAACTCAATTCTTTTTTATCAGCATCAGTATAGAGAATAATGAATGGATGAATCGATTGATCCATCGAAGGGGAATCAGAAGCCTTCAGCTGTTATGGATGGCTATTTATTACACGTATTTTTGAAAAATGTTTAAAAGGGCATTTTTTTTATGCTGTGCACCGATGAATTCTAATTAATTTCCTTAAAACATACACCGCTGACAAGAAATACGCATCGCGTTTGGTTTTTAGGCTCCTCTTATGATGAAGTGGAAATGTTCTTCCCGGCAACCCTCATCCTCTTAAGTAATTTGGAGAAGACAAAAAAACCGTGTTGCTTCACTGTAGACAGGTTATTGTAGCTGAAAGTGTAATGAGTGCTAATCAATCTGAGGTGGGAAGCTAAGCAATTAGAAATTTATTGTAAAGTGAGAAAAATTATATCGGAAATAGCTTTTCAATATTTTTCCCCTTGTATCATAACTGCTATTATTTTTATGGTTTAATTATATGGTATTAGTTTTAAAAAAAAACATTTATTCGTAAACATATAAAGCATTATGACTAGAAATTTGCATTTTAAAATACCTTTTTAAATTTATATATATATTTACATTCATAACAACTTATAAATTAATACTAGGTTAAAATTCACAACTTTTTTCATTTTAAATGATTTTTTGTACCTTTTAATATGAAATGGGGCCTGATGGTCAATTGAATAGCGCTCTGGCGCTCGGTGGCATATGTTTCGGTTTTGTGACCCGACCGTGCCCTGTATGTTTATATTTGTTGGGAATCCCCTTTAAACCGTAGGTCCAATCTAATATGTCTGTTGAGCGTTGGGTGTATTGATGACAAACCTATCACATAAAAAGAAATCATCTCATGTCTAGAAATCCACCAGCAGGCAGACGGTCTTGGCCCACCATGGGGCTGTCACGCCACTGATGATGATTTAAGCTGAAAATTTTCCATCGACAAAATATTAAATTTCCTTTTTAAAGGTATTTTTTAAAAAATGTATAAGAATCTAAATAAAATCCATTGATCTTTAAACATTATTAATTTAGTAATTAGTATAAAGACGGGCTATTTTTTATTTTCTAGTATGCTACAAACAGTTTATTAAAAGAAAACTATATATATCATTTTTTTTATAAAATGGTTGATTTTGTTTATTGTCTATCAAGTTATAATGTTTTTCAACAATATTTATTGTCGGTCAAGTTAATATTTTAATTTAATTCAAAAGTTGTAATGAAGGAATAATTTGTAATTAAAATGATGATGCATATTAAATTAAAATAATGATTAAAAAATTAATACTTATTTAATTCCAAAATAAAACTTCCTTTTATATGTTAAGGACAATTAATAATTTCATTTATTATTATTATTTTATTTTTTATTATTAAAATAGTTTTGTAACAAGAAATTTCGATAACTAATACTGAACAACTTTTTTTATTTTGAGGTCTGATCTCTTAAGGCTGAAATCTGTCCATAAAAATAATTTAACTATTAATATTATTAGAACATATATATTGTATAAAAGTTTAATTCAATTAAAATTTTATTTTATTATTTTAATTGGAATCATTATTAATTGCTATTAATTATTGAATTCAATTTTGATTTCTCTGTGTGAAAGAAGACATAATTTTATTACATTTACAATGTTCATCATTTTGAAAGGCTAAATGTATTTCATCTTGCTTTTCAAACATACTGAAACTTTTCCTTTAGATTTTAAAGGGTTGTTAACTTTTTTAAAAAAAGTTTAATTAAAAGAAAATTCAACTAAATAAATACCACTGTCCTATGCTATGATATTTTTGTTTCCTATTAAAAGATGTTTAAGTAGAGGTATTTTTAAGGGAAATCGGTGAGCAGTTGCCAAATTTAGAGAGTACTTTACAATATTTTATGTCAATAAATGCAATGATTAACAAAATAAATAATCATAATAAATCAAAAAATTATCAATCAAACATTTATCAATCAAAAAGTAATTTCAGATCATCTAAAACTTTAAAAAAAACATCGTTTAGAATTGCAATATTCTTAGATTTAATTAAAAGCATAATTTCATATTTGCAATTATTTCTAAATACATATTAATAAAATAAGTATGATAAATAATAAAACATATAAAACATTAAATATTTTAAATTTTACACAATAAATTTAAAAAAAAACATATTTTATTTTAAATTTTACACAATAAATTAAAATAAAACATATTTTATTTTAAATTTTACCAATAAATTAAAGTAAAACATGTTTTACACGTTTATACTTTCAAGTATAATCTTTACATGCTTTAAATAATTTTGTAGCTGTCCATGAATCCTTACGAAAAACTAATTTGAATTGATATAAATAAAATTCTGGGTGGACTTTTCTGTATCGCTAATCAAAGAAACTAAACCATATAAAAGATATTTTAATATGACAGAAAATAAAAAAATATTAAAAATACTCTTAACAAATAAGAATTCTGATATTTGATTTTATGACAGCTGTCTTGAGATGTTTTGATTGCTTTTACATTAATATAATTTATTGGGTCCTAATACTAAATGACTTTAAGAGTGAAAGACGTTTTGTGAAAAAGTCAATCACATTCCATATTTAAACAAAAGGCTGGTTATGTTCCTGTCAGAATTGCACAGTTTAAAAATCATTCAAATTAAAAAAAATTCACTTTTTTCAAAATTGACTTGTAAATATAATCTTTTTGAAACGGATTCAAATAAATGCTGTTATAAAAATGTACATAAAAAAAGCAGACATGCTTGTCACTATTTTAATTTCTAGTCAGGGAGTTGGTTTGTTCGTTTTTTTTCCTCTTAGACAGAAATGTCTTATTTAAACAATCAAATAGTAATTTATCAAAGTCTAAAAAACGTTTTCTTTTTTTTTAATTTTTAATTTTTAATCTAAATTATCTGTATTTAAATGGAATGTGTTATAGAATAAATTGCACATTACAAAAACTAACACAAAGTTTTTACAAGGCAAACAATCTAAATTAAACAATCTAATTAGAATGGTTATTGCATTGACTTTCATTTTCTACTTGCCATCAAATAAAAAGAATGCTTTCAACAATATTAAATAAATCCGAGCATTCTTGGCTATTTTTCCATGCTTAAACTGCTAAAAAATGCTGAAATCTGCTCTGTAAATTTCAACTTATCATGCGGGAAAATTCGAGAACGGATGAATAAACTCAGGAATATGCCAATGTTTAATAACGCAGGAGATATATGAAGCAATTGATTGGAATATTATAAGAAACAAAATTCAATAAATACATGAATATAGCAATGTTGAGTTGATCAAGAACTTCATGAAGAATGAATTGTTCAAGAATCTCTAAAAGAATATTCAAAAGTAAGATAAATGTAGTAGTACATGAAGAATGAAGTATTCCCAATTCTATAAGAAACGTTTTCACATAAAATAGCCAAAAGAATGTATCAAAGTTTGAATATTCTAGTCGTAAATGAAGAATGAAGTATTCCAAATATAATAAGAAGCACTATACAGCTCAATAGGCACCGGAACATGCCAAAAATGATAAATATGAAAATTAAAAAGGAAATAATTGATCAACACACTACGAGTATTTATAACCATTGGAAATACAAATGTTTAAAATCCCAACCCAAGACATAAAAAAGCTATTCAAAACAATACTACAAAACTTTTCAATCAAAAGACAAATTCTCCAGAAAATTCCTGAAGATTAATGTTATTCATGAATCATTTCAAAAGTTAAGGGACCCAAATATCATTTTCCGCCAAAATTTTTAATGGAGTTTTATTTGCATGGACCTCATTTTCGAATAACGTCACCCCTAGCAAGGACAACATCATGTTCACATAAAATATCCGACACCAGCTCGTTTTTCCCTCCTTTTTTTCGTTATATAAATTGCATATTGATATTCCCTATTTGCTCATATTCGAATCCATCTAAAATATTTTAAATTCTATTAAACCTTCAATTCAATATATTTAGAAAGCTTCATGTTCCTCTATTGATTCCATTTATTTGTTTTAATTTCCTGTTCTACGCATTCTACATATTTCATTAAATTATTTTTAGAGTTTTGTGATATTAGCTGAGTTGAATATGATTTGATTATCCATAACATCTGTCCAGTAATTATCCATACAAAGGGAATGCTGTCTTTTATATTCATATACACTGAAGTGACAAAATTCATGGGATAGCAATATGCAAATTTTCAGAAGGCAGTAGCATTGCGTAGAACAGGTATAAATGCGCAGAGCTTTCATTTCTGTTCAAGTTATTCATGTGAAGAGGTTTTGACGTGAGGATGACCGCACGACGGGAATTAACAGA
Organism: Caerostris darwini; assembly: GCA_021605075.1. NCBI lineage: Eukaryota > Metazoa > Arthropoda > Arachnida > Araneae > Araneidae > Caerostris > Caerostris darwini. Next base: position 461,940 of record BPLQ01009477.1, read on the forward strand.
CTTTGAACGCGGAATGTTAGTTGGAGCTAGACGCATGGGTCATGCCATTTCGGAAATCGTTAGGGAATTCAACATTCCCAGATCCACTGTGTCAAGAGTGTGCCGAGAGTATGAAATTTCAGGCATAACATCCCACCATGGACAGCGTAGTGGTCAACCGCCTGCACTTAACGACCGAGACCGGCGACGTCTGCAAAGAGTCGTAAATTCTAACAGACAAGCAACACTGCGTTAAATAACCGCAGAAATCAATGTGGGACGTACAAGGGACTTGTCTGTTAGAACTGTGCGGAGAAATTTCGCTTTCTTGGGCTATTCCAGCAGAAGACCGACTTTACTGACAGAACGACATCGCTTGCAGCGACTCTCGTGGGCACGTGAGCATATCGGTTGGTCCCTAGATGAATGGAAAACCATGGCCTGTGTCCGATGAGTCACGATTTCAGTTCGTAAGAGCTGATGGTAGGGTTCGAGTGTGGCGCAGACCTCACGAAGCCATGGACCCAAACTGTCAGCAAGGCACTGTTCAAACTGGTGGTGGCTCCGTAATGGTGTGGGCTGTTTTTTCATGGCATGGACTTGGTCCTCTGGTGCGACTGGACCGAAAATTGACTGGAAATGCTTAAGTTCAGCTAGTTGGAGATCACTTGTAGCCATTCATGGACTTCATGTACCCAAACAACGATGGGATTTTTATGGATGACAATGCGCCATGTCACCGGGCCACAACTGTTCGCGATTGGTTTGAAGAACATTCTTTACAATTCCAACGAATGATCTGGCCACCTAGATCGTCCGACATGAATCCCATCGAGCATTTATGGGACATCATCGAGAGGTCTGTTCGTGCCCAAAATCCTGCACCATCAACACTTTCACAATTATGGACGTCTATCGAGACAGCATGGCTCAATATTCCTGCAGAAGACTTCCAAAGACTTGTTGAGTCCATGCCACGTCGAGTTGCTGCACTTCGCCGGGCGAAAGGTGGGCCGACACGATATTAAGAGGTATCCCATGACTTTTGTCACTTCAGTGTATATTTTTTATCCATGTCATGAAAGTGCCAATGACAAGATATAGACGATATGCTACAACTGTAGGTTGCTTAGAGAAATTAGATTTTCTATATGAATCTTAAATGAATATATAAGTAAACAAATATTCTTTGAATTGTATAATATTGTTTTACCTTTAAATAAATGCGTTTTATGAAACATATTCATGACTTAGAACAGAAGTATTGCAAATGTTTCTGTTTAATAGCTTCATCAAATAAAAGAGATGCAAAACATCTCATTACCAATGATAAAAACATTTGAATTTTTAGAAAGATTTAAAAACCAATCCTTATATCAATCTAAAAAAATGTTTTTCGTTTACATCAATTTAATACATTTTTAAATCGAGTATCAAAATAAACTAACTGAAAAATTTACCACGTATTGAATTTAAAAAAAGTTTTTAACCAGCCAAACTATTAACAGATAATGAATTTTACATTATATCTATGTTTTTTATGCATCATAAGAGCAAAATGTCATCGTAACCAATATTATGCAACTTTAAGATTTTAATAAAGATTAAATTTTCAAAATGAATCCTTATCTTATCTATTATGAACTATATATTATTTTAATTGCATATTTATCATCCTTATCTAATTACTTTGCTTCAAAGAGTTTCAAGGCGTAGAACAGTAGCTTATCAAGTACCTTTATTAATTTTATGAATATAAATATTTCATACGAATAACTGAAGAAAAAAGATATAAATATCTCATTAATAATGATGAACAATTTAAAATTTTGCCAGGACTTTAAAACAAAACAACTAAACTATTTTAAGCTACATAAACGTTTTTCCTTTTTCATACATTCAAACATTTGCATAACAAATATCAAAATCACGCCATACCTAAAATTTAAAAATATAACAAATTTATCAGTATACCAATTTTAAAACTTGTAAAAAACATGTAAACATGTCAAAATTGAATTACTTGTAAATTATATTTGTTATCTTTATATCGTTATAGCTGCAGGGTGTTTAAGGATATTAAATTTTCAATTCAAGTACCTATATTATTTATTAATAAAAGAATATTATTTCTCATTCCAATATTAATGTTTTCAGTTAAAAACCTTTATTTAAATTCAGTTCTAATTCATGAAACAAATGTTTTATTAAACTGTAGCGATTATTGTTCCGTAAAAAACAACTCAAAACAGATATATTTAAGCCATGTATCAAAATCAAATGATGTATCTGATTTAAACTATTTATCAAACCAAGGCAAATTGACCAATTCACTTCATTCAATCAAAACGTCTTTTACAGTACATTCATATTTTTTATATTTATATCATGACTGCCACATGACATCATAGTCTATATATAACATTTGTAGATTATTTTGAAAGATAAGGTTTAGAATAAAAATTCCTAAAAAGTTCATTATTATTTCACTAATATTGATACTATTATTTGAACTGCATAATTTTTCTCGCGCTTTTGTAAATACATCTAGTGAAACTTTTTAAGGACTTATTACTATAGAGAAGAAGTTTAATATATATATATATTTTAATCTTTTGTCATATAGTTACTTCTAACCATCAACTGCACAAGAAACGTAAAACATTTACTTATTAAAGAGAAAAAAATATTTTGACATTATTCTACGAAGAACTAAAATTTTAATCTAAAAAAAAAATTGTTTTTTCATTTTACACCAAATGAATACATTTTAAATTATTTTAATTACAGAGAAGGCTGTTAATTTGTATTTTTTAGTTCTGTATCCAAAAACACATGGTAAACAATTTGAATAAAAATATAATAACTCAGTGATTAATATTTTTAACACGTTTTTATTTCCTCTTAATTTTCACGAACATGTTCTTATCAAAATGACATGTATTTAATTAAAATTTTTCCTCAATGCATTCCATCATCGTGATATTTGCTGGATTTTTTTAATTCTAAGAATGTATTATTATACGAAATATATATCTCGTATTATACGAAATAACATTGTGAAAAGCAATTTTCGACTGTCATGTTTTACTAGTTGGACTGACAAAAAAAAAAAAAAAAATTAGAACAATTTTTGCTGAAATTAATTTCGTAATGTCTTGAGAATATTCTTTAATTATCCTTTACTTCACTCTCTCAAATTTTGCCATTTTAATCAATGTATTTGGAAAAGGACAACGTTATATAACTTCAAAATTGTTGTAAAAATATCGATAAAAAATTGAAGGGAACTAGAATTATCCTTTTTTATTTTCCTTGCCGTCATTATACAAACATTATTCACCAGCATTTCCTATTTACGGAATTTTAATATAATGTATTATTATAAAGTTTAATCAAACAGAAACTACGTATCGCCAATGAATGTTGTATTTTAGGTAACAGTTGAAGAAGATTTTGGCACTTTGCTTCTTTGCTTTTTGCTTGCTTTCCTATTTTTAATTTTAAGAATAACAGGTGGATGAACATAAGTTAAAATTCCTCTCTCATTACCATACCATCATTCATCTCAAATTTCTGTAAATTTAAAAATGGTTAATGAATTTTTGAATGAATGTTTAAGAAATGTTTACCATAACACACACATGATTATTATTTTCTCATAATTTTTTATAAATAATGGTATTAAATATTAACACCATTATTATACGATGGATTCGGACATTGGATGGCCCAACTTATAACTGCTATGCATTAGAATTCAGGTTCACATCCACTGCTGTCACTGATTTTAGAAATTATTAGACTAGATGGCAATTTTGCCAAAATGGAAAAATGTCCAGTATCTCCATGCGAGCTACCTTACAGGAGCATTTTTGAGGATTCCTTTCATTCAAAATTCAAATAGAGGGGCAGTTGCCTCTTAAAATTCTCCCGAATGGCTTGTCCATTTTTTTCACTTGTTCTTTGTTTCATACATAAGTGCAACATGAGTGTCATGTATGTACCACAAATCTTTGAACTCCGAAAAGTTCACAGTTTAGTTCCGTGAGCAGTTTTGACAAATTAAATAGGAATTTTTAAAGACTTGACAAAGTTTCAGCTATTAATATTTAGCTTTTTATGAAAACATTTTCACAATATTTTTATTATTTCAAAATTATATAAAAAATAATTTTCAATTTTATTTCTCAAAACTATACTTTTTGAAATGTGCGCTTATTTTACCAGCTTATTTTCCTGTAGATTTAGCACAGTTAAATCAAATTGACAAATTGATTTTTATGCTTAACTATGGTGTAGTAATTTTTACAATGCTTGAAAAACCTGCATGGGGCTATCATTGACACGATTTTCGGTGTCAATGATAGTCAATGTCCTATTATGGCATACAATCTCCAATGTGCTACACTTTCTAATATCAATAAAAGACAAATCTAAAGTAGTTTGTAATGAAATTATCCAAAACTGAATGTATTATTAAAACACTTCAAAAAGAATGATTAAAAGCAAAAACAGTAGGATAAAATGTCAAAACTATTCTTAATACTTCATTAATTCACTAATTTTAACAAAATAAGATGAACTAATGAACTACAACAATGAAAATAAATCGAGTTCTGCTTTCAAAAACAGGAAACTAATTATCATTCACATTATAAAAGATTTAGTCAACTTCCTTTTTATATTATTTTATTGACAACGACTCAATAGTATTCAACTTTCTTTCATTACCGAAAGGAAAACTCAACAGTTGTTTTTAGATAACCTGTGTCAATGAATAATTATTTAGTATGCAATAAAGTGACACCAGCATATTTTTTAAAGATTTCCATTATTCTTTAAGGTAAGTATGATAAAGGTGGAATTTTTTCATCATATGATATTATATCCCTTGGCTTCTGAGGAGATTATGCATTCAACCTGTTTTTAATTACATCCCGAGATACCCAGGGGAGAATTTATCCAGCCCAATGATTTATCGTTCTTCGATGAGTAATAAGGATCTTTTAACACAAAATCGCGAAGATAAAGACAAGTAGGAAGAAACTGGAAACAAAAAATATCGCTTCTTTCTAATTATTTTTTAAGATGGGCAATCTGCCTTGTGCATCCTCCTGTACTTCTAAGGGAGGTAATAAAAAAAATGCTGCTACTAGGATTTTAAGTAAAAGATTATTGAGTTTTCCTTTATTCAACCCATCAATATTCCATTTTATTTTATTAATTCCAATATTTTTGTTTTTTTGGCATATAGATAAGAGTAATGTTTACATTGTTGCCCTGAAAGCTGGTAGCGGCATATATATCTATATATTATATAATTTTAAACAGAAATAAGAAGTATCTTGTCAGATTTATTTTATTTGTTTCTATAAAATTTTAAAAAAGGATTTTATGAATTTTATATAATATTACTATGCAGAATATTTTTTTTTATACAAGTACTTTTAAGTTAAATTATACATTTTTCTAAGCTTTATTTAGAAATTATGTCAACATTCCTAAAAGGGAAAGCAGTACAAAATAATATAATTTAATGTTTAATCAATTATTTATTGTTTTAACAATGAATTTGCATGAAATAATCTATAGTAGAAATATATGTAATGTAATAATCAAATTTAATCTCTCTAAAATAATTATTTCATTGATAAAATGGATTGTTTAGGTTTAGTTTGTCGTTCATTTTTTGCACACTTTAGGCTAAATATATCGGGACCTACAGTTTAATATGGATTCTGAATCATTAACAAACATCTATGACCCTGCCGGTATTCGAATCTGAATCCTGTGTTAGTCAAGGCCAGAGCGCTAGCCAATGATAAAATGAGACAATTAAATATTACTATGGACTAAATATTTAATAGGGCAATTAATAATTTGGTAAATTTATTTATTTTTTAACCATTTGTCTTTGGAAAGTTGTAAGTTAAAAATGATTAATGTTTATAACATATTACAAAATTCTGAAATATTAAAAAGGAGTAACACATTTATTCAACTAATTTTCAATTATAAAAATCGCTTATTTATTAGTTCTGCACAAGATATTTATAAACTGATTGAAAAATAAGACTGTCCATATTACTCAGGGAGGTGAATATTATTTAACATGTAATTAAATGGTGCATTCAACCTAGAAGAGAGTAATGTTATGCAGGGCTGATAAGAAAAAGTTGTATTCAACAAAATGACATAAAAAAATCACATCTCCAGAACTTCAAGATTTATTGTATGTATAATGATAGTGGCAAAAAAAAATACATTTCAAATGTAAAATGCAAAAAGAAAAAGGAAATCTATTTGTAACTTATTCTTCAGGAAATTCGAAATCATAGAAGAAGGCTACTAACTGCATTTACATGAGAACAAATTGAAATATGCTACCAAAAAATGTAAAAGGCGTTTACATTTCAAGAGTTTGAACTTACTTCTCGATATTCGTCTTTCGATCAAGGAAGTTCAAAATTCCCTTCTGTTTCTGTTCTTGGAAAATAATATGCTACGGAAATAAATTTGCATATTTCTTTGATTTAAATTCTCAGTATCATTTAGAATACTGTGAGGATTGTTGCAGTTAAATATTACTACAAACACAGTTATGAATTTTATGCAAGGATTCCAAGACACTTCTATGCAAATAAACAAATATTTTAAGAAACATGTCGTGTATATAATATATCTTGTTATACCTTAAAATATCCTTTACAATCTATATCTATCTATATCTGACTTCAGCATTTTTTTTAAATGCCGGATAGTTTTTATGCAAAGCTATCAGGAATTAATAAATATTACTAATTAAAAAGTGCCTCATGAAGAATTAGGGAAGGGAGGAATTTCTGAAAGAGAGTTCCATGAAGAAATTGTAATATTTATTAATAAGGAATTAATAAATATTACTAATTCTTCATGGAACTACCATTAAGTAAAATAATATGCTACGGAAATAAAGTTTGCATATTTCTTTGATCCATGACGAATTTAGAATATTTATTAATAAGGAATTAATAAATATTACTAATTCTTCATGGAACTACCATTAAGAAAAATAATATGCTACGGAAATAAAGTTTGCATATTTCTTTGATCCATGACGAATTTAGAATATTTATTAATAAGGAATTAATAAATATTACTAATTCTTCATGGAACTACCATTAAGTAAAATAATATGCTACGGAAATAAAGTTTGCATATTTCTTTGATCCATGACGAATTTAGAATATTTATTAATAAGGAATTAATAAATATTACTAATTCTTCATGGAACTACCATTAAGTAAAATAATATGCTACGGAAATAAAGTTTGCATATTTCTTTGATCCATGACGAATTTAGAATATTTATTAATAAGGAATTAATAAATATTACTAATTCTTCATGGAACTACCATTAAGTAAAATAATATGCTACGGAAATAAAGTTTGCATATTTCTTTGATCCATGACGAATTTAGAATATTTATTAATAAGGAATTAATAAATATTACTAATTCTTCATGGAACTACCATTAAGTAAAATAATATGCTACGGAAATAAAGTTTGCATATTTCTTTGATCCATGACGAATTTAGAATATTTATTAATAAGGAATTAATAAATATTACTAATTCTTCATGGAACTACCATTAAGTAAAAATAATATGCTACGGAAATAAAGTTTGCATATTTCTTTGATCCATGACGAATTTAGAATATTTATTAATAAGGAATTAATAAATATTACTAATTCTTCATGGAACTACCATTAAGTAAAATAATATGCTACGGAAATAAAGTTTGCATATTTCTTTGATCCATGACGAATTTAGAATATTTATTAATAAGGAATTAATAAATATTACTAATTCTTCATGGAACTACCATTAAGTAAAATAATATGCTACGGAAATAAAGTTTGCATATTTCTTTGATCCATGACGAATTTAGAATATTTATTAATAAGGAATTAATAAATATTACTAATCCTTCATGGAACTCCCATTAGGAAAACGATTTTCAATTTTAAAAAAAGTCTAATTTTTCTCTAAATGTCCTCCAAAAATTCATTATTTCCTGCTTTCCCCCTTACAGCAAACTTATGTGGCTCAACAAATATTACTACAAATAAAGTAGCTCGACAAAAAATATTACTACAAATAAAGTCACACGATGTACAAATGTTATGATATTTATACAAGAATTCCAATATACTCTTATACAAATAAACAAATATTTGAAGAATCTTGTCATGTACATAATATGTCTTGTTTTATCTTAAAATATCATTTATAATCTATATTTATCTGTATATCGATGCAACAATTATCTTTTAAAAAATGCCAAATAGTTTTGCATAATAAATTTAATTATTCATGGAAAACGATTTTCAGTTTAAAAAAGGGACCAATTTCCTCTGACAGTCCTCTAAAAGGCATTATTTTTCCTCCTTCTACCCATACAACAAATTTATAATCTTGTAATAAAATTGTCAGAAGATATCTTTTTACATTTTAAGGAAAGGAAGGAAGTTACGAATTCCCTTCTATTTCTGTTCTCGAAAAAAATATGCTACGGAAATAAATTTGCATATTTCTTTGATTTAAATTCTCAGTATCATTTAGAATACTGTGATGATTTTAACATTAAAATAATACTACAAACCAACTCACGTATTGTAAAATGTTAGGAATTTTTTACAAGCCTCCCAAAAAAATTTTCTGCAAATAAACATAAATTGTAAGAATCATGTCATGTATATAATAAGCTTTGTTATACCTTAAGCACGCCTTCGTGGCGCCACTGGCTAGCATGTTCGGCTGTTAACCGAAAGGTTGGTGGTTCGAGCTCACCTGGGGGAGTTAATCGTTCTCTTCATAGCTGGAATCGTATCTTAAGGCCTGATGGCCGAGTGACTAGCACTCTGGCGCTCAGTGCCACAGGTTTTGGGAAACAGTTACACAACGACCTGAGATCAGTTACCTCTTTGATAAGAATCAGTTGCCCCTTAATGTCCTCACAGAATGCACCATTTCCTGTAACCGTAAAGGAAATTACGCTCAATCTAGGTAATGCTTTGTTAGGCTTTGTAGACCTGATTTAGCATATTCTAGACCATGGAACCAATTAAAAACCCATATTAATAAATCATGGGTTAAATGATGACACCGCAAATGCCTAACATTTGAAATTTACTTAACCTTTCCTGGCTTCATTTACAAACGTTTTCATTTCACCTTATAATTAACAATTAATGTACGGAAATATTCATTCAAATTAAAATTGTAAAGTCACTATTTATAATGATTCGAATTCAATTCCGTAGATGACAACCGTTGCAATTACTATTTTCAGAAATGATGAGACATGATGGAGACAATTTGTATAAATATCTCGAATCGAAAGTCGGGCTGTGTGTTGTATAATTTTCGGGTTTTTATACCATTAAATACTCGAAGGCGGGACAGTAACCCATGTCCTGGAGGGGGTCCGGGCTAGAATAGCTCTACTATAGCCCATGCATGTCATAAAAGGCGACTAAAATTGGTACTCAGTGCCACGGTGGGGTAAAGTCCCACTTCTCCCTTTAGGTGCCCCATGTCTTTGTGTCACAAAGCCAAGGACAAAAAGAAGCTGCACTTTTTACTTCTCACCATGACTCGTTTAGATCATTTGAGAACACACGGACTCATGCACTTGAACTAGGTCTTGCTATCGGCCAAATGGGATAAGAAACAACAACAGTTGTAATATGCTCTTTTTATTATCTGAATCCTTCTTTCGTTGACTATTTGGAACATACATAATTGGAAAAAGTCTAATAATATATCATAAAAAATATACATGTTAATAACGAGTAAAATGTTATTAATTCATATGCATTCAAAGGGGATATATTTAATAAATTGATACATCATCTAATATTATACGAAAGTTTGTAATTAAATCTATAAATCTTTTTGTTTGAGTTTTAATTAATTCTTTCACTGTTCAGTGTTCAGTGTTGTGAATGAAAAGCTGTATATAAATGGCAGATAATTTAGTTTCCTTTTATGTAAAATACCACGGCCGAAATTTCGAAAATTATGTGGAGTTGGTGGAGATGTTGACAGAATCTCGTATCGACAATCAAACCGAGAGATATGAGCTTTCTTTAGTCCTAAAATAAATTATTATATCCACTTCCTTTTTTTTACAATAGAGTATAATAGTTCCAATCAGATGCATTGTGACAAATTAAATTAGCTACATTATACTCCCACAAAACAACGAATTTCAGTGGAGCTACTAATGAATAAGTTCCTAAGAGAAATAATTTCCTTAATTTACCTTATTGTAGGAACTTAGATCCTCCTATGAGGCATCCTGAGTAACGCTGAATTTGCTATGCTTCTGTTATTCTACTGCTGAATGCATATAAAGAAATCAAAATGAACATGCCATTATAATTAAAAATAGACCTATTTAATGACAATATTCAATGAATCCAAATAGAAGGGCATTTAAACTTTCTTAAAAAAATTATAGCCTACTAATTGTAATTATCTTAAAAAATGCTTATTATTACGCTTTAGAATTACACTGACAGATAAATCTTATTTTCATTTCATACAAATAAATAAAACTAAATCAATAAATCTTTTTTTTAACCACCGATTTTGTTACAAAATTTTTTATCATAAATATAGCAATATCGTCTTTAACATTGTACATTTTCTTCTCATTTCTTTCTTTTAAAAGCAAACATTATTTCTGAAACCACTTTTCAATATTTGGTTCTGCTGTATTTATTTTAAGAACGAAATAATACTCCTCTGCTGGACCATGACCAAAATAGGAAGATTTCTAATCAAGCCAAGAGTCTACTCGGAAATCTATGAAAACATTACTCGGGTAATTTACTTTATTCCTTATCTCCCTTATTTTGAGATAATGTTTAAAATATCTCCATACTTTCTGATTTAGGTTTCATAATTTTTTGCCCTCTTCCTTGATTAAAAGCAGATAAGAAAATATAGGGGAAGATAATAGATTTTGGAAAGTTTCTTTGTAGCATAGAAGGCTTCTTTATTGTTTATGAGTTAATTAAATTAAGTAATTGTTATGATACAAAAGCAATTTAGGGTAATATAAACATCTTATTTTTATATCTACCAAAACTTTATTAAAAAAATCAAATTTTAAGTCAGTTTTTATTGTAATATAATACCATCAATATTTGAATTATTTTTATTTCAAGTATAAATTAAAACACAATTATTTGTAAGAAAATATTTAGAATAAGTTATAATAATCTATAATTATGTTTAAGAATAAGAACTTTTACTAGGAAGTTATTACTTTTTCTGGAAATTAAATGAGTTTATGTCTAGCAAAGTGCCATTGCTTCTATTGACTTATAGTACAAAAGATAAATTATTTGATTCATTATTTCGATTGTTTTCAATTATTTGATTCATTATTTCAAATGTTTTCAATTATTTGATTCATTATTTCAAATGTTTTCAATTATTTGATTATTATTTTGATTGCTTTCAATCATTTGATTATTATTTTGATTGTATTCAATTATTTGACTAGTATTTTTGATTATTCGATTATTATTTTTGATTGTTCGATTATTTTCAATTTTCCGATTATTTGATTATTTTCGATTGTTTGCGATTATTTGATTATTTTCGATTGCCTTCAATTTTCCGATTATTTTCGATTGTCCTCAATTTTTCGATTATTTTCGATTGTCTTCAATTCTTTGTTTATTTTTATTATATATTTTTTATTATTGCTGTTTTGACTGAAATCCAATATTATTTTGAAATATTTTACAATTTTATTTTATAATATTACATATTATTTTTAGTATAAAAGAATGTGTTTGTATGTAGAATAATCTTCAATATTTTATCATTTTATCCTAGTTATTTTTAAATCAATTTTACTTTTATATACTTAAGATTAAAATAATTGAAAGAAATGATAAGTGTAACTTGAAATAAAAAGGTAATTAAATGGAACATTTTATAAGTAATATTCACTTGTATAATTCTTTTTACTGTATATTGAATTAAATATTAATTTTTAATTTTATGTATATTGAAAATTTTAACATATTTAAAAAAAAAATCAATTCGGCATTCGAAGGCATATTTTAAAAATAATAAAAAGTCACTTTCAAAAGTTACTGGAAAATAAAAATATTATTGTAATAATATATAAGTAATTTAAATATGGTACTTCAAAATATGAATGATTATAGTAAAAAATTTTAATTATATGTATTTTTAATATACATAATTTTAGCAATTTAATAAGAATTAGAGTTGTTTAATAATCCTGTTAAAATTACTTTAATTGTTTCAATAATGTGATGTTACAAAATTTTACATAAATACGTTCTAATATTTTTTTTTTTTATCAATTCTTTGTATGTCTTTATATATCTTTTGTTAATTTTTTTGTTGTTTGTAACTGAAAATTCTTTATTGCTTACTTATTTGAATTTTTAAGGCAGATGAATACGAATAGGAAGAAACATTAATATAAATATAATTTATAGTTTGAATAATAAATTTTTAATCATTCAAATCTTTAATGGAAAAGATTTGGTTTTATATAGATTTTAAAATTGTGTCAGAATTTAATTTGTAGTTTTAATATGTTTCATTTTGATAAACAGCAGATGAAAAAAAAAGCAATTCAGATAGAATCATAGTATATTTTATAATTTTTAATCATTTAAGCATTCCCATTTTTTCTTTTCTTTTTCTCAAATACAGTTTGTATAAATTGTACCTTTGTAAATTTAAGAAAAAAATTAATGTATATTAATTTTCAGAATTGATTTCTAGAGAATAACAGATATTTAAAAAAAGAACTAATCTTTTTTTCAAAATAAGTGCAAATAGAAATATTTTATTTCTGATGTAAAATTTAATTAGTTGTACTCTGACTTTTATTAAAAGAGATTTGTATAGTTCAAAAACATGTTTTTTCGTTTTATGAAAGAATAATTTTCAGCTTTTTTATATTCGAGTATTGACAGATATTTTCGTTTAAATGTCAATTTTTCAAAAGAAATATATTTATTATAAAATATTCTTTTTGAATTAATTTCTGGATACAAAAAAGCAAAAATTATAATTAATATAAATTCTCAATTGTTCTATCATTGAAAATTTTTTTTTTTGATGATTTAACATTAAATATTTAAGAATATTCGATTATCCAACTTATTCGAGTGTGAAATTTTTTGAATATGAAGAAGCTGACCTTTATTATGTATTAAGCAAGTGGGTTTTACTTAGAATTAAACTCTTAAATCGCTTGAAATTCTTAAAATTAAGAATCATAAATAATATTATTCTTATAAAAATGTGCTGAATTTTGTTGTTTCAACTTCATTATTTGATTACTTTTTACAGCATATAAATTGACAAAATGTATTTCTCAATTTTTAAATTAATGTAATGTTTTGCAGTTTAATTCTAATATATTTTAGACAACCCTATTTACTTGTGTGAAATAATGAATTTAATATTTAATTAAACATTTATATTTCATGGCAAATGCATTGAGAATAAATTATCAAACTCCTATCTTTTGAAAAAATCTCCTAAATTATCACAAACTTTTATCTTTGAACAAGGCTATATGGGAGACTAAGTGATAAAGATAATAATAGTTTGTAAGATGTGAAAATATAATCCTTTTAGAAACTTAAAATTCAAAGTAACAGAATATTATCCCCCAAATAAGTAACTTGGTCAACTGAAAATAAACCTTTTTAAAATATGTCATTCGATAATTTGGACAATATAAGTATCGTATAATTCTTGGGCGATTTCGTTTAAGATTTAAATCAAGTCTGTAAATACATTACGACAACAAAATTCAACACCAAGAAGATGTGAACAGAAAAGAGGCAAATCAGTAGGTAAATGAAACTCTCCGAATTATGTAATCATGTGAAACTTGAAGTTGTTCATCCCAATGCAATTCAATGATAAGGAATGAACCAACGGATCTAACAATAATCGCTATGTTGGTGAAAGTATTGTGAGGAGGAGACATTCCTATGCAGAGGTGCCAGATAGACACCTTAAGATAGCCAGATAGACACCTTAAGATAGCCAGATAATCAGATAACGTGACGTATTCTTAACAGAGGCAAAGGTGGTTAGAAGACAACGTGCCACCTTTCATGGGTGCCCGTACGGCCAGATATAGTATTGTAGACCAATGCATCCTCTGACAATCATTGTGATTCCGCAATATGCTTCTGTCGATCTGCTGCAAATGGGCAGGACATCCTGAATAGTCCCAGGACAAAGAAGAAGACTATTAGGCACCAGTAGTTTGTATTCTTTGCACATGTTAAGAAGACTGCCCTGAAACAGCATAGACAACAATCTATAATAGTACAATGCCAGATACATGCAGACACGAGTATCTTCAAAAGAGCACTTCATATGAATCTTGTTGCAGTTAAGATTACAGAAAAAGAAACGATGTCAAGTGTGTAAGTGTTTTCCATTGAGAGTAAGATGACTTGGTGGAAATTTTCCAGATTTTCACCCATACATAAACCTCAACTATGGGGCACTTATCCTTATAAAGAGATCCCGGAAATCAATGGCCACCCATTTTATCGCCCATTAGAGTGTCGCTCGTGGTATAAATAAGTGCAGCATGATGCTCACCAATGTATAACAAAACTCTCAATAGAAAAACCTGCAAAAAGTCAATAGAAAGACTCAAATAAAATGTTTTGCATATTTCAACCTTTAATACATTAAAAAGAGTCCATAACAAACAAAAAAAGTAATACAAACACACACAAATTTGAATTAACTGAAGAATAAGTATTTCGAATTAAGAATTGCACAAGACATGTAGCAAGGATACATAGTTTCTGTGCCATTTCAAAATTATCGATTCTTCCCCTACCCCCTCCACACACACACTACTGTCCAAAATTAAATTACTAAATACACACATTTCTATTTCCAACAGAAAATATGAAACCCGTGTCCCCAGAGGTCCTGTTTTTCTGGGATCTATTTTTAGTCTGGGATTCGGGGAACGTGTCCTGACCTCTGATTCCTCCAGAAAGCTCCCAAGTGTTCATTTGGATTCTTCTTCGCGATTGCATTATTTCGAGAAAATCAGGCCCTAAGTGAGAAGGGCCGCTCGAACAGCTGGGGCCAAGTAAATAATGGAAGAGGTTTCCATTCATTAAATGCGGTTTTATTACATCATTTTAATTTTTTTCATTCTGATATTTGAACCTTCTGAATTTATCAACGAAAGAGGTATTGTTAAAATTTTCAATTCACACTTTCTTCATTGACGCAACAGGCTAATGATGAGTCAAGGTCGTCTGTCTCTTACCGATTTATTCCTTTATTGTGTAAGGTTGTCAGCATTACAGTTTCTACAGTCTACAGTCATATAAAACACTCTACAGTCGTATAAAACTGGGATCTACTGTTTAAAGTGGATTTAGAGCCACTAAAAACTTCCATATTATGTCCGGAACTAGAACCGGAAACCTGTGGCACAAAGCGCCAGAGCACTAATCACTCGCCCTTCAAGTCCAAAAATTACTTGTTGAATTCGAGGTTTGGTTGTTGCTCTGCGATCATTTGTGGACCACTAGGGCTAATCAGACAGAGACCTACAGGTTTAAGAGGATTCCAAACCATTACAAATATCAATAGAACCGCCTGGATGGGCTCCTCAATCCTGTGCTAACCAGCGTCAAAGCATTAGCCACTCGACCATCAGAATTCAAATATTAACTTTAAAAAATCTTTAAATTACCTTCAAACTATTGTGGCATGAATTATTGTGGTGCTTTCCAACAAATTTTACGTATGGATTTTTATGTTTTGATAAATAATCAACAAAACTTTGAAAAATTGCAAATTGTACCATCAGTATCTTCTTTGGGCGATTAGTAATATGGACATGTAGTATAAGGATTTTGAAAAAAAATCTGTTTGCCTTTTTCTGGATGTGGACCTAAACTAATATGCTTGTGGAAAACAGCGATTATTCTTAAGTAATTTGATATTTGAAATTGCAAAAATTATGTCGTTTTGCGAATATTTCCAAGAATAATGAAGTGGAATTAATTTTATATTCTTCAAATACTATTTCTAAATCTGAATAAAGCAAATTTCAATTAATGTAAATTTAATTTAACATACGATTTAATATTTTAATCTATTACTAAAAATTTAAATGGTTTCTTTATTTTAAAATGATCATGCTCATATTCCCTTACAAAATCAGCGGGCTGGTGGCCAATTTGGCTAGCACTCTGGCCTTTGGTACCACAGGCTTTACTTTCGAATCCTGGCAGTGACAAGGATGTTTGTTGGTGGTTCGGAATCCACGTTAATTTGTATGTCTCGTTCTAATTAGCCTAAATAGTACAAAAAAATGACCGTAGAGCGACAAATCGAACCTACTTTACAAAATCAATGTTTTTCAATGTCGGATAATTTAGACGGAGTCATATTCAACCAGAATGACAGATGTGTTGCCGATTCAATGTTATTCATGGAGTACAGCAATTGATGTGTGTGTGTTCCAGCAAACCCCAAAAATTATAACGTCCTGATTTTTCACTGAATTTATTGTTGTGCTGATTTTATTAAACTTTATTTTTACTGATTCTTCATTGAATTTTATTTGTTGTGCAGCCAAAAATCACGAAAAGTTTGTCACTATTTTTTTTTAACTAAATAAAAGCCTTATTTTGTACCTGGCTCCATCTGGGGACGTGATCTCTTCATATATATATTTTATTCCAATCTAGAATTTTTCTTTAAATCAAAGTGGTAAATCCTTGAAATGCATGCAATTTGGCTCTTCAATAAATTGGCTAGTTTCTATTTATTTATATTTATAAATAGTAATTCAGAATAATTTTTTCCTTTTGCAATTTAAGTTCAGGTTCATTTATGTCATTTCTAGATGACCTTTAATAAAGGATGGTTTGCACTTTGCACTGATTTTTGTTTTTGTTTTTGTTTTGTTTATCATAATTAAGTTTTACAAAACTAAAAATGTTTTATTTTAAATAGACGGATAACCCCAGGTCACATCAATTAGTTTTACAATAAAATTTTTATTGACTATTAATTGTACAGGTCAATGTCTTGTTTAGTATTTGGCCCTGGAATATTTATTAGTTGTATCGGTTAATGTGCTTGTTTAGTATTTTGCTTTTGGAATATCTTTCTATCTGTCCCATTAAAGGGTCTACAATTTATTTTTTATTTTTAAGTTACACAGACTTGGACAAAATATTATGTGGTGTGTAGGTAATCATTGAATTTTTCCTACAATAAAATTATATTCTATTTTTTAAAACAGAAAGAGCGACAGTTATTGATCCTTGAACTTGAATTGTACTTTCCAAATGAACAATTTTTCAAAAAGGTTCTCTCGACACTAGTGTACGAAACGACAACAAAATTACTTTTGAGAAACAAGCTGTAAACAAGTCATCCAGTGAACAGCAACAGAAAACAGAAGGAAACAAGTGACTGAAAAGGAGCTTTCTTGTATTTGGGGATCGAATCACGCTCTATTTGGAACATTGTTCGTTATTTTTCACCGTCCGAATGATCCAGTGAAGCGCAAACGAACGCAAAAACGACGGGAAACAAAATATATTGATTAATTTATAGCATCCCATGATTCTTCGCAATAAATTACTAGGGATCAGACACTCAGCTTGCAATGTGAACTTTCTGAAAACGTCCATCCTTTTTTTTGATGCTGTTGTTGTTACTATCTGAGTTATTTTTAGAAAAGAAACTTACAGTAAGAATTTATAGAATCGATCTTTTTTTTTTTCAATGTCAGGGACTTTATATGAGATCATTCGCTAAAGACAAATTATATATTTTACACATTATAGAGGGCCTGATAATAAGTAGGTAAAAGGGATTTGTGTGGAGAAATTGATGGTTTATAAACAAGGTCTTTATTGTAACACCATAATAAATTGTACGGTGTAAGTCGTCAGGGGATCTTGATGGCCAAGTAACTAAGGGTAAATTATCGTTACCCTCTCCTAAGTAACTGCAAGCACTCAAAGTTCAGTTGGTCTTATTTTGTTAAACGATGAAATTGCAAGCATAGTTATATGTTATCTTATTACTATTACAAAAGCGACCGTATAATTTTTTTTTTTATGATATCCATAAACATTTCAATTTTGTTGAATCGACCTTAATTGTACGAGGTCAGGTTTAAAACACTAGGAAGGTTTCTTTATTTCCATGTATCATTGATTTTGTTATTTGCAATAGATTTTAAAATAAAATTTTTAAACTCCCGATCCTTCATCTATGCTATTTCTTGATTCCATCAAATTTTATATTGTCAATCTTTTATGTCAAAGGTACTACATTATATAATCAGACAATTAACATGAAATCATTTCGTGCTTAGCTTAATATATTTTTAACCAACGGATTGCAAATGGAAATTTAGAAAACTTTAAAGTTTCATTTAAATTTTATTAAATCCAAATTAAAATTTCATCTTTTAATTATCCTCTTGTTTTCGTTTAGCTAGGCAAATTAATACAATTAGTCGCTGATGCGATCACATGTGATATATGTAACTAAAGATATGAGAAAAAAGCATGCTTGAAAAGAAAAAAGAAAGTAAGCATTCCCTACCATTTTTACCTTTACGATTACGACTCGATAAAAACTAGTGGAAAAAAATGTGATACTGTGATTTTTTCCGTCTGATTAAAAAATGATTAATTATATTTCTGTTCCAATGAATTTAAATTTGTATACAGAAGATGTTAGTTTGTTTGGTCGCTCTACGGTCATCTAATTAGACCGGAAACTATAGCTTTAATTGGATTCCCAACCCCTAACATGCATTCCCGCCACCGCCAGGATTCGAACCTGAAGCTTGTTGTACCAACGGCCAGAGCTCCAGTCAATCGGCCATCAGGCCGCAGAAGAGAAATTAAGATTACATGATTAAGATAAAAAAAATTATGTAATGAAAATAACTGTCGTGTCATTCGAGGCATAGACATGCGAGGTATGGGTCAAACTTGGTCAGACTTTGAAAATATCCTCCCTGGTTCTGAAACACAATCACCAGATCACTCTGACCAATCTTAATTGTTGTACTTATAACTATACTGCATATTTATATACCAATTTCCCCCTATCTATAACACTAAGCAAATTTTCTGTTGAAAAGCGATCTACAACTATAACCATGTTCACTTTGTCGACCACCCTCCTCTGCAGAGGCTCCCATTGTCCACTGATTATCTGTGGGCCGCTCAGCCCAGCCGCTTGACCGTTAAGCGAAGGAAGGACGTCAGCAAATAATTTGCAATTAAAAGGTCCTCTCTGGGTCGGTTAGGTAAACAGCTGGCGTGCAGCTCAGAAAAGGGGGGATGGGGGTGGGAGGTTGTCGATGGGCGCGATAATGGGGTGGTTAATCGCCTGACGCAGCCCGGAATCGAAACGCCACCGAATTACCAAATGGTTTACTACCGGATACTTACCGAATTGCAACCCCCCTGATAGTTTTGTTTCGCCCGTCCTCACGACTGGAATTTTAGGAAGCTTTCGGTGAAGATTCTGTGCAACCAGCTACAAGGCGACGAAGAGGGAAATTCTGGTTTGGATTGAATGGAGTCTCAGTTGTATCATTAAACAGTTTCAATTGCGAGTAAGTTTTAGAGGGAATTCCCTATTTTTGAAGTGAAAATGGATAGAGGGATTTTATAGATAGATTAACGATAGATATAGAGATTTTTTGTTTACATAGAATAATATATTACACGTGCATTATTTTCTAATCACAAAAATAATACTTTGTAAATTATTTTTCGCAACATTTTATCAGATAATTTTATTGTTTTTAAAAATATGAAAGAAGTAAATATGTTAGGTAAGTTACACTTTCTAAAAAACAAAAAATTACACATACTTTTAAAGACAAATTGAAACTAAAAAAATTATATATAATTATTAAAATTATATTATTAATTTTATTCTCCCGTGTCGTCATATTGTTTCATAGGTAATATTATAAAACCGTGGTACTTAAAAATTACATACAAATATCACATTTTTTAAAACCGGTTTTTAAATAAATCATTTCAATATTTTTTATTATTAAATAAATCATTTCAATATTTTTACTTAACAATTTTAACATTTTTATTTTTATGCTACATAGGAAATACATAAATGAAACCAATAGATTTTGTAGCTTTAACCACACTTTTTAAAAATATTTTTAGCATTTAATTTTTTTAGTAATAATTTAAAAGCATTTCAGCTTCTTTTAATTAAATTTTGGCTATTCTAGAAGCTATCCAATAGAAAATAACCATCCATTTTAAAGGGGAAACGGGTAGATCGTTTATTTGTTAGGGATTCTATAGTCAAATATAAATATACACGGGATAACACCATTTTTGAAAAAAAAAATTTATATGATTTTTTAATGTTATGTAATTTAAAATACTAATTATTAAAAATTAAAAACATGTGTATTAAAAATAAAATACATTCAAAATACTAATAAAAATTCGTCATTTAAAACATTTTGTTTAAATCAGTCTGACTTGGCTTCTAGCCAATAGCTTAGTCTGATAAACACGTTCATTAGATTTATATAATTTAATTTTATGTATTTGCTATAATTAATTTAGTCAAGGTATTATTATCCATCAGAGTGTTTTAGAATTGCATCACTGGTTAAAAGTGTAATGTAAAAAGCGAGACATGTCCAATTCCTTTTCAATCCAAGTCCTTTTCCCAATCAGTTTTATTGCTATTTTTAATTTCCTTCAATGCAGAATTCAAATAGTTAAAAATTAATAACAACCATACGGGTGATAACAAAATTACAAATAAAAAACAAATTTATATTAATTTTATACATTTATTTTATGAGTGCAGTATTAAAGACAGCAGAATCAGAATTTCTGGCATCTTCATTGAAAACTTCCGAACTATAACTTACGAAATATTGAATATACGCAGCTTTAAAATTTTGTTTGAATGTGCAAAACAATTACAACTATAATTTAAACTAATCAAAAAAGGAAATTTTAACCATTTTTAGGATACCGTGTCCCCTTAAACATATACATCGTGTAACTCGTATAATTGTATATCATCCTATAACTCGTATAATATTAATCGTATAATAAAACCATTTTAACCAATTTTTGGATACTGTGTCCGCTTAAATATATTCATCATATAACTCATATACTAGTATAACTCGTATAATAGTATATCATCCTATAACCCATTACTATTCATCTGATAATAAATTCAAAATGTAAATTAAATTAGTGAGAGTTAAAATATGTCGTTTATTCTATTAAAAAGTCACCATTTGAAATCAATAAACATATGATCAATTTGTTTAACATATTAAAATCATTATTGTTCTTTTTAATTCAAATATACATTGCAATAAAAAATGTAATTTTTTCCAGTCATATATACCGAAAATTATTTTATTTCATCAATAATAAAAAAATGTCTTTAAAGAAATGTATTCAAAAAATTATGACTACAAAAGAAAATAAATCATGGTTATTTAGTAAAAATATAAGAAAAAAATATTTCTTTCAAAAAATCAAATATCAGTGAAGTAGAATAGGAGATAGGAGAAATTTCTTTTTTTTTTTACATAATGCACAAATTACTGATTGAATAAATATAGAAATGTTGTCATGGAATTCATTTACATCTTTATGTTTCCCTCAAACCGGATGAACAAAATATTCTAAAGCATTTCATTCGAAATGCAAGAAAAGAAATGTAAAACTTGGAACAGAACTTGTAAACGGGAAGACATTTGAGCCCTTCATTTGAAGTTTCGGGTCCATAAAACCTTTTGGAGGAGAACATTCGAAGCAATCGTCGAATAACGATATTTCACCGCCATTTTCTGGAATCGAAATGCACGAGATTTCTGGAATACAAAACGAGAAAGAAATAATGACGAAGGAAATATCGTTTGGTGTGTAGAATCCAAAATTTAAAGTTTCAATACAGGGATGTGTTCTTCGGAAATGGGATATTTTCGTAATTCACGTACAGAAAAAAAAAGTTAAATTTCACTCTCAAATTCGACTTTCGCTATAAATGCAAGGTTCGAGCTACCATGTTAAAACGTTTTATTATCGTCTTTGCTTCTTTTTTTTGTGCTTCTTTTACTCCCACGATAAACGCAAACAAAATGCCACGGTCTTAAACATTGCGCTGAATGCCCAGACGAAGTTTTGTTTAAAATCGTTCTTTAGTATTTCGAATTTTGTTTCAGTGATAGTAAAAAATTTAAATTGTTTTTGTCCGTAGTTATTACTTTGTACAAGAAACTTTGATTCCAATAAACCTGATCCAGTTGTGTGTGTGTGTGTGTTAGGATATAATATGATAGCATATACAAAAAAAACCTTTAAGCTTAATATGCTAGCTAATAAAGTTATGCTTTGAAACTAATAATTAAAAAAAAATGTAAACTCTTTTATTAAAATAGCAAAAATATAATAATTTAAAAAACATTAAAGTTTTATCAAAACATTGAAATAAAATTGAATTTCTCGAAATTCTTCTAAGTCAGTAGATATTTTTTAAATTTATATTCTACATGTACAAAGCTGTCAATCATCTTTTAATGTACAGTTTTAAGTAAAATTTATAGTTAAATGCCGACACAATACATAAGAAATTCAAAAGTCATTTGTAAACGGCATCCGAGATAAAAATTCTAAATTCATTGTAAAATAAAATGTTTGACTGCTACCAAGTAAAAGTTGAATACTTTCCTGAAATCAGTAACCTAAAAAATCAGTAAACATCAGTAACCGAGCTCTTCATTTCCTATAATTACTAAAATATAAGTATTTAATCATGAAATAAAAATTCATAGTGAAAAAGCGAGGAAATTCTAAACTATTATATACTGATAGAATTTGAAAATTAAATTTTTAAATCTGGGTAAGAAATTTAAAGACTTCTGACGAAATAGGATTAACTAAAAATCTACCATTACCATTTTTTGGATGACTGAATTGTTGTGTAACGCGAGATTATCGAAAAGTGCTTTTAACTTCTTTTTCTTCATCTCTGTAACCTGGCGTTTCTTAATAGATGCCACAATCACGAGTTATGATAAAGAGATAATTGTCTTCCAGAAGGGTTATGAGGAGTAATATCATCTTAATTGTAAATTAATCAATTTCATCCCTTTTTTATGATCTTTTAATTTTCAATTTTATCAACTAATTGGCAATGTGCTGATTACTAATCTTTTTTTAAACATTTCTAGTCTGATGATATTGTTATTGATTGCAAATATATTGGTTTAATTGAAATGACATTTTAATAGACTCTTGAACTCATTTATTGAAAGTTAATTGACTAAAATTCTTAACATTTTTAAGGGGTTATTGAGTTATTGATACTCTTCTTGGAAGTTCCCCTAGTTTTTAATTATTTTATCTTTATACGTTACTTGGTGAATTTTGTACAAATTCTAAAATCTTACAAGATCACTAAAGTTGTCTCCAAATTTCTTGCAGAATTAAATCAAATTTACTACCAATATGTATAGTAATATCTATATTGTTTATTTAGAAATACTGACATAATTTGATTCAAGAAGGCAATTTAACTTTCTACAAATCTAACATAAAGATTTATAACCCGTAAAATTAAAACTCTGCTCATGTTTTATTCTTATTTTTTGTAAAGAAATTCAATAACTACTCAAAACAAACGTCCATGACTTAATGGAAAAAAATGTCTTACAGATAAAAAGATAAAATATACATGACTAGCCTACTTACCATGTCTGTTCTGCATCTATTAAGTCTGTATTAAATGTCTCTTAAGAGATATCGGAACATAATCATACATGTTTCTACAGGAAAGAAAGGTAAGTTTTTCAAAAAGCAGAAAATCGTTATGCGTTTGCATCTGATACGGTTTAAAGACAGTTAAGTGCAACTAAATGGGGCTTGTCGTTAACGTATAAGTGACATTGACTAATGGTTCCAGCATACCAGACGTATCTATTTCCCCACATTTAGTCTTTTATACTTCAAATTCATATAGGAAAACAAAGTTGGGCTTTTAAAAGGGAAAACTCGTCGATTAAGTAGGGAAAAATCACGATATTCTTATCTTGCTTTGAACGTTAAGTGTCGGATAAACGTCAGCGGTTTTAAAAATCTTGTTGTCGTTGGAGTTTTTTCAAGTCAGTAGGTGGAAAGGAATTAAATACACACATACTGAAATATGGATCTATGATTAACTAAAGTGTGGATTAATTATTTATTAAATGAGAAAAATATATATTTATATTTGCTATTTTTAATCTTTACCAGTATTTAGAACATTTGTAATTGTTTTTGATTAATTTTTTTTATTTCATACAGTTGGTTAGAATTTTATGCCGCTAATAAAAGCTTCCGAAGCAATTCGAATTTACACAGAGTAGGTCATGCGTTTATTAGCATTAGAAAGAATCAGCATATGTGTAGGTTGGTATGATTTGTTGAAATTGTGGTGGCACAAGCTAAAGAAATTTATGCCTGTGATACGGTTCATATTAAAAAGTCTCAACCAACAATCTCATCAGGTTTAAAAGGGAAAAAGTGCAGGCATTGATTAATATATTCGCCACCGACAAAATTGCTTCATATATTTAGACTATACATGTTTTCTGAGAATTTTAATTGTATGCATTTTTCTTTTATTTATGATAAGCTATATAAAAATTATTTTTCATAATACTTCCCTGATACTCTGTATGTACCACAACACTTTGAACTCCCCAAGTTTCACTGTTGATTATTTAGTTCCCTTAGCAGTTTTAACAAATTAAATGCCAATTCTTAAAGACTTGACA
This sequence comes from Caerostris darwini, assembly GCA_021605075.1. NCBI lineage: Eukaryota > Metazoa > Arthropoda > Arachnida > Araneae > Araneidae > Caerostris > Caerostris darwini. The sequence goes on from BPLQ01009477.1 coordinate 486,850, forward strand.
AAACGATTTCTTTATATATTTAACATTTTATCTATGCATTTAAAAAAATTTCAATTACTAAAAAAAAAAATGATTTTTCTTTCTCTTAAGTATACTTTCTTAGGAATATGCCCTTTATACATAGCACCTTGACCTCCTGTATATTTGTAATTGTAGAAATTAAATTGAACTTTAATATGTGCGCTTAGTTACGGAGGGTGTTTTTATAATGCATGAAAAACATGTACGAGGTTGCCATAGACACCACATGGGGTTTAATATTATGACATATAATATATATTAACATATAATATGACATATAATATATATTAACATATAATATGACATAATATATATTAACATACAATGTCCAAAGTGCCACAACTTCTAATAACAATAAAAAAAACAATTCCTATAATCTAATGCAGTTTGTACTGAAATTATCCAATCAGAATTACATTTATTCTTAAAACACTTCAAAAAGAATGATTAAAAGCAAAAACAGTAGGATAAAATGTCAAAATCACTTAAAATACTTCATTAATTCACTAATATGAACAAAATAAGATGAACTAATGAACTACAACAAACATAATAAATTGAGTTCTGCTTTCAAAAACAGGAAAATAATTATCATTCTCAATATAAAAGATTTAGTCAACTTCATTTTTATATTATTTTATTGACAACGACTCAATAATATTCAACTTTCTTTCATTATCGAAATGAAAACTCAACAGTTGTTTTTAAATAATCTGAGTCAATGAATAATTATTTAGTGTGCAATAAAGTGACACCAGCATATTTTTTAAAGATTCCCATTATTCTTTACGATAAGTATGATAAAGGGGGAACTGTTTTCATCATATGATATTATATCCCTTAGCTTCTGAGGAGATTATGCATTCAACCTGTTTTTAATTACATCCCGAGATACCCAAGGGAGAATGTATCCAGCCCAACGATTTATCGTTCTTCGATGAGTAATAATGATATTTTAACACAAAATCGTGAAGATAAAGACAAGTATGAAGAAACTGGAATAAAAAAAATATCGCTTTTTTGTAATTATTTTTTAAGACAGGTATGCATCGTCCTGTTCTTCTAAGGGAGGTAATAAAAAAAATGCTGCTACTGGGATTTTAAGTAAAGGATTATTGTGTTTTCCTTTATTCAACCAATCGATATTCCATTTTAATTTATTAATTCCAATACTTTTTTGTTTTCTTTGGCATGTAGATAAGATTAATGTTTACCTTGTTGCTCTGAAAACTGGTAGTAGCATATTATATATATAATTTTTAACAGAGATAAGTATCTTGTCAGATTTATTTATTGTTTCCATAAAAACTTTAAAAAAAAAAGTTTTATAATATTTGTATAATATTGTTATTTTTACACATTTTTACAAATTTTTATTTTTCAATTAAAATATAAGTTTTTGCAACCTTTATTTTAAAATTAAGTTTACATTCCTAAAAAGGAAAAAAATATATAACATAATTTTAATAATTTCTCTATCGTTTTAGAAAAGGAGTTTGCATGAAATAATTTATATCAGATATATATGTAAGGTAACAATCCAATGAAATATATTTAAAAAAAGTATAGCAATAATAAAAGGAGATAATTAAATATTATGATGGAATAAACATTTAAAAGAACAATTAATTATCTAGTAAATCATAATTTGAAAAATTGATTCCTTTTTTTAACAAATTAAATCTTTCCAAAGGTTACTAGTTCCAGCCTCTATCTAGTAATCTGAAAAGATCCATACGTATTACATATTAAAAAAATTTATAATGTATTAGAAGGAAAAGCATATTTATTCAACTAAGTTTCAATTGCTAAAAATGCTCATAGGAAATTGCGCATGCGTATCTGTAATAATGTTTCTTATGAGCATGTGCGCTAGGGAGAAAAAAATACCGTATTATAAAAATACAGTATGCAAAAACTCCCTAATATTACATGCGTAAATCTGGAGATCTATTAAAAACATTTTAAGATTAGAAAAATACCACAAAAAAATTTGACAGATTGCCAGTTTTGCACATGATATATCTTTAAATAAGTCATCAAAATAAATAAATGCCTCTCCAATTAATGCGTTTTTTTAGTCATCTTAAATTTTAATTACTTTTAAAAGCAAACTTCTTCAAGCCCCATGGTGGGCCAAGATTGCTTGTCTACTGGCAGATTCCGAAGCATGAGATGGTTTCTTTTTGCAGGGTAATGTTGTCATCTCTGCGCCACCGCTCTACAGTCACGTTAGACTGGGACTACGGTTTAAAGTCTATTCCAAAACACTTCAAACAAGCAAGGCCCCACCGGGTCACGAACACAAAGCGTGTAACACTGAGCGCCAGAGTGCTAGTTCAATCAGGACCCTAAAGTATACTTAGAATTATAAAATAAAAATTTTTTTTTTATAAATAAAACATATTTTCTGAATTAAAATTTATTGCACCTAAAGTTTTACTTTCAAAATATTAAACGACAAATAAACCATAATATTTAGTAAATTTAAACAAAATAGTAGAATTTTTTTTATTTTAAATGCTTACACAATCGAAACTATTAATTAATTAAATAAATACAAATCACTTTAAAGAAAATATTTATTTGTGTATTTAACAGCTTTACATGACAAAAGCAGTTCCCATTATGTTCCAGTATTGAAAAACAAGTAAAACAGTAGCTTTAAATAAAAGATTTTCATTTAGAATATTAAATGACAAATGAACCATACAAATTTAAACAAATAGTATACAATGCTGCATTTATAATAAAATACAAATCTAAACTATTTATTAATCAAATAGATACAAACTTCAGCAAATATTTGATATTTAAACCATACGTAAAATTAAAGCAAACATATTATCACTTTAAAGAAGATATTTATTTGTGTATGAAACTGTTTTGCATGACAAAAACATTCCCATTGTGTCCAACAATAATAAACACGTAAAATATTAACTTTATTGAAATAAAACCCAAACAAAATCAATTTCAGAATTCTGAAATATTTAATCTGAAGCTTTTCTTATTAAATTCTTTGATATTACTTTGATAAGAACATAATTAGTTTCCTTGATCTGCCTTATTTGTAGAGCTTTAAGAATATTATATTTAGTTATTTGATTTCTTTTTGAATATTCCTTAGGGCAAACAATTGAGTTTTTCATTTAAATGAATCCATCTTTCTTTAATTCTAAAAATTGTAATCTCGCATATTTCCATTTTATGTTGAGCAATAAATTATTGTTTTCCTTTCTTTTTTGAATAGATTTGATTTTAAAATAAATTTTTCAGTGTTAATAAAAATGAATAAAGAATAAATATTGTATTACGATAAAACAAAAATTCAATATCCGTTTTGCAAATAAATGCCAGGATTTAAATAAATTCGTTTGGGGAATTAGAATTCTAAAATATTCTCACTTTGCTTGAATTGAATAATATAAGTCGAATTTGTTGGGGCAACGGGCAACGGGCGTACGGATTACGGAGTTCCTAGGTGGCTTTAAGAGCCACAATACTTAACATCTTAATTTAGTTAAAAAATTTGCACAAAATGAAGTTGCTTAAATTATAGAATATTAATAAAAGAAGATTAAAACAAATTAAAATTTAAGAAAAACACCTCCTGCTTGCTAACAATTAAAGCAGGAGATCGAAAAAGCTAAAGCTTTCGGTACAATTAGGAGTCCGTTGACGATGCCCAAAAATAAAAGATTAAAGTTAAACAAAGTTTAAAAGAAATAAAATAAAAATAAAGAAATAAAGATTAAGCAAAGAAAATAAAATAAAATGTGTGACATACAAGTTGCGTAAACACAGCTTGTTTACATGTCTGCCAACAGATGGCGCCATCAGTTTTTTTTTTAAAACATGGGTTCAAAAACCTAACCAAAGCTAGGAAAACACAGTTTTTTCTTTTAAAAATACAAAATAAAAATAAAATTACACGCGAGCAGCAAACAGATAAGATTTCTATTGAAAGATTTAAAATATACAGATTAGTAAATAAAATAAAGACTTAAACAAAGTTAAGGAATTTAAGAGTTAGAAGAAAACAAAAGCAAGATTATTTGCAATTAAGATATATAGTAAAGCTGATAAAAATATTAGGTGATTAATTTAAAATAAGCTAACAGTTTAATAAAAAGTAATTAAACGAAAGTGAACTATTAAAAATTTACAATTAAAATTTAAAATTACAACTTAAAGAGTCAGGTAGCCATGTTCTAATTTAGGTTGCACATCGTAGCAAATAAAAGTTAAGATTTAAATGCCAAAAAGTAGCAGCTCAGATTCGCTTGAAGTGATCGGAGTGACTAGATAACAGCCACAGCGGTAGAGTCGGCGGTTGTAGGTTAAAATCCACAACGCCTTTACAATGCCGGGAAAGATTCCCATTGCTGATCATAGATAGCTCTGGGTCTCTTCCTGGAGCTAGCCACATCTGGATGGTATACAGGTATTTGCCTGATCGCTTCGTTACGGATCTGAGGGCATTTAGAATGAAATGACTTAGAAATTTTGAAGATATAGTCCATAATGGGTTCTATATTCAGATCTCTGTGGAGTTGCTTCCTTCTAACAAACCACGGGGCGTTGACTATCATAGCTACCTGTTTGTTTTGAAAAACTTGGAGCTTCTTAAGATTTGCGATGGAGGAGGACGCCCAAATGGGACATCCATATAAGAGAATTGGTCGAAGGATAGACTTATACAGTAGAACCTTGTGTCTGATCGCAAGCCTGCTCTTTCGAGAAATTAGGCTCTTTAGCTTCACGCTAGCAGCAGTTGCTTTAGCAACTACTTTAGCAAAATGGGTTTTAAAGGTTAATTTAGAGTCAAAAACTAACCCCAGGTACTTATATTCAGTAACCCAGGGGACTGGCTGGCCAAAAAGAGTGACATTCAAAATAGAAACAATGTTCTTTTTGCGTGTAAACAGAAGGCACGCGCTTTTGGTAGGATTTACTTTGATTTTCCAGGTGGTCAACCAACTTTCCAAGCGAGGGATGTAATTGTTAAGCAAAGCAACGACGGAGTTTGGTTAAAACATTATAACAGTTTCTTTATGAATCGAAGAAATGTAAAATAAATTTTAAAACTAGACAATTTTTTTGTTTGAAAAAAAAATGTATAAATTTTAATGCATAAAGTATTTGGAACAATACGTTGTATAAATAAACACGTATATATTTGAATATCTCATTAGGATAATATGAGTATATAGCCTCAGGCCTGTTGCCATATTTTGTTAATTTGGTACTACTACTTAATTAATTCTACTTTAGTTTCCTAAAACATATGTTGAATCAACTAGAAAACATTTTAATACATTTATTTTATAACTGCAATTACTTTTTAATGTTTCTGTTAGAATATCTATGGACCAAAGGGAAAAAAACCAATAATTGATGATCATGGAAAAAAGAAATAATAAGGGAAACAATAAATAAAGATATATATTTTGCGAAGTATTAATAACATTCATCAAGAAAAATAAGAAAGACATTTTTTAGATATAACTGTTTATAAAAAATAATAAAAATTTAGGAATTAAAGTTAAAATCTATATTTTTAGACATAAAACCACTTATTTAGATTAATTTAGACAAATTATAGCCACCATTAATATTTTGTAAAATAAATTTATCCCATTCAGAAGCTAGTATTAGTGAATTACGAAATATATCGCTACATTCAAATCACTTAATTTGCTGTAATCTTATTTTGCGAGAATATTTTATACTGATACGAAATATTCTTGAATATACTGATATTTTATATACATTGAAACTTTATACTGATATTTTATATATATTGAAACTTTATACTGATATTTTATATATGCTGAAACGTTTTACTTTTTATATTTTATATTGATACTTTTTACCTTTTATACTTTATGCTGATGCTTTATAGTTTTTATATATTTATTTTATACTTTCTATGTTATTTTATTTATATTGATATTTTATATCAATATAAAAAGGAATCTTAATTTGTAAGAATATTTGTATCTTAAAGAATCTAGGGATCATCCTTATAATATTCAAGAACCTATAATATCAAGATATGATAATATTCAAGATCTGATAATATTCTATATGATAATATTCAAGAGATGATCTTGCTTTCAATGAAACTGATACAAAAAAGGAAATTGAAATAAAATATTTCAATCCCTTTTTAAAACATCTGTATAAATGTAATTAAAAGAAATTATGAATGGAAAAAATTAATCACGGACACATCAACATGATTTTGAAAATTATTATGCTATATGAAATAAACTAGATTCCATCTTAATATGTTTTGTATAAAAATAATAATTTAATATAACATTATTTTAATAAACGTATTTGTATGATTATAAGTTGCTCAAAATAAGATTTCTATTGGAAAGAATCAATAGATACGCATTGCTATATTGTAACATTGCAGAATATTAGATATTTCACTGCTGATGGATTATGCCAGACTATATTAGACAACGCGAATCCCCTGGAAAGACAAATACACTATTCTCGACATTTCAAAACAAGGAAAACCCTTTGCTCCCGAACATGCCCGTCCCGATCCGGAATCCTGTTCTCCGGGATTTTAACATATGTTTCATTCCCGGCTACTTGCAATCCCGATATCCCATTTCTGCTCTGCAAACAGGCTTTTCGTTTCACGAAAGAAAATTGGCCCTGACAGAATTCAACAGGAATGTTTCCGGTCGACAGGAGTTCTGGAGATTGAATCAATCAACACAGTCGAAAAGGGACGGAGAGCCGAAGTGAAGTGAGGAGAGGGATGGCATGGATTTGCCCTCGCAAGGGCGGTTGCCACTGTCCATCAAGAGAACTCATTAAGTTCTCACTAGCGAAATGAAACCCTCATTACTTAACAGAATGGCGAAGCTACCCATGAATTTGTGATTGGATCCAACTTTTGAGACAGCAATGATAAAGCCTTTTTTGTACTCGTGAGTTAGACGAAGACTAAATGGGTTTAGAAGAGGAATACAAGTTGTGAGCTGTTCTTTGAAAGTACTTTGTTTCTTTCTAAACAAATTTTATACAGCAAGAGTAAATAAGAGCAAGAGTAAGCCCAAATATTCAAATGAGTTTGACCCAGTAAATCTCAAATTTATTTCTGGTAGATCGTGGCAGTAATTTATTTAAAAGTAGAAAGCCCTTTTTTTAACGTTAGGCTTTCTCCAGTTGTGTATTGTATCTTTCTAAATGGAATGCTAGTAGTAATGCTATGTTTAGGTTATTTAACAGAATAGTGAAGCTACCCATTAGGTTGTGATTAATTCCAACGTTTGAGAAAGCGATGACGAAGCGAGTTAGAGGAAGGCTAAATGGGTTTAGAAGAGGAATACTAGTTGTGAGCAGTTCTTTAAAAGTACTTTGTTTCTTTATAAACAAATTTTATATAGCAAGAGTATCCAAAAGTTCGAATGAGTTTAACCTAATTGATATCAAATGTATTTTTGCTTCAATTGCATTTGTTTCTTTCTAAACGGAATTCTAGTAAGTTTATGATATTTAACAGAATGCAAGTTTATGATATGGGAGAAGTTATCCATTAAATTGTGATTGGATTCAACTTTTGAGACAGCAATGATGAAGCATTTTCGCATTCGAGAGTTAGGCTAAATGAGCTTTGGGAGTGATAAATGGGCTTAGAAGAGGAACTATAGTTGTTAGTAGTTCTTTAAAAGTACTTTGTTGTTACTAAATATATTTTTTATGACAAGAGTTCGAATGAGTTTGACCCAATAGATCTCAAATATATTTTTGGTAGATAGCGGATGTAATTTATTTAACAGTAGCAAGACTTTTTTTTAAACGTTAGGCTTTCTTAAGTTACATTTTCCTTCTTTCTAAATGGGATCCTAATATGTTCCTGTTATTTAACAGAATATTAAAGCTATTCTTTAATTTGTGACAATTTCCAAGTTGTGAGATAGCGATGATGAAGCTTTTACCTATTCTCTAACTGGGTTTCCAAGAGGAACTATAGCTGTGAGAAGTTCTTTAAAAGTAGTTTGACGATTCAAATGAGTTTAACCCGGTAAATCTCAAATATATTTTTGTAGATCGCGATGCAATTTTTTTAACAGTAGCAAGTTTTTTGTTCTTTTTTTAATTATAACTTTTTTTCAGTTGTATTTTTCTTCTTTCTAAATGACATTCTAGTATGTTGAAGTTATTTAACAGAATGAAGAAGCTACCCAATAAATTGTGATTAATTCCCACTTTTGGGACAGCAGTGATGAAGCTTTTTTGTATTCGTGAGTTAGGGTAAAGCTAAATGGGTTTAGAAGAGGAACTACGGTTGTGAGGAGTTCTTTAAAAGTACTTTGTTTCTTTCTAAACAAATTTTATATGGCAAGAGTATACAAAAATTCAAATGAGTTTGATGCAGTGGATCTCAAATATATTTTCGGTAATAGCTGAAGAAATTTATTTAAAAGTATTAAGCCTTTTTTAACTTTAGGCTTTCTCCAGTCCTATTTTTTTTTCTTTCTAAATGGAATTTTATGTTTTTTAACAGCATGGTGAAGCTACCCATTAAGTTGAGATTAATTCCAAGTTTTGAGACAGAGATGATGCAGCGTTTTCGCATTTGAGAGTTAGATAAAGATTTTTGGAGATGTAATATACTTGTGAGGTTTCATTCTGAACTAATTTCCCTCTTTATACAAAAAATTTTGCATAGTAAGAGTTATTCAACATTTCAAGCAATGATAGCCGCTAGATATCAAATCATTTTAATATTTGCATTAAGGATTTCCTCAGAAATAACATGTGGGATATTTTGTTTTTAATGAAGCCATTTTTCTCCTATTTAATTTTCATTTTTATTGGTGTTAATTTTCATCAATTTTAAAAAATAAATCATAACAGTTTTAATTTTTAAAATTTTAAATAGTAAAACATTCATTTTTCGAATATATTTCAAAATATTCATATTCATTTTAGAAAGGAACTATTTCATTATACATTATATATTTTAGTGCTTAAAAATTCATTACTATTTCATTATACACTCTGCGTATTTATTCTTTAAAGTAAAAGATATTTCAGATTTAAGAAGAAAAAAAATGAAACTATTGTCTTTCAATGTCTTTTGTGTAACTAATATTTATTTAAAAGGAAGTAGGGATATTTTTTTGTATTGTTGTGAGCATTGTACTAATAATTTTCTTTTGAAATATAATATTTCTATTTTCTACTATTCCTCCCATATCCTATGAACATAAAACTTGTCTTCAAACTTTCTTTTTTTTCAACTTTTTGATTAACTTCTTTGTGAAAGACCCTAGTTGAAAAAATATAAATTCCATGGTTTCGTTCAAACAGCATTAGGTTCCTAGAAGTTATATGGTACTAAAAATAGGTTGCTATTGGTCGTAAAGGAAGATGTTTTTGAAAATTAATTAAATAGTTCTAGAAATTTTGAAGAAGATTTTTTTTCTTACTTTAGAGTTAAGAATAAAATTGTTAAATTATTGTTTCTTAGAATGTTTTAAATCCTATTTTTTAATTAATTTTTTTCAAACATTGAACTAATTTTCAAAATGTAAGCTTACATTAAACACATTCAGTTATTTAAAATATACTTTTAAAGACTTTCAAATATTTCATCACCATTTTCAACAACGTGAAAAGCTTTATATTTAAAAGAAAAATTAATTATCTTTCAAATATCTGTGATTTAATTAACGAACAATTTTTAAATCCTTCGAAAATTAATCGTTTCTAAAGACATGAAATAATAAAGTAATTTTCATTCATGTCTATTTTTCCGTGGAATATTTTTATTTTCTTTGTAAAAAATGATGATAATAGATAGAGTACATATTTTATATTTACTTTATCCACATATATATATGTATGCTTTAGATGATATATATTAATTTAAATGCAAATGTGGTTAACAATGTTAAACTTTAATTAAATTAGCTAGTTTTAACAAAAGCAAATGATTTAATCTATAACAAAATATTTATAAAGCATCAATTTAAAAATATAAACTATATTACATAAATTTATATAGTACATCACCGAGTTCTGGTTGGTTTGACTAAATTTAAAAAAAAAAATCTATATTTATTTAGGTTTGGTTTCTAAGAGGTCTGGTCATTTCCGGATACTTTAGGTTAATTAGATAGGGACCTACATTTTAACGGATATTCCGAATCACAAGCAAACATCCATGCCACTCCCAGGATTGGAATCTGTGGTACCAAAGGCCGGAGCACTAGACAATTCGCCATGAGGCAGATGAAAATTCGTTTAACTTGTCTAGTTATGCCTTTATATTTGCTTTAAACTTTCTTTTGAATATTATACATATAATTCAATGAAACATTGTACATATAAGTCAATTTAACAGTATACATATAATTCAATGTAACATTATACCTATAATTCAATTAAAAATAATACATATTGCATTTATATTAACACATCTTTTCTTCGTCTATAGTTAGCAGACTAACAGACTTTTAAAAACATATTTAGCATTTTCAGCATTACTAAGAGTGCACTATGAGTGACCAGATATACTGTATTAACATTATAACCTTAATCTGCAACACGCCAAGGAGACAATAGGGTGTTTTCGTGCACCTTTCTTCTCTTCCATTCGAATGGAAAAACTTTTTGACTGCGAGCTAATGTATCCATCCATGAGAGAGATGTGGGTTTCGAACCAAGATCCCTAGTTAGCATTATTTATCAGGCCATCTTATACAACCTAAAGTAATGATTAATTACTGCATACATATAAATATTTGGACGAAATTCTCCCTAAAAATAGGAATAACGTTATAGAAAAAAGTCATTGTCCATCTGCAATCCTTTTCCTTTTTGTTCACCATTTTTATTTTCCAGAATATGTCGATTTAAAATCAGGAGCTGGCATAAAAGGGCACGACGGAAAAACTTCAAGAATGGAACATTCAAGCAACCTGTCCGAAACAGCAGAATTCGGTAGAATTTTAAATGAGCTTTTTAAAAAAAATTACGAACACGAAATATCATAGTTGAAAGTTTGACTGCATTTTATTTTATTTTATTTCTAAGCTGAACCTTGCCAATAGATTACGTGACATTTGCCAGCAATTTTAAGGTTTTTGAAAAAAAAAATTGTAAAGAATCAGTCTTTTCATAACTTTTTTTTTTCCTTCAGATCTTTCTTGTCAGATTTAGAAAAATGCGTTGAAAAAAAAGTAATTTTTATAAAACGATTTCAAACACAAGATATATTCCATTTAAGCCCATTGTCTGACATCTTGAAAAAAAGGAAGATTTAATTTTTAGAATTTTTAATTAACATTTATTACATCCAGTAAAGGTAAAATCCATTGAAAATTATTATTTAAAAGAAAAATAGTTATATCCATTTTCTAATATTGATGTAGAAAGATAATCTATATTTCATTGATTATGTTGTTATTTTCTTATTTTTCATGCAAATATATTCACCATATACAAATATCGTTCATTTTTCTTTACATAGTACATGAAAGATATATACAATTAGGGCGAGAACGAGTGTACCGGCCAATTTTCATTCTAAAATTATAATTTTCTTAAAATTACTATTCTACCTTCAAAACAGATGACGTTTATTCATTTAGAGCTCAAAAACAGCCAAAGTTTATTCATTTAGAGTTTAAAAACAGCCAAAATGTATTCATTTAAAACTTAAAAAGCCAAAGTCTTTTCATTTAGAGACTAAAAACAGCCTAAGTTTATTCATTTAAAACAGCCGAAGTATTAATTTATAGAAAATAGTCATGGTTTATAGATTTAGAACTTAAAAACAACCAAAATTTATTAATTTAGACCTTAAAAAAAGCAAAGTTTATTCATTTATAGCTTAAAAACAACCAAAGTTTATTCATTTAGAGTTTAAAAACAGCCAAAATGTATTCATTTAAAACTTAAAAAGCCAAAGTCTTTTCATTTAGAGACTAAAAACAACCTAAGTTTATTCATTTAGAACAGCCGAAGTATTCATTTATAGCTTAAAATAGTCATGGTTTATACATTTAGAACTTAAAAACAACCAAAATTTATTAATTTAGACCTTAAAAAAAGCAAAGTTTATTCATTTATAGCTTAAAAACAGCCAACGTTTATTCATTTAGAGTTTAAAAACAGCCAAAATGTATTCATTTAAAACTTAAAAAGCCAAAGTCTTTTCATTTAGAGACTAAAAACAGCCTAAGTTTATTCATTTAGAACAGCCGAAGTATTCTTTTATAGCTTAAAATAGTCATGGTTTATACATTTAGAACTTAAAAACAACCAAAATTTATTAATTTAGACCTTAAAAACAAGCAAAGTTTATTCATTTATAGCTTAAAAACAGCCAAAGTTTATTCATTTAGAGCCTATAAACAGCCAAAGTTTATTCATTTGGAATTCAAAATATTTGAGCAAATTTTTTTGGAGATATTACATTAGTAATAAATAATATTGCTTTATAAAAACTAAACGATACTTACTTTAACGAAAATTAACAAAGAACAAACTAAAAAAAAAACCTTTAGTTTATATTAACAGTGTAAAGAATTGAAACAAAAGCGAAGAAAATATTTCAAACAATTGAACTAATTCTTTAATAGAAAAATTCCCTACATTCCATCAAAACCTCAAATGGTACAATTTTTAAGATTTATTTGGTTAGTGAGAAACTTTTCAGTTGTTTCTTATCCCATTTGGTAGCCAGCAACATCTACAATATAAAATTAATTCATAACCACTACAAACATTAACGGCACCACTGCCACCATGATCAATAAGTTTTTTCTCTCTAAGCAAAACATATTTATCCATTCATTTGCAAAATCGAAAATGTACCATTTATAAAAATTCAATAAATATATAAATAATTAAGATATTTTTGAAATATTATGAAGATCTCTAATGTATAATATTAAGCACAGCTATCTATCAACGTGCTAACTGTTCAATTCAGCACATTAATGCCTTTGATAAATTTCTTTATATTTTCTTAAGCTTCTGAGATATTCTCCTCGTCTTAATAGGTATCGTTATAAGTCACTTTCTTTCTTTTGCCCGCATTCAATTCTGCGAGGTATTAATGAGTCTGGTCCCAGAAAACAGTGTCCTCTGCAAAGCATTTCTTAATCATTGCAAATGCATCATAATTTAATGTTATTTGCACACTACGTTGTCTGCCATTAGTCAGGCGCTTGCAATGTTCCAGATAACCCCCGGAATAAATTGCGTGGAAATTTTAAGTCATTACTCCACAATTTTAAATCGTTATGCATCGTGTTCATAAAGTGATAGCAGTAAAGAAACTTACAGCATTTGTGAGTCATTAAATACTAGTCATTCTGGTTTAGTTTCAGTACAAACTAGATAATATTAAACAATAAATGAATAAAAGAGATAAACTTTATATAGTTAGCACAAAAATCAATGTAGTGGAATAATGATATTTTCTACATTCTTTATTACAATGATGAAAAATATGAGATTTTGAACAAGCATAAAATGTATAAAAAATATTTTATGTAACTTTATTTTTATGAATTATTTTTAAATAAACTAGTGAATGTAATTTTCTTAGTTATTTTAATATATGGACAGTATATGAATATAAATTAAATTCTACAGCTGAAATTATATTGCTTATTATTTATGTCAGCAATTTTAAAAAAAGTTTTAGAAAATTAAAAATTATTATTAAAAACATTTTTTAAACATTAAAAAATTAATATTATTAAAAATTATTCAATAAATATTTTTAAAAATTATAAATTATTATTATTAAAAATATTTAAAATGTTATAAATTATTATTATTAAAAATATTTTAAAAATTAAGAAATTAGTATTTAAAAAAATTATTATTATTAAACAAATTTAAAAAAATATATTGATATTAACAAATTTTTTAAAATTATTATTAAAAAAATTACAAAAATTATTATTTTTAAAAATTTTAAAAATTATTATTATCATAAAAAAATTATTATTGCTAAATATTTGTTAAAATCTTTTTGAAAACAATTTTCAAAGGATAAATTATAATGTTTTATAGCTTTTTATCATAAAATCTTTACAGTCTCAGCAGTTACCTTATTGTAATTTAGCAAAACCTAGAAACTACAATATTGAATGTTATACTTTCAGATCACTATTATTTTTGAAAATAACTATGCAGTTGTAGTTTGATACTTCATTTGTTAAGATTCAAAACCAATACGATTAGGGTTTTTGATTTAGTTTGAGTGCATATTATCAAAAATATGCCATATAAATACCATACACAGAATCATAATTACAAATTTTGCTGATTTAAAGGTGTTTGATCAGTTTGTTGCATTAGTTAAAAAATATCTTAGTTCCCAAACAATTTGCATCATCTTTCACTATGAAAATCTAATACAATTGAAATGTTCTTCCAAATTATAATAAATATTTGGGATGATTATAACCAAGGTAAAGAGAATTGAAAATAGATAGTTTATGTGATAGTATGGTCACCTTATTTTTATTGACTCAAAAAATGGTAATTACTATAAAAGCACAGCGAAATGTCTTTAAAATATAATTAATCTTTTCTTTCTGATAACTATACTGTTTTTAATTGCATTTCTTCTATTCGCGGTTGTTTTATTATATTCAATTTGTTACATATATATACTTTGTATTATTGGCAAAATGAAATAACAGTATATACACTTTCATTTTTTTCATTGCTGTTGAAAATATATTTTTTCTCCTTCCGAAATATGATGTATAAAGTTTGGTGAAGTATATTTTACGAATTCCATCCCTTTATGAAAACTTTAATGCTTCTATCTTGAATAATAAAAGGCAACGGCATAATATATTCGTGAAAATAATAACCCAGTAAAATATTTACAGAATTTTTTTAATAAAGAGCTGTCAAGGAGCCGGAGTTTATGAATCATTCATCATTTTGTCTGGTTAGTAAAAAATAAAAATACAAAACTTTTCCACCACCTAGCTCTTTTATCTTTAAGTTATATATTTTAGGCTTCTAGTGCTTTCTTTTTCAAGTACATTAAAAAGGCAACTATTAAAAATACAACTACTTTCCAATAGGCAAATATTTTCCATCACATTTTATTTTGATATTATGTAATTTAAGGTTTTAAACTTTAATTACAATAATATAACTGTAACTTTTTAAAAGCGTCTCCGAAAAAAATTTGCCTTCTTTATTACGTCAGTCTGTTTAAGCATGTCTGTATGCCAATTTTCCACAAAATCGGTAGTTGAACTACACGGAAAATATGCCAAAGTACATTTCAAAAGGTTTTGCTTTTTATTTAAAATCATTTAAAATTGGAATGGCATGTATGAGATTAATCTTAATCTAGAACACACCGTAAGAGCCTAAATCATTTACCATCACTATATGGCTTCTCAATTTGGAACGAATACCTTCTAAAGATTGCCTTCGGGGAAATCGCACCGCGAACTCAACAAAAAGACTTTTTGCGCGGCAGATTTACAGTGCTTATCATTAATATAGACACAGTGGCGCTTATTATAATCAGATACATTAATAGACCCTATGCTACCCAAGGTTATACGTAGTTAAGAAGTAGGGCAGCTTTATCTAGAAGACATCCGTTGGAGGCCTGATGTCCGAGTGGATAGCGCTCGGTACCACAGGCTTCTGGTTCGAATCCTGGCGATGTCATGGATCCATTTGCAGTGGTTCGGAATCAATTTTAAGCGGTAGATCCCGGTTTCATATGACTTCAAGAGCGTCACGGAGCCCAGTCAGACTTCTCGCTCACATCATTTCCGAACTATATACGGGCATCTCAGGTCTAATCACCGTGAATGAGGTGTGGTGTAGGAGTAGTATATAATGACCCCTTTTTCAATTAAGTAGTTAATATATATTAAGTCAGTTGAATAGAAAAAAAAGTGTTTATTACACATTGATACCTATATGTTTGAATGATTAATTTGTGAATTGGTATTTTTAATATCCTATTAACCTTTTTGAATGAATAAATTTAACGAATGGAATAATTGTGGCCATTACTTATAACGTAAATATATTTAATATCCATAATTTTCACAATATTAAAAACTAAAATTCTTAAAATTTCTAGCTACAAGACAAATAAGAATCGTTAAATATATACATTTGTGAAAAAAATGATAATTAATGATGATTAAGAAGAGCTGTTGAGAAAAATAAAATAATTTCATTTCTTTTCTTGGATTTTTTAAAGGATTGTTAGAACTGAAAAAAAAGGGATGTTTCAAACAGATAGTTATCAGTTTTTGATAAAATATAAAAGAACAACTTTCTTTTTCTTCGTCTTATTAGTGTTGTTGACCGTATGATTTGTCGAGGACTTGTTTTGTAAAGTAGTTTTCTTACGGTTTCAGAAGACTACTGTTGGGGAACAAACATTTGCAGTCCACCCATTCAGAAAACATTGTTCAGATTATCCGATGAATTACTGTTCGATGTCATTTTGAAGGCCAGACAAGCGTAAGATTTCCACGTAAAATCGAAGACTTCAATTGCGCTCTATTTTAAGTTCTGATACTTTTTATAGATTTTGGTTCTATTTTTATCGGTGAACTTGAACCCCAAGTTGGAAACTTTCAATGAGAATTGAAGTTGATATTTATGGTTTGATTACATTTTCTAATACATTAGCAATTTAATTGATTATTTAATTGATTACGAGTTTTAAAGTCGTTATTTATTATTTCTGTTTCATTTTATATCATTTATTATTCTATCCTGTAACTTTCTAAATACTATAACAATAGTATTTTGTTAAGTAATTACTTAAATATTTTAAAATTTTAAAATTTAATTGAAAATCTTTGATAAATGTTAATATATTTCTGATGTTTCTTATAGTTCTTATTATATTTCTTATCATTTATGTACATATATATATATATTTTTTCGTCGCATAAAAATTTATATAGCTAGAACTATTAAATAAAATATTAAGAAACACAGTTTTATGCAATATACATCAGATGCTATCTAATATTACAAATTTCTAAATTTTACTTAGTAATAAGTATAATATCAATAATAGTGAAAATTTAAAAAACAAAAACTACTAAAAAATTGTAAAAAAAAACTTATATATATTTTAAAAAATCTAAATACCATATATGTTTAATAATTATTATTATTTTTTTTTAATTTCGCCCTAGAATACACTTTTACTGTTGCATATTATAACAAATATAGAGCAATACTTTATATTGAATTAAATACACTTGTAATATTTACGTCCCATAATATCTTACCATATATTAGTTATTTGGTTTTTTTCTGTATGATTTGACAAATTTTACATCATTATTAATAGCTTTTTTTTTCTTTTATTTTTCGATTTAATCAAATTAATTTGTTCGTTAAAGTGACGCTGGTTAAATGAATTGGTTTTAACCTATTGAACCTCTTCAATATGTAATATACATCCGTTTATCCATCCATATTTCAATATTAAATATAAATCCTCTTCAGTTTCAATATACATGACAAATGCCCATAACATTTACTTAATTATTAGAAAAGATAAATATATCAGTTTTTTGGGGACCTTCTATATCTTATCTTTTAGTAAATGTTAAAACCATTTATTTATCAAGTAATAGTGTTATTCTCCACATTAATTCATAAATATCGAACAATTTCTGTTGCTTTTTATCTTGTTGTTATTATTTCTTATCTCACTTGGTCGACAGCAACATGTAAACAAAGTCTATGGACCCGTGTCTTATGGAAGGAGGGAAGACAGTGAAGCTTCTGTTGTGATGGAGCACCCATAGTTTGGTTTGATTAGTCGCTCTACGGTTATTTTGTGGACACTTTGGACTAAATAGACCTGGGTCTATAATTTAAAGGGGATTCCGAACAAGTAGCCAACATTCATGCCACCGCCAGAATTCGTACCTGAAGCTTTTGGTACCAAAAGCCAAAGCGCTAGCCAATTGGCCATCAGGCTCTTTGGCTCATCAGGCCAATTGGCCATCAAGCTCAGACTTGGCTCCGTGTCGCTGAATTAGGAGGGCAGTGAGTTTAAAAAGGACTTTTTAGAGGTGAACTACCCTGCATTTGCATATCGTATAAGATAAACCTGGGAACTTCTACCCGGTAGTTCGACCAACGAGATATGATACTAAACATCACTAACACCCTTGAGTCTCTATTCTTTTGAAACACTGCCTTTAGCAAAGTCCCCATGAATCTAAGCCCTATTGTGCGCTAGCGAAGCATGCTGCCATTGAACCACGAATTGGGCGTAACTGTTTATCAAATTTTTATCCAATACATTTATTGGATTAGTAAGGATAATTCTTATTACAAAAATAATTTAACCATTATACTATTTTTACAAAGGTATCAAAATATAGAATTGCAAAAAGTTATTTTAATATTAATGAAGAAATTTATAAACTTACTATATATAAGATACATCGTCTAAACTGCGGAATATGTTCAATCTTAATTTATTTAGCAAAGGATGAATTAAAAATATATGCTTTTGTTCCAACTGAATTTCTTTCTTGAAAAGTCTCTCTTGTGGGAAAAACAAAGCTTTGCAGTACCCAATGAAAAAACAGCCCTTAAACAAACTCCGATAACATTTGTTTCGTTGGGTCGGCCATTTCCAATTCATCGGTGGACATCAAAGCAAGCCTAGTGGCCTCTTCGCTCCGATTGCTGTGGACCTTTGCAATTACCGTCGTTCTCGAAAAAGGACACCAGCTGTTCCTCTTGAGGCACGATTCCCGAACGACACACCTTAAGAGGAGAGTCAAAAAGAATACGAGGGGGGTTACCTATATAAATCTTATGTCGATCCCTACTCCGAGAACCTTCTCACTTAACAAATATCCACAGAAAATATATGTCCAGCTTTACAATATTTTTATTGGAAACATTTATGTGCAGTTAGAAAATAGTGTAAAGGCAGTTGTTCAAAACTAATGACTAAAACGGAAGAAATATTTGTTAGAGTAAACATTAATAATATTTTTTTGTTTTTATTAATGTTTTTATTTGTTACGTTTTGTTTAACGTTTTTTTTTTTTTTTTTCTTCTTCAAGTAGTAACGTTATTTAACATAATTATTTATAATTATCAAACAATTCCCATTGTTTCTGATCTTGTTGTTATTAGTGTTGTTTCTTATCCTACTTGATACACAGCAACATTCGACGATAAGCCCGTGTGTGCTCATGGAAAGAAGTTAGTGGGGCAGCTTCTGTTGGGATAGCGTACCCATAGGTAGAAGTCGGACTTGGCCACGTGTCGCTGAAGAGTGAGGCTAGTAGAGTTTAAAACTATATACTGGATTTTAAAAGTATAGAGTTTAGTATAGTTTAGTTTGTCGCTCTACGGTCATCTTGTGCACACGGGCCTAAACAGATCGGGACCTACAGTTTAACATGGATTCCGAATCACTCACAAACATCCATGTAAATAATAAGCTACATTATACTTAATTGTCTAAAATGCTGAATTAGTTTATGTTCAATCTTACTTTATGTAGCGAATGAGGAATTAAATACATATATTTTTGTTCCTACTTAATTTCTTGAAAAGTCTTCCTTGTGAAAAAAACAAAGCCCTGCAGTACCCAATAAAATAGCGGCTCCTAAACGAACTCCGATAACATTTGTTTCCTTGGCTCGGTCATTTCCAATTCATCGGTGGACATCAAAGCGAGCCAAGTGGCCTTTTCGCTCCGACTGCCGTGGACCTTCGCAATTATCGTCGGTCTCAAAAAAGGACACCAGCTGTTCCTCTTGAGGCGCGATTCCCAAACGACACACCGAAAGAGGAGAGTCGAAAAGAATACAAGTTGAATAAGAATCTTATGTCAAGGCCCACTCCAAGAACCTTCTCACTTAACTTAATCCACACAAAGTATGATGTCCAGCTTTTCAAAAATTCTTTTTGGAAACATTTATGTGCAGTTAGGAAATATTGCAAAGGAAGTTGTTCAAAACTAGTTATTAAAACTACAGAAGTACTTAGTAGAGTAAACATTTGTCATTATTTTATTTTTAATTTTTATTTTTGTTTATGTTTTTATTCGTTTTGTTTTTAATGTTTATTTTTTTTTTCATGTAATAATGTTATTCACCACATTTATTCATAAATATCAAATAATTTCTATTGTTTCTTATCCCACATGGTCCACAGCAACATTAGACCATGTACAAGTGTTTGCTCAAGGAAAGAGGGAAGGCGGGCACCTTTTGTTGTGATGGATCACCCATAGGTAGAAGCCTGACTTACTTGGCTACGAGTCTTTGAAGAAGGATTTTTTAGGGTGCATTTGCATTTTGTATGGGATAAAACCTGGAAAACTTCCACCCGGTAATTAGACCAACGAAGCAAGATGCTGAACATTAAAAAAACCAGGGTACTCGATGGCGTTTGTAAACATCATCTACAACACAGTCGCCGCAGGATTGAACTTTAGCCTTAATGTTCACCAGCGACACACGTTGCAACTGAACCACGATATTAATTTTTTTTTATATTGTGTTTAACTATTTTAATTTTCATATTTTTCAATATTTTATAACCTAATTTAACAGTAAACATCAAAAACAATTACTATACAAGGCTGAAAGATTTTGGATCTAAACGTAGTCAAGTTTGTGTTCCCATTTAGTACTTAAACAGATGCTTTATTTAGCTTTTTTTTTCTTTACATCCAATTACCTATTGATAAAATCTATTTATGTACAGCAATTCAGATAAACATCTGAGAGCTATGGATAGTAATCCAATCTCAAAAGTCAAAATTTACGAATTCACAAAAATATTCATATAAAGAAGACATTTATTAAGAAAAATCATGTTTAATTTCCATTAGATGTTAAGATAAGAATTTTTAAATTTTATTATTGTATAGAAGAAAGGTTAAAGAGAAGCAAGAAAAAACATATTTCAAATAAAAATTAAATGAAAGCTTACATTTTGTTTCTAAGCATTTATAACATTTTTTACTTTTAAGCATTTATAAAATAATTTTTTACTTTTAAGCATTTACACACAAGCATTATTATTTCCAAGCATTTTATGAAAAAAGTAAATGTATAGTATTATATATATATACACTGAAGTGACAAAAGTCATGGGATACCTCTTAATATCGTGTCGGCCCTCCTTTCGCCCGGCGAAGTGCAGCAACTCGACGTGGCATGGACTCAACAAGTCGTTGGAAGTCTTCTGCAGGAATATTGAGCCATGCTGTCTCGATAGACGTCCATAATTGTGAAAGCGTTGATGGTGCAGGATTTTGGGCACGAACAGACCCTCGATGATGTCCCATAAATGCTCGATGGGATCCATGTCGGGCGATCTAGGTGGCCAGATCATTCGTTGGAATTGTCCAGAATGTTCTTCAAACCAATCGCGAACAGTTGTGGCCCGGTGACATGGCGCATTGTCATCCATAAAAATCCCATCGTTGTTTGGGTACATGAAGTCCATGAATGGCTGCAAGTGATCTCCAAGTAGCTGAACATAAGCATTTCCAGTCAATGTTCGGTCCAGTCGCACCAGAGGACCAAGTCCATGCCATGAAAAAACAGCCCACACCATTACGGAGCCACCACCAGCTTGAACAGTGCCTTGCTGACAGTTTGGATCCATGGCTTCGTGGGGTCTGCGCCACACTCGAACCCTACCATCAGCTCTTACCAACTGAAATCGTGACTCATCGGACCAGGCCGCGGTTTTCCATTCATCTAGGGACCAACCGATATGCTCACGTGCCCACGAGAGTCGCTGCAAGCGATGTCGTTCTGTCAGTAAAGGCACTCGAGTCGGTCTTCTGCTGGAATAGCCCAAGAAAGCCAAATTTCTCCGCACAGTTCTAACAGACAAGTCCCTTGTACGTCCCACATTGATTTCTGTGGTTATTTGACGCAGTGTTGCTTGTCTGTTAGAATTTACGACTCTTTGCAGACGTCGCCGGTCTTGGTCGTTAAGTGCAGGCGGTCGACCACTGCGCTGTCCATGGTGGGATGTTATGCCTGAAATTTCATACTCTCGGCACACTCTTGACACAGTGGATCTGGGAATGTTGAATTCCCTAACGATTTCCGAAATGGCATGACCCATGCGTCTAGCTCCAACTGACATTCCGCGTTCAAAGTCTGTTAATTCCCGTCGTGCGGTCATCATCACGTCAAAACCTCTTCACATGAATAACTTGAACAGAAATGAAAGCTCTGCGAAAGCATTGCGCATTTATACCTGTTCTACGCGATGCTACTGCCATCTGAAAATTTGCATATTGCTATCCCATGACTTTTGTCACTTCAGTGTATATATATATATATATATATGTATATATTGTCAATCATAAATATTTTCTGAATTTTGTCTGAATTTGCGGTATAACTTCATAATTGAACAATGATCTATAAATATTATTCACACAATTTTGTTTACGTCATTGACACTCTTTTTTCAAGCTACCAGTTGCCAACAAATTAATGAAATAAAATGAAAAGTAATATAGTTCCGTTTACCAATGATACCTGAAATTCACAAAGCATACTACATCTTTTAACTCAAATGCCAAAGGCAATTTTTAAGATTTTACAATAACAGATTTTAAACCGCATAATTAAATAAAATCTTGGATAATGTAGACTTGAACACTGCATAATTTTTAAGAATATACGTAACAGTTTGAATATTTAAACGTAAATATTGCTCAATACGCTGAAACAATATTGATATATGATTCATAAACGCTATTGTATTTAATCAGATGTTATTTACTTTGAAATCTACGATGTTTAACGATACATGCATATTTCTGATTTGGTAGATGTTGACAATGAAAAATGAATAGATAGATGTAATCATTTTATAATGTATTGAATATTTATACTATATTTCTGTACGTATGATGTTTATTTTAATTTAAACTCGTACAACGTAAGCATAAATACGTGATAATCTATGCACCAATGTTCATTAATGAATGCAAATTATATCACTACATCTATTTAAATAATTATATCATTGTGAAAGACAATTTCTGAACTATGTGTTAAATAACTGCTTCTTTGGAATTAAATTCTGGGTTAAAATTTAACTAAAGACTATTTGCGATGCTTATTAAATAATTGCTGAGTGTTGTCATATAAATTCAATACTATTTTTCAATTACATAAGCTTACAATTTTCTAATACGTAACATTTTGTAAAAAAAATTTTTTTCAAAAAATTAGTTTAATAAATTCAATTTCATAGTCAGATCTTTTTTCTTCCCATCTTTACGAAGTAAAATTATTCTTGAATAGAAAAGTAAGAAAATATTCTATTTTTATGATGTTAAATTGAACATCTTTCATATAATCTTTAAATGAATTTTTCTAATATTTTAACTTTAAACAGTATGAAAAGATACATGAAAAAAAATCATGCAATTCAGTATTGTACTATAAGTGTCTTTATGCCAAAAATATTGTGGAATATATACATATACGAAAAATAAACTAAAACAATTTTATGGAGACCTGATGGTCGACTAACACTATGGCGCAGGGTGCCATAGGGTTCGAATCCTTGCGTTGCCGCGGTTGTGTGTAGTGATTCGAAATCCAATTTAAACCACAGGACCTGGTGTAATCATAAGAGTTGGTTGACTGTTAAATAACTGTTGGGCGTAGGGCTGATAATCCTGCCCGTAAGAAGAAAACATTTCCTGTCTCGAAATCTGCCAGTAGGCAGATTTCAAGGTCTTGACCACCATGTAAATCTTGCGCTAATGAAGAAGAAGAAATCAATTTTATACGTAATAGAAAACAGTTATACAATACTTGGATTTACTTTAAATTTTATAAAACAGCATAATTTTAAATAAATAATTTATTTATGAAAAATTATCAGAACCATTTATATTACATTTTTCTTCAACGGCGCAACAGATGGCCAAGGCCGTCTGCCTAATAGCATATCCCGAAACTTTAGGGGGAGGGGATTTTTTTTTTATGGGGTATGGTTGTTAGTTCAACATCCAGCGCCATATTAAAAAGGAACTACGATTTAGAGTAGATTCGAGCCACTATAAATATCCATGTCATCTCCGAGACTCCTGGTGTAATGACAGGAGCCAAAAAAACGAGCCGAGCACCACAGCATTAATCGCTTTGGCATCCAACGCTCTATATAGCATTCTGGAGAATAGAAAAATTAATTAAAATATTTTTACTGTGATAAATTTTTCTACACAATGCTTCAGGTTTCTGAATGAGTTGTTTTAAAAAAATTATGAAATAAAATACAGGATACTATTTTTAATTTGTAAATTTTAATATGTCTATTATATCATTTTATTAATTTCATTAAAATTCTGTACTTGAAATTTAAATACTAGTATTATTACAGAGCATTAATTACCACACACTGATCAAATTATTTGATAGAAAGTTAATCTTTTCATGAAGTGTTCTATAATAAAATGAATTTTATGCAAGCTATACAAAAATTTATATAGTAATTTTTATACAATTATAGACAATCAAGCTTTTAATAAAGTCTAATAAGCATTCAATTATGATCATCATTGGCGCAAAAGCCCCATGGTGGGCCAAGGTCGTCTGCCTACTGGCAGATGGCGAAATAGGAGATGTTTTCTTTTTCGTAGGTGTAGTACTGACAACCCTACCACGTAGGGCTGTCAAAACTACACCCAATGCTTTTATAGTTATAGTAGTCCGGAACCTACAGTTTAAAGTTGATTCCGAAGCATTACAATCATACATGCCACAGCCGAGAATCGAACTCGAAACCTGTGTCATCGAGCATCAGAGCACTAATCACTCGGCCATCAAGCCCAAAGCATTAAATTATAAACATTAAAAATTCTTAAAAATATAAAGATTAATTTTTTTTTAAATCGCAAATTAAATCATTTATCTTTACATACGTAGGGAAATAAAAAAATATAATTAATTTAAAAGTATCTTTTCAAAATCAAATAGTGACTGTTTTCTCAGACTACTGTAATAAAATTGATTTTACCATTATTTTATTACATTAAGGATGTAAACAAATATCAGACCAGAAAATATGCAAATATAAATTTGTATTATATTTGTTTTTGAAATTGAATATATTACATACTTTTATTTTTCATAATTATTAGTCTAAAAAATTTCGTTGAAAAGAAATAGATTTATTAATGTTATTTTTAGTTTCTCACTTTAACTTAGCATTTTTTCACTGAATAAATATTATTAATTTACAAACAGCAAAACATCAAAGAACAATTTAGAAATTTACTGAAATCTTATCGACAAAAAATTTAATTATAGATTTATTTATTTAGTTATTAGAAAAAATTAATTAATTCCTCACATTGTTAGTACAACTCGGTGATTGCTTACATCTTTAAAACATTCTCAATTATTTTTAATAAAAGAAATTTTTTGTAAGTTGATATTTTTTATTCATTCAAGTTGCAAAAGCAAAATCGTAAATAAATACTTTTTATCTTTTCAAAACTGCTGATAAATATCGCACTAGCATGAAAGAAAGAAAATTTGTTAATACTTTTAAAAATAATGAACACTATTGTGTCTCTTTTAGGAAAAAGTGCATTGTTTTCTTTAAATACAATACAAATTGAATTTCTTAGTAGTTTTAAAAAGAATTCAAAAAACGATTAATTCTATAAAATTCTTTCGACTAAACCTAACAAAATTTCTTTTAGAATAACAATAATCTTAGATTTAATTAAGAGCATAATTTCATATTTGCAATTATTTCCAATAAAATAGGCTTAATAAGTAGTGAAATATATAAAGCACTAAATATTTTAAATTTTACTCAAATAATTTTTAAAAAAGACATGTTTTACACGTTTATACTTTCACATATAATCTTTACATGCATTAAAGAATTTCTAATTGTCAACGAATTCCTACAAAAAAACTTATTTGAATTAATTGGCATAAAAGAAAATTCTAGATGGACTTTTCTCACTTACTAGTCAAAGAAAACCCTTGCAAAACACATTTTAATAGCACAGAAAACAAACAAATATTAAAAATGCCCAAAATTAATATCCATTCTGATATTTGATTTTATGACAGCTGTCTTGAATTGTTTTGATTGCTTTTACATTAATATAATTTATTGGGTACTAATACTAAATGACTTTAAAAATGAAAGATGTCTTGTGAAAAAATCAATCAAATTCCATATTTAAACAAAAGGTTGGGTATGTTCCTGTCAGAATTGTACAGTCTAAAAATCCTTCAAATTCAATAAATTCGCTTTTTTCACAATTGAATTCCAAATAGAATCTGTTTAAAATGGATCCAAATAAATGCTGTTTTAAAAATGTACATAAAAAAAGCAGACATGCTTGTCACTATTTTAATTTCTAGTCAGGGAGTTGGTTTGTTCGGTTTTTTTCCTCTTAGACAGAAATGTCTTATTTAAACAATCAAATAGTAATTTATCAAAGTCTAAAAAACGTTTCTTTTTTTTTAATTTTTAATTTTTAATCTAAATTATCTGTATTTAAATGGAATGCGTTATAGAATAAATTGCACGTTACAAAAACTAACACAAAGTTTTTACAAGGCAAACAATCTAAATTAAACAATCTAATTAGAATGGTTATTGCATTGACTTTCATTTTCTACTTGCCATCAAATAAAAAGAATGCGTTCAACAATATTAAATAAATCCGAGCATTCATGGCTATTTTTCCATGCTTAAACTGCTAAAAAATGCTGAAATCTGCTCTGTAAATTTCAACTTATCATGCGGGAAAATTCGAGAACGGATGAATAAACTCAGGAATATGCCAATGTTTAATAATGCAGGAGATATATGAAGCAATTGATTGGAATACTATAAGAATGGCAAAATTCAATAGATACAGGAATATAGTATTGTTGAATTGATCCAGAATTTCATGGAGAATGAATTGTTCAAGAATCTCTAAAAGAATATTCAAAAGAAGATAAATGTAGTCATACATGAAGAATGAAGTATTCCCAATTCTATAAGAAACGTTATCACATACAATAGCCAAAAGAATATATCAAAGTTTGAAAATTCTAGTCGTAAATGAAGAATGAAGTATTCCAAATTCTACAAGAAATGTGATGACATTCAATAGCCAAAAAAATATATCGAAGTTTAAAAATTCTAGGCATAATAGAAGTATTCCAAATACAGTAAGAAGCCCTATACAGCTCAACAGACACCGGAAAATGACAAAAGAGATAAATATGAAACTAAAAAGGAAGGAATTGATCAACGCACTACGAGTACTTATAGCCATTGGAAACACAAATGTTTAAAATCCCAACCCAAGACATGAAAAGTTATTCAAAACCATACCACAAAACACTTCAATCAAAAGCCAAATTCTACAGAAAATTCCTGAAGATTAATGTTATTCATGAATCATTTCAAGAGTTAAGGGGCCCAAATATAATTTTCTGCCAAAATTTGTAATGGAGTTTTATTTGCTTGGTCCTCATTTTCGAATAACGTTACGGACCCCTAACCAGGACAGCATTATGTTCACGCATCATAATATTCGACAACAGTTGGTTTTTCCCACCTTTTTTGTGACATAAATGACATATTAATATTCCCCCATTTGCTCATATTCGTATCCATCTAAAATATTTTAAATTCTATTAAACCTTCAACTCTATATATTTAGAAAGCTTCATGTTCCATCTATTGATTCCATTTATTTGTTTTGATTTTCTGTTATATGTTTTTCTGTTATTCTGTTATTTTGATTTTCTGTTATGCGATATTAGCAGAGTTGAATATGCTTTGGTTATCAATAACATCGGTTCAGTAATGATCCGAGAATCTCTTAAAGAATATTCAAAAGTAAGATACGTGTAGTCGTACATGCAGAATGAAGTATTCAAATTCTATAAGAAACGTTATCACATACAATAGCCAAAAGAATATATCACAGTTTGAAATTTCTAGTCGTAAATGAAGATTGGAATATTCCAAATACAATAAGAAGAACTATACTGTTCAATCCCTTTGTGAACTATACAGTTCACAAAGGGAATGCTCTGCCTATTATATTCATATATATGTTTTATCCATGTCATGAAAGTGCCCGTGACAAGATATAGACGATATGATACAACTGCAGGTTACTTAGGGAGATTAGGTTTTCTACATGAATCTTAATTGAATATATAAGTATACAAATATTCTTTGAATTGTATAATATTTTTTACCTTGATATGCGTTATATGAAACGTATTCACGACTTAGAACATAAGTATTGCAAATGTTTCTATTTAATCCTTTCGTCTAATTTTTTCAAACCAACAGCTGTAAAAAAGATACAAAACATCTCAATATCAATGATAAATACATTTAAATTTTTAGAAAGATTTAAAAAAAAATCCTTATATAAATCTAAAAAAATTTTTTTTTACATCAATTCAATACATTTTTAAACCGAGTATCAAAATAAACTGACAAATTTACCATGTATTGATTTTAAACAACGTTTTTAACCAAACCAAATTATTAAAAGAGAATGAGAGAATGATTTGTACATTATATCTATGTTTTTTTATGCATCATAAGAGCAAAATGTCATCGTAACCGATATTATGCAACTTTAAGATTTTAATAAAGATTAAATTTTCAAAATGAATCCTTATTTTATCTATTATGAAATATTTATTATTTGTGTTGCATATTTATCATTCTTATATGCTAGGAGCATTCAAGCAAAGTATATATATTCTTATATACTTTGCTTGGAATAGTTTCAAGACGTAGAACAGTAGCTTATCAAGTACTCTTATTAATTTTATGAATATAAGTATTTCATACTAACAAATGAAAAAAAAAAAGATAAATATCTCATTAATAATTATGAAAAATTTAAAATTTTGCCTGGGCTTTAAAACAAAACAATTAAACTATTTTAAGCTAGTATAACCTCTGTAAGTCGAACTTCAAGGGAGACGTCAAATAAATCGAGTTATACAGTTTTCGACTTATGGACTTACGCGGATTTTGTAAGGAAATATTCGACTCGTAGAGGTTTAGATTCTTCCTGACATATTTTAAGTTAGGTAAAATAAATAAAAATTCAAGTTACAGAGGTAATAAACATGTTTATTTGCAACTTAAAAGTTATATTATGTATGCAATAAAAAATCAAAATAATTCCGAAACCTTAAAATTAAAAATATTATGTATTTTAAAAGTAAATTATTTATTTATTTGCTTTAGACAATTCGATCGTTCTCTAACTATCGCCAGAGTTCAAATAAAATCAATAGCAATAATAAGAATTATAATAAGAATATTTCATAGAATTGGTTATTTTATTTACTGTATACTCATGCATTGTTTTCTAATAAAAAATGACGTGCATTGTCGGCAAATCCTTAAAGTCGGTAACTTATTTTTCTTCGAGCTATAGAGGTACAATGGTACAATTAGTTTCAAGTGATCGAGTTGTGAAGGTTGTAAAATCAAACATTGCTAACGTTCGAGATACAGAGATCCAATTTTTTTTTTCTATTTACAGATTGAAAACATACTAAAATGGCTCGTGGGGATTGACTCATTATTTGGACATATAGAGGGTTGAAATTTCGAGTCATGGAGGTTTTGGGGCTTGAAGGGAAGGGAACAAAAATTTATTTCGAGTTGTGGAGGTTTCCGACTTATCGTGGTTCGACTTAAAGAGGTTCTACTGTAAACGGTTTTCCTTTTTCATACATTCAAACAGTTGCATACCATATATCAAAATCATGCCATACATCAAATTTAAAAATATAACAAATTTATCAGTATACCAATTTTAAAACTTATACAAAAACGTGTAAACATGCAAAATAAGCAATTCAAATAGAATGACTTGTAAAATATATTTTTATATTTATATCGTTATAGCTGCAGGGTGTTTATCGATATTACATTTTCAATTCAAATACCTATATTATTTATTAATAAGCAAATATTATATGAAACGAATATTGTTTCTCATTCTAATGTTAATGTTTTCAGTTGAAAACTTTTATTTAAATTCAATTCTAATTCATGAAAAAAATGTTTTATTAAACTTTTAATATTTTTCTCAAGCTTTTGTAAATACATCTAGTGAAACTTTTTAAGGACTTATTACAAGACAAGAAGTTTAATATATTTTTTTAATCTTTTGTCATATAATTACTTCAAACCATCAAATGTACAAGAAATGTAAAACATTTTCTTATTAAAGAGAAAAAATTATGGTGACATTATTTTAAGAAGAACTAAAATTTTCATCTAAAAAAAAACCTTGTTTTTCCTTTTACACCAACTCAATACATTTTAAATTATTTTAATTACAGAGAAGGGCCGCTAATTTGTATTTTTTAGTTCTGTATCCAAAAATACATGGTAAACAATTTAAATAAAAACATAATAACTCAGTGATTAATATCTTTTAACACGTTTTTCTTTCCTTATAATTTTCACGAACATGTTCCTATCAAAATGACATGTATTTAATTAACATTTTTCCTCAATGCATTCCATCATCGTGATATTTGTTGAGATTTTTTTTTTTTAGTTCTAAGAATATCGCTCATATTATACGAAATGATTTTGCAAAAGCAATTTTCGACTCTCATGTTGTACTAGTTGGACTGACAAAAAAAAAAAGAGAGCAATTTTTGCTAAAGTTAATTTCGTAATGACTTGAGAATAGTTTTTAATCATCTTTTAATTGACTATCGAATATTGTAATTTTAACATTTTATTTGCAAAAGGACAAACATTAATTTTTTCATCATTGTTGTAAAAATATCGATAAAAATGTAAGGGAACTATAATTAATCTTTTTATTTACCTTGTAGATATTATACAAACATTATTCACCAGATTTGCCTATTTATGAACTTAAATACAATGTATTATTATAAAGTTTACTCAATCAGAAAATTCATAGAAACAACAAAGACATGTATTTTACATAGTATTTGAAGGTGATTTTGCATCCTTGTATCTTTCCTTTTTGTTTTTTTCCATATTTTTAATTTTTGGGAATAAAAAAGTGATACATAACTAGAAAGTTTTAATATAAATATGATGAAGCAAATACTTCTTATATTTCTGCACATTTTAAAAATGCCTAATAAATTTTTAAATAAAAATTTAATGATTTTTTTACACATAAATAAATGTTATTTTCTCAACAATCAGAAAATATGCATAATCAATGACTGTTGTATTTTATGTAACTGTAGAAGAAGATATAGCCAATTTGCGTCTTTACTTTTTGCTTGCTTTCTTATTTTTAATTTTAAGAATAACAGGTAGATAAGCATAAGTTAAAAATCCTCACTCATTACCATATTCAAATTTCTGCAAATTTTAAAATAATTAATGAATATTTGGATGAATGTTTAAGGAATGTTTACTATAACACATACATGACGATTATTTTCTCATCATTTTTTTTATAAATAATGGTATTAAATATTAACCCCATTATTATACGATAGATTCTGATATTGGATGGCCCAACTTGTATCTGCCATGCAGTAGAATTCAGTTTCGCATCCACTGCTGTCACTGATTTCAGAAATTAGAAGACTAGATGGCGATTTTGGCGAAATGGAAAATTTCCAGTATCTCCATGCGAGCTACCTTACAGGAGCATTTTTGAGGATTCCTTTCATTCAAAATTCAAATAGAAGGGCAGTTGCCTCTTAAAATTCTCCCGAATCGCTTGTCTATTTTTTTTCACTTGCTCTTTGTTTCATACATAAGTGCAACATGAGTGTCATGTACGTACCACAAATCTTTGAACTCCGAAAAGTTTACAGTTGACCATTTAGTTCCGTGAGCAGTTTTGACAAATTAAATGGCAATTTTTAAAGTCTTGACAAAATGTCAGCTATTAATATTTAGCATTTTATGAATGCATTTTGGCAATATTTTAATTATTTTGAAATTTGATAACAATAATTTGAATTTTCTTTCTCTTAATTATACTTTCTTAGGAATAGGTACTTTACATAGTACCTTGTTCTGCTGTAGATTTATCATAGTTAAATTAAATGGAACATCAATTTATGTGCTTGGCAATGATGTGGATTTTCTTATAATGCATGAAAAACTTTCCATGAGGGTATCACTGATACCGCATTGAGTGTCAATGGCATATTATGACATACAATGTCCGATATGCCACAATTATTGTTATCATTAACAAATAAAAAAAATACTAATGAAGTTTGTAATGAAATTATACAATCAAAACTACATTTATTCTTAAAATACTTCAAAACCATGGACTAACAGCAAAAAAATTAGGATAAAATGGCGAAATAATTTAAAATATTCATTAATACACTAATTTTTACAAAATAAGATGAACTAATGAACTACAACAGTCAAAATAAATCGAGTTATGCTTTCAAACACAGGAAAATAATTATCATTCTCCTTATAAAAGATTAGATAATATAAAAAAAGTAGTTGACTAATTAACAATGACTCAATATTATTCAGCTTTCTTTCATTATCGAATTAAAAACTCAAGAGTTGTTTTTAAATAATCTGAGTCAATGAATAATTATTTAGTGCGTAATAAAGTGACACCAGCATATTTTTTAAAGATTCCCATTATTCTTTACAATAAGTATGATAAAGGGGAACTTTTTCATCGTGTGATATTCTATCATTTAGCTTCTTCTGAGCAGATTATGCATTCAACCTGTTTTTAATTACATCCCGAGATACCCAGGGGAGAATGTATCCAGCCCAACGATTTATCGTTCTTCGATGAGTAATAATGATATTTCAACACAAAATCGTGAAGATAAAGACAAGTATGAAGAAACTGGAATAAAAAAAAAAATCGCTTTTTTATAATTATTTCTTTAAGATAGGCAATCTGCCTTGTGCATCGTCCTGTTCTTTTAAGGGAGGCAATAAAAAATGCTGCTGCTAGGATTTTAAGTAAAGGATTATTGAGTTTTCCTTTATTCAATCAATCGATATTCCATTTTATTTTATTAATACCGATATTTTTTGCTTTCTTTGGCATGTAGATAAAATTAATGTTTTCCTTGTTGCTCTGAAAGCTGGTAATGGCATATTATATATATATATATATATATATTATAATTTTAAACAGAAATAAGTATCTTGTCTGACTTATTTAATGTTTTCATAGAAACTTTTTAATAAACGACTGTTTCTTAAAAAGTAATTATTAAAATATTATAAATTTAAAATTTTTTAATTGTATTTTGTATAACAATATTATACAAAGTAATTTTCGTATAATATTGTTATACAAGGCAGACATTATTTTGTATATTTTAGTTTTCAGTTAATTAGAAGTTTTAAGTTTTATTTTAAAATTAAGTTTACATTTCTATAAATGAAAACTATATAGATTATGATTTAAAGTTTAATCATTACTTTATCATTTTAACAATGAATTTGCATAAAATAATCTATAAAAGAAATATATGTAATATAGCAATCAAATTTAATATCTTTAAAATAATTATCGCAATGATAAAATGAGACTGTTAAATATTATGATGGAATAAATATTTAACAAAGCAATTAATAATCTGGTAAATCATAATTTGGTCAATTGATTCTATTTTTTAACACATTAGTCTTTGCAAAGGTTACTAGTTTCATGTTCGATCTAAGAGTCCGAAAAAAATCAACTTATATTACAGATTAAAAAAAATTCTTCAGTATGAAAAAATGGAAAACATATTTCTTCAACTAATTTTAATTCCTAAAATCACTTATTTGTTAATTCTATGTAGGATATCTATAAACTAATTGAAAGAATAAGGCAGTTCATACCATTTAAAAAGGCGAATGATATGTAATATGGAATTGAGAGGTACTTTCTGAAGTGAGTATTTTTAAACAAACAAGTAAAAAATGCTTTTTTTTTGTAATTTTGTTTAATACATCTACAGAACTTCCCTTATTCTGTGTATAATTCGAAAAATAAAATTCACAATTTCTGGTATGGGCTCATTAAGGTTCAATAGTAAAGCTAATCTAATCAAATGTTCTCAAAACGCATCACACACACAGTGCTTCAGATATTACAATGTCGTATAAATTCATTAGTATAGGAACACCTTTGGATTCTGTGGAAGACCTCTTCACAATAATCATTATTGAAGCAGATCAGAGAATTCGAAACAGTACGACACAAATCTTCAATTGTTCCCAAGCGCCACATCTTCAATGCTGAAGATACAGTGGCATATAAATTTATGGTACAGGTATACCTTTAGATTCCTTTGAAGACCTAGTCACAAAAATCATTATTGAAGAAAAACCAATGAATTCAAAAGGGTCTGCAAAAATGTTCTCAAAAGGCGTCACACCCTGTATTCCTGACATTATAGTGGCATATAAATTCACTGGTATAGGAACACCTTTAGATTCAATAGAAAACCGAGTCACAATCATTATAGAAGCAGATCAGAGAATTCGAAAGGGTCTGAAACAAATCTTCAAACATCTCCAAAAAGTGTCGCATTCTCAATGCTTCAGATATTATTGAGGCACAGAGATACCTGCAATTTCCTTGTAAAATTTTACTAATTAACGCAGCAGAGAAAAATTTTCGATAGAGTATGAAACAAATGCTCAAATGTTCTTAAAATCCTCACATCCTCAAGGGTTCAGATATTAAGTAGCCCATATAATCATTGAAGTTTAGAAACATGTGGGTTTCATGGTAGATCGCTTAACGAAAATAACTGTTATGGGTTAATATAATCGGCAAACTAAACTGATGAGTTCATATGTCGTAAATGAAAAAAATTCCTCTTAAATTTGCTTATAAGTCTTATTTGCTTTTTTTTTAATGATATGATTAGTTATGGGCTTCAAAATGAGATTAAAAAGCCTATGAAGCACTTAATATTTTTAGAAAGATGATTGTGTTGAAGGAAAATTTAAAATACCATTCAGTATGTCTTAAAGTGACCATATATGTACTAGCTTGGCAATGGATTTAATAGATGTAACTAATAAAATCTGTAAAAAAATATGGAAGTACTGTAATAAATATATTTAAAGTAAGGACTATTTACATGTGCAAATGAATATACTAAACATGTGGAAACGAATAACTATGAAGGGGTACCCTGGATTATTGAACCGGTTTGTGTAACTTACGATTTCATTAGTTTTTTTTTTAAATGTATTTATTTATTTTCTATTGAAATAAATACCAGGCTGTATTTTCATACTCAGATAAAGAACTGTCACTAAGTCTTGCAACGATTAAAATCTAATTGCATTCTTTTATATTTTATAGGAAAAGAAAAAACAAAAGGGATCGGATAAAAATTCCACCCATACAAACAGAACGTATCATTTCATACAAAAATAAAATTTACTTAACGTATAAATATTTTTTATAAAAAGTATTATATTTTAAAGAAAATTTACAATAACAATTTTTAAGAGCTACAAATTATGATAAATTACTACGAATCATCAAGTAATTATTTTTTTTTATTTCAAATAAAAATGGAAACATTTTCTTCGGCACGTCCCATATATGTCTTTCCTTCGAAAACATGCAAAGATTCTTTCAAAATCTATTCCTTTTCAAAATAATCCTTTGAAAGTAAAAATGCATATCCGTCCAAAAATTGTTTGGAAAACTTTTCAAATCGAGTTTCATAAACCACTACGAGACTAAAATACATTTCAAATGCTAAAAAAGAAAAAAAAAGAAACCTCTTTGTAACTTATTCTTCAGGAAATTGGAAATCATAGAAGAAGGCTACTAACTCCATTTGTATGAGAACAAATTGAAATACGCTACAGAAAATGTAAAAGGCGTTTACATTTCAAGAATTGGAACTTACTTCTCTATATTCGTATTTCGATCAAAGAAGTTAAAAATTCCCTTCTGTTTCTGTTCTTCAAAATAATATGCAATGGAAATAAATTTGCATATTTCTTTGATTTTAAATTCTCAGTATCACTTAGAATATTGTAAGGATATTTGTAGTAATATATTACTACAAATAAAGTCCCGTGTTGTACAAATGTTATGATTTTTTTAGAAGGATTTCAAGACACTTTTCTACAAATAAACAAATATTTTAAAAAATATGTCATATACATAATATGTCTTGTTACCTTAAGATATCCATTATAATCTATGTTTCTCTGTATTTAACTACAGAATTTTTTTAAAAAATAGTAGCTTCGCATAAAAACTATCATGAATTAATAAATATTAATAATTAATAATTAATCCATGAAGAATTAGGGAAGGGAGGAATTTCTGAAAGGGAGTTCCATGAAGAACTTGTAATATTTATTAATAAGGAATTAATGAATATTACTAATTCTTCATGGAACTTCCATTAGGAAAATGATTTTCAATTAAAAAAAATATCTAATTTTCCCCTAAATGTCCTCCAAGAAGCCATTATTTCCTCCATTCACCCTTACAATAAACTTATGTGGCTCAACAAATATTACTACAAATAAAGTAGCTCAGCAAAGAATATTACTACAAATAAAGTCGCATGGTGTACAAAGGTTAGGATTTTTATACAAGAATTCCAAGACACTTTTATACAAATAAACAAGTATTTGAAGAATCTTGTCATGTATATAATATGTATTGTTATACCTTAAAATATCATTTGTAATCTATATTGATCTGTATTTTGATGCAACAATTATCTTTTAAAAAATGCCAAATAGTTTTGCATAAAAAAATTTAATTCTTCTTGGAGAACGATTTTCAATTTAAAAAAGGGGCCCATTTTCCCCTGACTGTCCTCTAAGAAGGCATTATTTCCTCCTTCTACCCTTACAACAAATTTATTATCTCGTAATAAAATTGTCAGAAAATACCTTTTTACATTTTAAGGAAAGCAAGTTCAAAATTCCCTTCTGTTTCTGTTCTCGAAAATAATATGCTACGGAAATAAATTTGCATATTTCTTTGATTTAAATTCTCAGTATTATTTAGAATACTGTGATGATTTTTGCATTAAAATATTACTACAAATCAACTCACGCGTTGAAAAATGTTAGGAATTTTTTACAAGCATCCCAAAAAATTTTCTGCAAGTAAACATAAATTTTAAGAATCATGCCATGTATATAATACGCTTTGTTATACCTTAAGCACGTTTTCGTGGCGCAACTGGCTAGCATGTTCGGCTGTTAACCGAAAGGTTGGTGGTTCGAGCTCACTTTGAGGCGTTAATCGTTCTCTTCATAGCTGGATTCGTATCTTAAAGTCTGATGGCCGAGTGACAAGCACTCTGGCGCTCTGTGCCACAGGTTTTGTGAAATAGTTACACAACGACCTGAGATCAGTTACCCCTTTGATAAGAATCAGTTGTGCCTTAATGTCCTCACAGAATGCACCATTTCCTGTATCCGTAAAGGAAATTACCTCGATCTAGGTAATGCTTTTGTAGGCTCTGTGGACCTGATTTAGCACATTCTAGACCTTGGGACCAATTAAAAACCCATATTAATAAATCACGGGTTAAGGCTGACACTGCAAATACCTCCCATTTGAATTTCAATTAACCCTATTTGTCTTCATTTACAAACGTTTTCATTTCACCTTATAATTACCAATTAATGTACGGAAAGATTTATTCAAATTAAAATTGTAAAGTCAATATTTATAATGATTCGAATTCAATTCCGTAGATGACAACCGTTGTAATTACTATTTTTAGAAATGATGAGACATGGAGACAATTTGTATAAGCATCTCGAATCGAAAGTCGGACTGTGTGGTGTATGCTTTCCGGGTTTTTCTACCATAAAATACTCGAAGGCGGGACAGTAACCCATGTCCAGGCGGGGGTCCGGGCTAGAATAGCTGTACTATAGCCCATACATGTCGTAAAAGGCGACTAAAATTGGTACCCAGTGCCCGGGTGGGGTAAAGTCACACTTCTTCCTTTAGGTGCCCCATGTCTTTGTGTAACAAAGTCAAGGACAAAAAGAAGCTGTACTTTTTACTTTTCATCATGACTCGTTTAGATCATTTGGGAATACACGGACTCATGCACTTCAACTAGGTCTTGCTGTCGACCAAATGGGATAAGAAACAACAACAGTTGTAATATGCTCTTTTTATCATCTGAATCCTTCTTTCGTTGACTATTTGGAGTATACATATTTGGAAGAAGTCTAATAATATATCATAAAAAATATGCATGTTAATAACGAGTAAAATGTTATTAATTCATATGTATTCGGAGGGAATGTATTTAATAAATTGATACATCTAATATGATACGAAAGTTTGTAATTAAATCTATAAATCTTTTTGCTTCAGTTTTAATTAATTCTTTCCCTTTCAATATTGTGAATGAAAAGCTGTATATAAATGGCATAATTTAGTTTCCTTTTATGTAAAGTACCACGGCCGAAATTCCGAAAATTATGTGGAGTTGGTGGAGATTGTGGCAGAATCTCGCATCGACAATCAAACTGAGAGATATGAGCTTTCTTGAGTCCTAAAATAAATTGTTATAACCACTTCCTTTTTTTTAAAATAGAGTATAATAGTCCCAATCAGATGCATTGTGACAAATCAAATTAGCTACATTATACTGCCACACAACAACGAATTTCAGTGGAGCTACTAATTAATAAGTTCCTAAGAGAAATAATTTCCTTAATTTACCTTATTGTAGCAACTTAGATCCTCCTGTGAGGCATCCTGAGTAATGCTGGATTTGCTGTGCTTCCGTTATTCTAC
Source organism: Caerostris darwini (assembly GCA_021605075.1). Taxonomy (NCBI): domain Eukaryota; kingdom Metazoa; phylum Arthropoda; class Arachnida; order Araneae; family Araneidae; genus Caerostris; species Caerostris darwini. The sequence goes on from BPLQ01009477.1 coordinate 525,692, forward strand.
TGCTGAATGCATATAAAGAAATCAAAATGAACATGACATTATAATTAAAAATAGACCTATATAATGACAATATTCAATGAATCCAAATAGAATGGCACTTAAACTTTCTTAAAAAAATTAGAGCCAACTCCATGTAATTATCTTAAACATTTTTTGTTATTACGCTTTAAAATCACACTGATACATAAATATTTCCTTCATTTTATACAAATAAATATAACTGAATCTTTTTTTAACCACGAGTTTTGCTACAAAATTTTTATCATAAATATAGCAATATCGTTTTTGACATTGTACATTTTCTTCCTATTTCTTTCTTTTAAAAGCAAACATTATTTCTGAAACCACTTTTCATTATTTGGTTCTGCTGCATTTATTTTAAGAACGAAATTATATTCCTCTGCTGGACTATGACCAAAAATAGGAAGATTTCTAATCAAGCCAAGAGTCTACTCGGAATTCTATGAAAACATTACTCGGGTAATTTACCGTCTTCCTTATCTTCCTTATTTTGAGATAATGTTTAAAATATCTCCATACTTTATGCTTTTAGATTTCATAATTTTTTTCCCCCGCTTGATTAAAAGCAGATGAGAAAATATTGGGGAAGATAATAGATTTTGGAAAGTTTCTTTTTAACATAGAAAGGTTCTTCATTGTTTATGAGTTAATTTAAGTAAGTAATTGTTATGATACAAAAGCAATTTAGGGTAATGTAAACATCTTATTTTTAGATCTACGAAACTTTTATCAAAAAATCTAATTTTATGTCATTTTTTTTATTGTAATATAATTGCTTCAATATTTGAATTATTTTTATTGCAAGTATGAATTAAAACAATTATATTTAAGAAAATATTTAAAGTTGGATATTATAATCTTTAATTATGTTTAGAAACAAGAACTTTTATTAACAATTTATTACTTTTTCTGGAAATAAAATGTGGAATTTTTTTCTCTAATAAAGGGCCATTGTTCCTATTGACTTGTATATTTGGTATAAAAGTTCAATTCCTTGATTACTGATTATTTTTCTTTCAATATTTTGATTATTAAGTCGATTGTTTTAAATCTTTTTATTATTATGCTGATTTTAGAATTATTTGATCTGTTATTTTCATTGCTTTCAAATTATTTGATTTATAATTTTGATTGTCCTCCATTATTCGATTATAATTTTGATTGTCGTCAATTATAATTTTGATTGTCGTCATTTATTCGATTATAATTTTGATGGTCCTCCATTATTCGATTATAATTTTGATTGTCGTCAATTATTCGATTATAATTTTGATTGTCTTCCATTATTCGATTATAATTTTGATTGTCCTCCATTATTCGATTATAATTTTGATTGTCGTCAATTATAATTTTGATTGTCGTCAATTATTCGATTATAATTTTGATTGTCCTCCATTATTCGATTATAATTTTGATTGTCGTCAATTATAATTTTGATTGTCGTCAATTATTCGATTATAATTTTGATTGTCCTCCATTATTCGATTATAATTTTGATTGTCCTCCATTATTCGATTATAATTTTGATTGTCGTCAATTTTAATTTTGATTGTCGTCAATTATTCGATTATAATTTTGATTGTCCTCCATTATTCGATTATAATTTTGATTGTCGTCAATTATAATTTTGATTGTCGTCAATTATTCGATTATAATTTTGATTGTCGTCAATTATTCGATTATAATTTTGATTGTCGTCAATTATTCGATTATAATTTTGATTGTCGTCAATTATTCGATTATTTTTTATTATTGGTATAATCGACTGAAATCAAGTTTTCTTTGAAGAATTTTATAATATCACATAATATTTTTGTATAAAAGAATGCGTTTATATGCAGAATAATCTTCAATATTTTACGATTTTATCCTGTTATTTTTAAATCATTATTATTGTAAGAGACTTAAGTTTCAAATTCTTTAAAGAAAGGATAAGTGTAACTTAAAATAAAAATTTTAAAAATGGTTCCATTTAATTTACTAAGTAATATTTACTTGTATAATACTTTTTATTATATATTGAGATAAATAATAATTTTTAATTTTATGTATGTTATTTTTTTTTTAATAAAATAAAAAAAATCAGTCCAGCATTCAAAGGCATATTTTATAAATACGAAAAAGTCACTTTAAAAAGATAATGGAAAATAAAATCATAAATAATACCATTATAATAATATAAAAGTAATTTAAATATAGTACCTCAAATATGAATGATTACAGTTAAAAATTTTAAGCGTATGTTTTTTTAATATACATAATTTTATCAATTTAATAAAAAGTAATTAGATTTATGTAATAATCGCATTCAAATTACTTTAAATCTTTCAATAGCTTGAACAAAATTTATACAAAATTTTACATAAAAATGTATTAATGTGTTTTGAATTCATTTTATTATTGTTATACTCAGTTAAAGTTTGCATTTAAAATATTTTTCTTTTTTAATTTCATTAACTTAAATTCATTTATAATTTGAATAATAAATTTTTAATCATTCAAATCTTTAATGGAAAGAATTTGGTTTTATATAGATTTTTTTTAAAATTATGTAAGAATTTAATTTGTAGTTTTAATATGTTTCATTTTGATAAACAGATGAAGAAAAAGCAATTCGGACAGAATCATAGTAAATTTTATAATTTTTAATCATTTAATCATTGTCATTTTTTCATTTAATTTTCGCAAATACAGATTCTATCAATTGTAACTTTGTTATTGCGCGTAACATTTAAGAAAAAATTTATCTTCATTTATTTTCAAATTACATTTCGAGAGATTTGCAAATATTTAAAAAAATTAATCTTTTTCAAAATAATTCCAAATAGAAATATTTTATTTCTGATGTAAAATTAATTGCATTTTGACTTTTAGTAAAAGAGATTACTATATTTCAAAAACATGTTTTTTCGTTTTATAAAAGAATAATTTCAACTTTTTTACATTGGAATATTGACAGATATTTACGTTTAAATGTCAATTTTTCAAAAGAAATATATTTATTATAAAATATTCTTTGTGAATTAATTTCTGGATACAAATAAGCAAAAATTATAATTAATATAAATTCTGAATTGTTCTATCGCTGAGATTTTTTTTTGACGATCTAACATTAAATACTTAAGAATATTCGATTAACCAATCTATTCGAGTGTGAAATTCTTTTAATATGAAGAAGCTAACCTTTATTACGAATTAAACACAATGAGTTTTATTTATAATTAAATTCTTAAATTATTTGCAATGCATAGGAATAAGAAATAACTAATTTTCTTCAGAAAATATGATGTATTTTATTTTTTCAATTTTATCATTTGTCTACTTTTTGTGGCATATCAATTGAAATATTTTATCAATCAAAAATTCTGTTTTTAAAACTGCCCATAAATTTATAAATTTATATTAAATGCATGCAATTTACAAAAGTATACAACTAATAATCCATAAATCTCACTACCCTAATTCACAAAATCAGCAAGCAAAACAATTAATTTTATTCTAACTTAATTACACTTTGACGGAAAATAAAAGACTCACCTTGAAAGAATCATTTCATTTTACCTAAATTTCTTATTAAAATAACCTTTTGATCCACCAGTCTAAATATTAAATATTAGTGGTCATTAAGTGGACAGAGTAAGTAACTGAATCATCTGAACATACAGATGCAAAAGTGCATATATTAAATGTAAAGCAATCAAAATGTAGGGAAATCTCCCTCTCAAATCTGGTTCCATCTAATCAGTTGATATTACTGCCTGTGTCTCGAATGTTTTCTCAGAATATAACAAACACAACATCCCTAATTGGGGGAGGCCATGTAATTCGGGTAAAGGATGTAGAGTGGTAAAGTCAAAAAGGCATTCGGATTGGAGGTACTTTACCATTCTACAATTTTTGACTGGAAATGCTTAATCACACAAAGCACCTGCAGGTAAATGATTAAATTTTGGTTATTAATAAATGAATATTAGCTCAAGAACATCTAAACTGCTGTCAGATGGAGCAAAAAAAAAAAAAAAAAAAAAGATCAGTTATTGGGAGTAAAAATTAAACTTTATTCTATTTGATTGCACCAAAACTCAAATTCAAGCTAGGATTCGGGTTCCAACATAGCAAACATATTTCACCATTAAGGAGAGACGGGCAATTGGATTAAAGAAAACAGATTGGAAAAACCTATTATTGAGACATAACCAATAAGTTGAGCAACAACGAATGATCAGTCATTTGACGATTGTAGCAGGAACAGATGAATCATGGCAGAATGCAGCCAGAAGATGGTAATAAGATGAGATGGCTCATGGTCGAACACAGACAAGAGGGTAGGTGACTACTTATTGAAACCCCAGAACTGGAAAATAAACCAATCATCAATGAGGCTCTTTCATCTTATTCGTCATTATCAACTCTCAGAGGAGTAAACGCAATGTAACGCGATAATAAGGAAGGAACAAACGGATCCAACAACAATAGCTCCGCTGTGTTGGTGAAGGTATAGTCACGGAGGAGACATGTCGAACAGAAAAGCCAGGTAGCCACCAACGTGACAATGTCGATTCCAGCAGACAGACGCGTTTCCGAGACACTAACTATGGCAAGAAGACAATGGGCAACCTTTGACAGATGCCGGTACGGCCAGATGTAGCACCAATGCATTTGCTGACAAGCGTGGCGGTTCTCCAATACGCTTCTGTCGTTCTGTTGCACAATGTGAAGGTCATGCTGGATGGTCCCAGGACAAGTAAATGACGATTAGGCACCAGTATTTTGTACTCTTTGCACATGTTAAGAAGACTGCATTGAAACAGCACAGGCGCAACAATCTGCAATTGTATAATACCAGAGACACGCGTATTTTCGAAAGAACACTTTAAATGAATCTTGTTTCAGTTTAGGTGACAGAAAAAGGAAACAATAGCAGCGTGTAAGTGTATCACATTGATAGTAAGGTGACAGGGTGGTAATTTTCCAGGAAATTTTCAATGGCCATCTTTTAATCCCCATTAGATTTTCTTTCGTGGTATAAATAAGTGCAGAATGATGCTCACCCATGTATAACAAAAACCACAACAGAAAAACCTACAGAAAGTCAATAGAAAAACCCAAATAAATTTTTTTTTTTTTGCGTATTGTAACTTTTAATACGCTAAAAAGAGTCCATAATAAGGAAATAATTAATACAAACACAAAAAAATTGAATTAACCGAAGAACAGTTATTTCAAAATATGAATTACACAAGGCGTGTATTAATGATACATAGTTTCTGTACTATTTCAAAACTATCGATTCTACCCCCCACACTTCTGCCCAAAATTAAATTACCAAGTACACACATCTCTGTTTCCATCAGAAAATATGAAGCCCGTGTCCCAGAGGTCCTGTTTTTCTGGGATCTATTTTTAGTCCGGGATTCGTGGAACGTGCCCTGACCTCCGATTCCTCCAGAAAGCTCCCAAGTGTTCATTTGGATTCTTCTTCGCGATTCTATTATTTGGAGAAAATCGGGCCCAAAGTGAAAAGAGCCACTCGAACAGCTGGGGTCCCCTTTTTACAGCCAAGTAAATAATGGAAGAGGTTTCAATTCATTAAGTGCGGTTTTATTACATCATTTCAATAACTTCATTCCTGATATTTGAACCTTCCAAATTTATCAACGAAAAAGGTATTGTTTAAAATTTTAATTTTAACCTTAACATTGAAAAATGTTTACATTACATTCAACTTGTTGTAACATAAATTGTGGTACCTTCAAACTATTTTTACATATGAATTTTTTTCTATTGATAAACAATCAACAAAATTTCGCATGGTACTATCTGTACCTTCTTTGACCATTTAATAATATGGAAACTCGATGTAAGGATTTTGAAAGAATGTGGGACAGGACATGGACGTAAGAGTGCCTTCTTAGCACAAGACACAAGATTGATATTAAGATAGATTAACATAAAACAAGCTTGTCTTTTTCAAACATAATCTTAGAGTAATTTAATATATGAAACTTCAGAAATTATATCGCTTTGTGAATATTTCCAAGGATAACGAAGTAGAACAAATTTCATACTTTTCAAATAATATTTCAAAATCGGAACAAAATAAATTTGCAATTAAAATAAAATTTAAGGTGCGATTTAATACTTATGATTAATAAGTTTATAGTTTAAATTTGTTATGTTAAATTAATCCCGCCCGTTTTTCCTTTAGAAAAGTAATGCTTTTCAATGCCTGTTAACTTTTTCCGGTCATTTTCAGCTAGAATGGTAGATGTGTTTCAGATTCAATGTTATTCATGGAGTGTCGCAATGGATAACGCAAACACTTACCGTATTCATAACCCAAATGCAATATGAGCCACGATATATGTGTATATATTGCAATGCCCAAATACAATTTGTGCAATATGCGCAATATGCGCATATAACAAAAATGATACATATGCGCAGCGTTTTAGCATAAACATACCTTACAAATTTTTCGCTGAATTTATTGCTGTGCTGATATATATTTATATCTATATATTTTTCTACTTTATAATTTTTCTTGAAATCAAAATGGTAAATTTATGCAACTTATGCGATTTGGCTCTTCAATAAATTTGCTAATTTCTATTTCTTTATATTTATAAATAGTAATTCAGTATTTTTCCCTTACAATTTACCATTATATCCGTTATTTCTAGATTTCCTATACGAGAGGATAATTTGCACGGATTTTTCTGATTTATTGTAATTGAATTTTGAAAAACTAAAAATGTCTTCTTTTAAATTGTCAGGTGACCCATGTTACATCTATTAGTTTTAAATCATAATTTTTATTGTCTATTAGTTGTATCATGTGTTGTAATGTGCTTGTTTAGTATTTTGCTCCCGGAATACCTATTAGTTGCACTTGTTAATGTGCTTGTTTAGCATTTTGCTCATGTAATATCTATTATTTGTATCAATTAATGTGCTTATTTAGTATTTCTCTCCTGAAATATCTATTAGTTAAATCGGTTAATATACTTGTTTAGTTTTTTTTCTCTTTTAATATCTTCCTATCTGACCCATTGAATGATATTCAATTTATTTTTAGTTTACATAGGTATGGAGGAAATTTTATAAGTGGAGAATACTTAGATAAGCGTTTGCCTTTTCTTACAATTAAATTATATTCTGCTAAAACAAAAAGGGTGAGAGTTATTGATCCTTGAACTTGAATTGTACTTTCCAAGTGAACAATTTTTTAAAAAGGTTATCTCAACGCTAGTGTACGAAACGACAACAAAATTACTTTTGAGAAACAAGCTGTAAACAAGTCATCCAGTGAACAGCAACAGAAAACAGAAGGAAACAAGTGACTGAAACGGAGCTCTCTTGCAGTCGGAGGTCGAATCACGCTCTATTTGGAACATTGTTCGTTCTTTTTCACCGTCCGAATAATCCAGTGAAGCGCAAACGAACGCAAAAACGATGGGAAACAAATAAAATATATTGATTAATTTATAGCATCCCATAATTCTTCGCAATAAATTACTGGGGATCAGCCACTCAGCTTGCAATGTGAACTTTCTGGAAACGTCCATCCTTTTTTTCTTCTTGTTGCTGCTACTATCTTAGTTATTTTTAGAAAAGAAACTTACGGTAAAAATTTATTGAATCTTTTTCTTCAATGCAAGAGACCCTATATGGAATCATTCCTACAGACACATATATTTTAGACATTATATAGGTAATTCTACAAGGAACTGATTGCAAGTTTGTTAAAAGGGATTTTATATGAGAAATTTCAAGATTAACAAGTTCACATTTGTATATTGACATAAAAAATTAGAAAACCGAACAAATCAATACAATTTATGTGACATTTTTTTCAAAATATACACTTCCTCCCATATCAGTGAAAATCTAATTCTCAACCACTCATACATTTTATGCATAATCATCAAGTCCTCACCCATTTCTGCAAATAATTATTTGAACATGTTTAAACATGATTATCTGTTACCTTATTACTAAAATTTTATACTTACTTTATTATTATTTTAATTTTGTTGAACCTGTTTCCAAATCCTTAATTGTATGAATTGATGTAAAAATATTTGGATATCTTTATTATATTATAATAAAGATAATTATGATAATATAATGATTATAATAAAACTATTATAAAAACAAGTTAAAAAAGATATAAAAATAAAGATATTATGATTATAATAAAACTAATAGATTTCTAAACAAATGTCACTTTATTTCCATGTATTATTGATTTTATTATTGTTTAACTCATAATGTAGTTTTCTTTATTTGTAATAAATAATTTTTCTTTCTATTGAAAGAATAAACAAAGCTATATTACCAGGTAAACAATTTTATAAAATATACAAGATTTAATTCTAGTGGTGGCTTACGATCACCTTCAATGTAAATAATACAAAATATATTAGAAACAAATTATTATTATACAACAAATTCGAAGTAAACAAAAACAATACAAATCAGTTACAGTTACTTTTGCCCACTTTTATAACAATAAGATTAAAGGATTCAATATCTGTTAGGCTGTGCCACTAGTAAAGAAATTTCCACACATACACGCTTAAAAGGTTGTTTAAATCCAAATGTCCCTTTAAATTTCTGGAATTTTCATTGTAAACTTCGGAACGATAACTTAAGAAATATTGAAGATACTATAAAATTTTGCCTGAATGTAGAAAACAGTTAAAGCTATAATTTAATTTAATCAAAAAACGGAATTTCGACATTTTTCAGATACTGCGTCCCCTTAAATATAATCATCGAATAACTTGTATAATAGTATATCATCCTATAATTCGTATAATATTCCTTGTACAACACACGCAAAAATGTAAATTAAATTAGTGATAACTAAAATATGTCGTTTTACCATTACAAATTACCATTTGAACTCAATATATGAAAATATAGTTAATTTGTTTTACGTATTAAATTAACGTGCTTTTTAATTCAAATCTATATTGCAATAAACAATATAATTTTTCCAATCTTATATGCCGAAAATTTATTTATTTCGTCAATAATGATAATAAAAAAAGTCTTAATAATGAAATTTATTCAAAAACTTATGTCTTCAGAAGAAAACAAGTCATAGTTGTTTAATAAAAATATAAGAAAAAACATTTCCATCTTAAAATTACAAATATCACTGAAGTAGAATAAGAAATACGAGAAAAAAATTTATTTGTTTATAAAAATATAAAAATTATTGGTTGAAAAAATTTAGAAATGCTGTCATGGAATTCATTTACATCCGTCTGTTCCTCTAAAAAGGGATGAGCAAAATATTTTAAAGCCTTTCATTCGAAATGTAAGAAACGAAATGTGAAACTAGGAACAGAACTTATAAACGAGAAGGCATTTGAGCCATTCATTTAAAGTTTCGGGGCCATAAAATCTTTTGGAGAATATCCGAAGCCATCGTCGAATAACGATATTTCACCGCCATTTTCTGGAATCGAAATGCACAAGATTTCTGGAATACAAAACGAGAAGGAAATAACGACGAAGGAAATATCGTTTGGTGTGTTGAATCCAAAATTTAAAGTTTCAATACAGGGATCTGTTCTTCGGCAATGGGAGTTTTTCGAAGTTCACGTACAAAAAAAAAGACGGATTTCAGTTTTAAATTCGACTTACGCTATAAATGCAACGTTAGAGCTACCATGTTAAGACGTTTTATTATCCTGAAAATCTGATGTTTTTTTGTGCTTCTTTTACTCCCACGGTAAGTGCAAACAAAATGCCACGGTCTTAAACAGTCTGCTGTACACCCAGACGAAGTTTTGTTTAAAATCGTTCTTTAGTATTTCGAATTTTGTTTCAGTGATTGTAAAAAATTTAAATCGTTTTCGTCCGTAGTTATTACTTAGTACTAGAAACTCTGATTCCAATAAGCGTGATGCAGTATTGTTTTTTCTGTTTGGGTCATTTTTTGTTAGGGTATAATATGATAGCATATAAAAAAACAAAGAATTATAAAAGTACTTTAAGCTTTTTAAGCTGACATTATTATTAACATTTTTATTAAAGAACATACATTATTCTTTTAATTTTAAAGCTGAAAATTTAAAAAAAATAAATGTATATTCTTGTCTTAAAATAGTTTTGGCATATTGCTAATAGAAATGCAAAACTACCTAAAGAAATTTCATTCAGTAATTGACTAATTGGAATATCTAAAAAAAACCAAGTTAAAGGATAAAAAATTGTGGTAACAGATGGTTTTTTATGAATAAATTTTATTCAAAAACTATAATTGAGCTTCAACTCGTATATCATCCTATAACTCGTATAATATTCATCGTATAATAAAACAATTTTAACCATTATTTTGATACTGTGTTCCCTGATATATATGATTTGTATAACTCGTATAATCGTATATCATCCTATAATTCGTATAATATTCATCTTATAATAAAGGCTATATGTAAATTAAATTAGTGATAACTAAAATATGTCGTTTTTTTAAAATATCACCATTTGAAATCAGTAAATATAAAGTTAATTGGTTTAACTTATTAAATTTATTACTGTGCTTTATACTTCGAACTTATATTGAATAAAAATCTAATAATGTTTTTCAAAATTATTTAACGGAAATTTCGTCAATAATAAACAAAAATGTATTAATACTGAAATATTTATTCAAAAAGTTATGTCTTCAAAAGAAAAACAAATCATGGTTATTTAAAGAAAAAAAAACCCATTTTTGTCAGAGAATCACAAATATCAGTGAAGTAGAATAGGAAATAAGAGAAAAAAATTGATTTGTTTATAAAATGTACAAATTAGTGGTTGAAAAATACAGAAATGTTGTCATGGAATTCATTTACATCTTTCTATTTCTCAAAAACGGGATGAACAAAATATTCCAAAGCATTTCATTCGAAATGCAAGAAAAGAAACGTAAAACCAGGAACAGAACTTGTAAACGGGAAGGCATTTGAGCCATTCATTTAAAGTTTCGGGGCCATAAAACCTTTTGGAGAACATTCGAAGCAATCGTCGAATAACGATATTTCACCGCCATTTTCTGGAATCGAAATGCACAAGATTTCTGGAATACAAAACGAGAAGGAAATAATGACGAAGGAAATATCGTTTGGTGTGTGGAATCCAAAATTTAAAGTTTCAATACAGGGATATGTTCTTCGGCAATGGGAGTTTCTCGTAGTTCACGTACAGAAAAAAAGTACAGATTTCAGTGTTAAATTCGACTTTCGATATAAATGCAACGTTCGAGCTACCAAGTTAAGGCGTTTTATTATCATCTTTTCTTCTTGTTTGTGCTTCTTTTACTCCTACGGTAAATGCAAACAAAATGCCACGGTCTTAAACATTGCGCTGCATACCGAGACGAAGTTTTGTTTTAAATCGTTCGAATTTTGTTTCAGTGATAGTAAAATATTTAAATCGTTTTCGTCCGTAGTTATTACTTAGTGCGAGAAACTTTGATTACAATAAACCTGAACCGGAAAAACCTGAAGTTTTTTTTTCCTTTTTTGTTAGGGTATAGTATGACAGCATATAAAAATACCAAGAATTATAAAAATACTTTAAGCTTTATAAGCTAATAAAGTTATGCTTTAAATATAATTTAAAAAATGCAGACTCTTTTTCTTAAAATAATTTTTATTCAATTATATTTTTTACTTGGTTTTCATCAAGACATTACAAATATAATTGCATTTCCTGAAATTCTTCGAAATGAATAGATATTATATTTTGAATTTATATTCTACATACACAAAGCTCACAACCTATGTGCAGTTACCTTTAAATGTTAAGTTTATGTAAAATTTATAATTAAATTTCAGTACAATGCACAAGAAATTTACTGATCATCTTACAGATAAAAATTCAAAATTCACTATAAAGATGTTCCTATAATTGCTGAAATATAAGCATTTAACCTCAAACATTTTGTGGTTAAAGAGAGCAAATTCTAAGCTATCATATACTGGTAGAATTTGAAAATTGAATTGGTTGCAGGAATGTGTAGGTTGGAAGTTCTCCCAATTTTTAATTATTTTAGCTTTATATGTTCCTTTACGAATTTCATACAACATCTAGAAACTTGAAAGATCACTAAAGTTATCTCCTACTTTTTGCAGCATTAAATCAAATTTATTACATAATATACCCAATATGAATAGTACAATAGATTGTTTACGTAGAAATAGTAACAATTTGATCCAAGAGGCCAATTTAACTTTCTATAACTCTATCATAAAGATTTATTAATCATAAGATTAAAATTCTGCTCATGTTTTATTCTTATTTTTTGTAAAGAAATTCAATAACTACTCAAAACAAACGTCCATGACTTAACGGCAAAAAATGTTTTACAGATAAAAAGATAAAATATACATGACTAGCCTTCTTACCATGTCTGTTCTGCCTCTATTAAGTCTGCATTAAATGTCTCTTAAGATATATCAGAACATAATCAGACATGTTTCTACTAGAAAGAGAGGTAAGTTTTCCAAAAAGCAGAAAATCGTTATGCGTTTGCATCTGATACGGTTTAAAGACAGTTAAGCGCAACTAAATGGGGCTTGTCGTTAACGTATAAGTGACATTGACTAATGGTTCCAGCCAACTAGACCTATCTATTTCCCCACATTTAGTCTTTTATACTTCAAATTCGTATAGGAAAACAAAGTTGGACTTTTAAAAGGGAAAACTCTTCCATTAAGTAGGGAAAAATCACAATATTCTTATCCTGCTTTCACCGTTAAGATTAACGTTAAGTTTAAATGATTAAATTACAACACGAAATTCTTTACTCCGTAAGATGTGCTATAAGTAAATTTCAATCAAATAAAGTAGACCAAATAAATCTTATCTAGTTAAGTTGCATAATTTGTGTTCATTTTATTCAAAATATAAATTAAATCGCTTTTATCGTTAAGTTTAAAAAATATATAAAAAGCTGTTTGTCTAAAATTTGCTTACCTACATTTCATGTCATTGTGATAATTCTAATAAATCTTTTTTTTTTTTATCTTAACACGATTTAAAACAATTTGTCTCTGTTTGGTATTGTTATGTTAAAATTTAGTATTACCTAAATATTTTTGAAAAGCAACTTAAATTAGCATATGATTAATTCAAAATTTATCACATATTTGTTAAGAACAATGCAATGTGTTTGGTTTATCACTCTACGGTCATTTTGTGCTCACTTTGGGGAAATTAGACCAGGACACACAATTTAACGTGGATTCCGAACCACTCACAAACATCCATGCCACCACCAGAATTTGGACCTGAAGCCTGTGGTACTAAAGGCCAGAGCGCTAGTCAATTGGCCATCAGTCCACGCCAAAGTGGTTTAAGAAAGAAAAAGAACCAAATCAGAAAAATATTAATTAATTTTAAACTGCAAAAACTATAAGTCTTATGATACATTATTATTTTTAGTAAAACTATAACAAAAAGAAACTTATAGGTATGCACTCAAATGTGCTTAATTTTATGATTTACTTTTTAACGTTAATTTAAATAAGGATTTTTTTAAAGAAAAATTTTAATATTTTTTTAAGTATATTGTTTATAACAAATAAACTGGCAGGCGTATAAAAAATTACCAGGATTTTTGAATATTTTGAAATGACTTTTTCCAGGTCAAATTCAAATTTCAAATACGAATTCAAATGTTGTAAAAAATTCATTATTTTAATTATTTCGAATCAAGAAAAAAAAATTATCTAATAATATAGTAACAAATAATAACCTATTGTAAATAATATCCTTACAAAAAACAAATAATTGTTATACTCTTCAAAAATTAACATCAACAAACAATCATCTAAGTAAAATAATTAATATTTTAATCAGTTTGTCTTCTGAGTTCGAGTCGTCCTTTGGGCCAATAGTGCTGAGTAAGATTTTGAAGATAATTATTTTGTATTCCCTGAAGGGTTTATCTGGGTTTTCAAATTAAATCCAAAATTGGCCCTCATTTTATTGGGTAAGTGAAAATTAACACTGAAATGCACTAACACTAAGAAAAAAAATGTCTTAACTAATGTGCAATTTAAATTAGCATGTGATTAATTCAAAAGTTAGCGCAAATTTGTTTAAGAATGACAAAGTGGGCCAAGAAAGAAAAAGAAACAAAAAAAGAAAAATATGTAAATAATTAGAAGAAAAGAAGTTTAAGAAAGCATTCAGTAAAACAATGTATTATTATGCTAAAGTTCGTGTGTCATTTCTTAATGTATTATTAATTTTTTGAATTGGGAAAGATGTAAAGAACTTTTATGTATTTAAATAATAATTAAGTATTATTTTAAATAAATATAAATTAAGTATCAAAAAGTAAAAAAAAAAATTAAAAAGTTTTGTTATTGTTTCTCACATTGCATTTCGAGTCGTAAAATAAATGTTATCGGATTGAGTAATGTATATCCAATCTTAATGTTTATATTATCTCTCATTGTAGAAAAAGCAAATTTAATTTGCATTGAAGTATACATAAATATTTACAAAAATATGTTGTTATGTGTTATTATTATGTTGTTATATATTAATATATGTTATCTTATAGCGTTAATTATATTATTACTAATTATGTTTTTTCATGATATATTTAAAACTAACACAAAATAAACTTTATTTTTTCGATACTTATGAATATAAATAATCTATTGTTACCAGTTCTAATATTATATTCCTATAATTTCATTAAAATATTCGTGAGAGCATTTTATTGTTTTTGCAAAAAGTTTTGCTAGAATTCAGCTGATGGTGCGGGTTGTAGTCACTATTTTCAAGACATCAGCTGCTTAGTTAGAAGTTTACTGTATTTTATCTAACACGACATCTGAAAAGGGGGGCAGTATAATTATCACTAGAAGTCAACTTTAAAAGCCTGACTTTTGATCTTTAAAAAGACATACGAGATCTCGTCAGTTTTTAAGTTTACTAATAAATCGCATTTGTATTTCTCACATTTATCCATGAACACTTCACATCTAAATATCTATTATCTGCTTTACTATAGATTCATAGAGATGCGGATGTCCCCCTGCAGGATTTCTTGCCAAACTTTCTCCAGTTGGTGAATTAGTGTTCCTTGGAGTGTCAAAGGGACCTGCATATCAAATCCCAAATGCACTCTATAGTGAAGAGATCTGACGGTATATCTGGCTGTACAAGAATTCACTAATCATGAAGAAAATCCATACAAATTATTATCATGTGCAGCATGGTAGAACTCTTTAAATATGTAAGACCTGTACTTTTGAAGAAGGACAACAAAACTAAAAATAAAAGAAGGAATAAAAACCAAGCTCATCAAAAGTGTGTTTATGAAAAACAATATCTCAAATAAAATTTATATATTGCACAAAAAATGAAATGAACTGTCAACAAATTAAGAATCATTTATAAATAATGCATTATGAAATATATCCTCTTTATGATTGATAACTAACGCCTTTTGACCAATGACATTTCTCTTTTCGATTTAATGAACTGTTTTGAAAAACTTAACACCAAGTAATAAAAATCAATTCATTACAATAACAAAAACTTTCAATAGACCTAAAGCTTCCTCTGCAGACGGGAAGTAAGCAAAAGTTTGAAAACACTTCAGTACACATGCATTATCTTAAAGCAGAAAAAAATGTAGTGTCAGAATCATTTGATGGATGTGGCGTTCACTGTCACTAACATCGATGAAATTGAGTGATCGATATACGTATCGATAACCTTTGTACTAAAAAGCTACAATTTTCATCACAATCGCTAATGTATAGCTAAAGATAGTTCGTTGAATTTACATAATGTGTATCTTTATTTTAGGGATTATTTCACTTTTATGCTTAAATTACGAGACATAGAAAACTCAATTCTGATATACTTTTCATCATATTTTGGCAATTTTATCAATTAAATTATCTAATTCTTTCTGACTATTTAAATTCTTGAATTCTTTATGGATAAACTGTTTATTTGTACCAGAATGTATTTATTATAATATAATAACACAAATTATTTGAAACTCATTAGATTATTATTCAGACAGTCTTTTATTAAAAAATGGGGAATCCTAACAGTATCGACATTCTTCCAGTATAAACAGTTAATCTAACCAGTTATGTAGCTGATTCAGCATTGCCCAGGATACTCTGTAAATACTTATTTGGTGCCGTAGCTCAGTGGTGTAGTGCGTCGCTGGTGAGCATTAGGGCTAAGGTTCAATCCGCTGGTTTCATTGTTGTAGATACTGTTTCAGAAACGACGAGACTATCTGGTGGGAGTTATCCTAATTTTCTTCCATACGATACATAACTAAAAGGGAAGTTCTCCCGGAAGGCACTGCCATCCTACTCCAGCGACTCGGAGCCAAATGAGACTACTACCTACCTCCATCACAACACAACTGCCTCCTTTTAATCCATACATGGATAGATTCATAGCGTGTCCATATTAAACTACAGTCCAAAATGAAGGAATCTACACAGTCTTTTCTGTTCTTCTTGAGCTCAACGGAAAGACCTTCTGAATAGCGGATTTACCGTAGTCATCTCAGTTGTAAACAAGACATCTTCCTGTTTGACTTCACTGGTTAAGGTTTCAAGCAGACTCCTAATAATTGGAGACATCCTTCTTCGTTGACGCAACAGTCCGTGGTGGCCCAAGGACTTCTGCCCATTGACAAATTTCGAAAAAGGAGATATTTTTCTTTTTACTTGGTAGGTTTGTCAGTCCTATGCCGAATAGTCATATTAGACCGGAACATACGGTATAAAATGGATTCCGAACCACTACAAGAAACTATGGCTCCCCTTGGACTCGAACGCGAAACCTGTGACACCAAGCTCCAGAACGCTAGAATTCGGCCAGCAGGTCCCAATCGGAGGCATGACACATTATCCAATAGATCAAATTATTTGCAGTAGAGAATATTGTATTTCATATAAATATCTACCTCATAAAATATTGTATTTCTATTATTTCACTCTTTGTTATTGTTTTTTTCAACAAAACATACTATATAAAGTAAAATATATTTTTCTTAGTAAAGTCAAACAAGCATTGATCAGATTTGAAAATATGACCATGCAAAAACAATTTTTATAATTATATATTTATTTTGGTATTGGCAAATGTCGAAACGTATATGTTCTGAGAGTTTATGTTTTATTGTATAATTACTTTTTAAACAATGAATGATAAAATTATATGAATGGAAATTATTTTATAATTATATAGCTTTCAATTAATATTTGCTTTTCTTTATACTTATCAACGTCTGAAACGTAAGTCAATTGCAATTTAATGTTAAAAATATATCCTCATTTTTAATTACTCAATTTATATGAAACTATACATTTGTTTTTATTTATTTATTCGGTTTTATTTCTTGAAAGAATAGTCTGTGCGTTATTGTAACTATGAAATATTAGTCTGTTTACAAATGTTTATTAAAAAATATTTAAATTTTACTTGCTCTATACTTTATTTAAACTCTAAAATTTTAAAATACCGTATATTTCTGTGTATGAGAAGAAAATTTTAGACCTTTTTTTTTAATGTATTGTATATGTATCGGCTTATACCCGGACCAGTTAATGTCGGCAAAACGATGGTGCTTTCCCGTTAGACGAGCCTAAGAAATAAATCATCAAAAATCGTGAAATAAAGCTCGTTATTATATCTTTAGGATATATTTCTTAAGTATATATATAATAAATTAAAATGATTTACTAGTTTTAATAAAATGAGTTATTTTACTTTCGAATTGTTTATATTGTTGTTTTGTTGCATCTGATGTTGGCGAAATTCGCTCATGGCTAACAAAAAATACCAAAACGAACACCTAAAATTATAAGACAATTCCTTAAATGATGAGTGTTACGATAATTTTTTTTTTCATTTTGATTTATATATGGATTGGTGTATATTTGGAAAGGAAAACGCATTCAAAGCTTAGAAACCTTATCGACTTATTTTCGGGATCATTGCTCTATGAATGATATCATAAAGCATTAAATACAATTCTTACTGAGAATTTGATCACTTCCATATATGCATGTTTCAACTAAACAATCTAAAAAAATGAGTCTATTAATTTCCATTTTGGGTTTTACTCTAAATGATTTTATAAAAACACCATTAATATACTCAAACGTTTTAATTATTTTATTAAAATGAGTTGCTTTACGTTCGGAATTGTTTACATTGCTGCTTTGTTACATTGTCTCCCAAGCGAAAAATCCAATGCTGGAGAAATTAGCGTATGGTTAACAGAATAATACCTAAACAATACACTCCAAATTATATTAACAGTACAGTAAATGATAAGTGTTACAAGAATTTTTTTTCATTCCAACTTATATACGGATTTTGAATTTTGGTAAATTTTTGGAGAGAAAATCCACTCTCAGCTTATACATCAATCGGCTTATAGTCGGGATCATTGTTTTATGAAGAATATTATAAAGCATTTAACACAATTCTTATTGAGGTTGTGTTAAATACTTTATATCTTCATTTTATGCTTGACTCAACAAAAACATATAAATAAAATGATTCTGTTAATATCTATTTTGATTTTTATTACAAATGATTATAAAAAAAAAACATTATTAAGTTATTCGTAAATAGTGTATAAAAATTGATCAAAGGTATTGTTAAATCATACTTCTTACAGAATTTGGTTATAGAAACTTTATACAATGTATATTCTAAAAACTTGAATAAAGCAGTCTACTTTATACAAGGTGAGTTTTTTATTCCTTCTATGCATCTCAAATAAAACTACTTCCAGGTTGGAAAGGAAACCCCTCCAGCCCTGCTCAGGTGCGCCTTTTTTTCAATATCCACTGACTACCAACAAAATAAAAAAGTTTACATGTTTTAGTGACAAAGCCAATACACTTAGGAAAATTTCCATATCTTTCTTTGATACCCTCACCATGCTGTGGCGAAGAATGGAATGCCTTCGACGACACACACTCGTGTATTTTGCTGAATGTAAAAGAGTAATATTAATGCATGGAAAAAGAATTTAGGCAGTTTGGGCAAGCATGATGTTGGACATTCTAACACAGAAGCTTCATCAATCCATCTGTAAAAAGGTAAAGAAAAGTTTAAAAAAAAAAAAGGTCAGTAAAAAGTTAAAGTGGGAGAAAAAAAAAGTCTAACTTAAGTTTTGGGGATTCTATTGATACCTAACTTTTATTTCGGTTTTGAAGTCAGAAAAGAAGAAAAAAAAAATGTGAAGTATAAAAAAAGTCCCAAGATAGTAAAAACAGCTGCTTTTTCAAAGGTAAATATTGTTCAAGTGAAGTAAAAAAATAAAAAGTTCTTAAGATTTTTATTATTTTTTTTACGCCATTGGTGTAAACTTGCTTCTGTGTACTTGAGTTGGGAATGAGTTCTGAACTGTTCAAACTTTTCTCATTTTTTCAAAAAAAAACTCTTTCATCAAAAATGTTTTTTTTTTTTTTTTTTTTTTTTTTTTAAATTTTCGACTAAGTTTTGCAATTTTTTGTGTAAATGTTCTAGTTAAGCTTAACACATCTAGGTTTTTTTTAAATAATTTTTGGATTTATATATATATATTCTGAAAAAGGATAGTTTTTCTATATCTTATACTTGGTTAAAATTATATGCATATTGTATAGGATAGTGATTTTAAAATTCGGTTATAATAGAAATTATTATAATAAGAACATAATAAAGTTTTCCTTTTTATGAAAGTTTATTGCGTGTGTTTTAAAATGAAATTTAAATAAGAAGCAGAAGTTAATTACTTTTTTGTCATTATATATTTTTTTATTCCCCAAGAATACGTATTTTCAAATATACATATATTCCCAATTGAAAATAAGCGCCATAAAATATTTACTTATTTATCTATTATTAAGTGAATTATTTTGTATTTTCCAGACTTTATCACTGATCACTATTTAAAAATGATACTTATTTACTTAAAATTAACAAGTGTAATTTACTTTTTTTATCACTTTTGAGAAGAATTGAAAAAGGCACCAGAATTGTAAAGGTAAAAGAGAATATAATAAAGTTTCTCTTTTTATGAAATTTAATATAATAATTATTTTTATTGTGTTGTTTTAAGAAGATGGTATTTAAATAAAAAGCGAAAAATTAATATTTTGTCATTAAATATTTTTTTTTATTTCCTAAGTATATATATATATATATATATATATATATATATATATATATATATATATATGCGTGTGTGTGTGTGTGTGTGTGTGTGTGTGTGTGTGTGTGTGTTCCCAACTGAAGATAAATAAGTAAAAAGTGGATGGCGCTTATCTATTAATAAGGGAATTATTTTGTAATTTTCCGAACTTATTTGAAAAGAAGTGATAAAATAAGGATAAAGGAGGACACAATAAAGTTTCCCTTTTTATGAAATTTTATATAATAATTATTTTTATTATTTTGCTTTTAAGATGATATTTAAATAAGAAGCAAAAGTTAATTACTTTTTTTGTCATTATAATTTTTTTATATCCCTAGTATACGTATTCCCTAGTTCCCAATTTATATCCCTAGTATACAATATTCCCTATTGAAAATAAACTCCATCCAATTTTTGCTTATCTATTTATTGCTAAGTGAATTATTTTGTATTTTCCGGACTTATTTGAGAAGGTGTGATAAAGTAAGGACTAAAAAACAATAAAGGTTCTTTTGTATGAATTTTTTTTATAATATTTATTTTTATTGCGTTTGTTTTAAGAAGATGATATTTAAATAAGGAGCAAAAGTTAGTTACTTTTTTGTCACTATAATTTTTGTATTTCCCAAATATATATATACCGAATTGAAAATAAGCGCCGTCCAATTTTTACTTATTTATTTATTATCAAATGAATTATTCTGCATTTTCAGGACTTATTTGAAATGAAGTGATAAAATAAGGATAAAAGAGAACAAAATAATGTTTCCATTTTTAAGAAATTTTATATATTAAGTAAATTTAGATATATAAAAATTATTTTTATGGCGTTTGTTTTGCGAAGGTAGTATTTAAATAAGAAGCAAAAGTTAGTTACTTACCAAGTATATATATTCCCAATTGAAAATAAGTGCCCTACAATTTTTACTTATTTATTTAATACTAAGTAAATTATTTTGCATTTTCCAGACTTATTTGAGTAGAAGTGCTTAAATAAGTATAAGAGAGTCAACAAGATGAAGTTATTGGAAAATACAAAAAATGGATTTTCCAAATAAGTTTTTTGATAAGACGAAGTTGAAAAGTTTGCTATCTTTTCCGTCGAGTCCCAATCGGGTTCATTGGTCTAAAAATAAATTTTCTATATGTTCTATAGTTCTAGAAACAAAATTTCGTACAGAAGACATAAAAGACGGTCTGTCTAGTCAGCAAATCTAAGCTCAGTTTCTATCCAAAGAATCAGCATGATGGCACAGCATTGACCGGCTACAAAAGATAGATGAATTTTAATTTCCGTAAATTGTATTCAGTAAAAAGTATCTCTATCGAATTAACAGTTAGTGATTTTAAATAATTTTTCTAAAATAAAACAATAATTCTAATAATTATTTCACATTTAATCTGTTACCATTTATTTTTAACAACATAGAAATGTTTATTTGGAGAATAGAGTAAAAATTAATACTGAAAATTTTCTGCCTTACTATTTTTTTACAACTTACCAGGTGCCATCTGGTGATAATAAAAAAAGTTTTTATTTTGTTAATAAGGGTAATTTAAGAAAATGAAATCGGGCAAGAGTCGTAATCTCAGTTTTAGATCTCTTTTTAATCTCAGTTTTAAATTATTATTATTTTTTAGCGTAATATCAGTTATCGTAGATAGAGTTCTCCTATATGTAGCATATTTAAGTAAAAATTTGAAAACTTCATGGCAATACTATGAAATATTTCAACGAACAAACAGTATTTCAATGTTATATTTTACACGATATTTCTAAAAGTGCAAAATTTCAATATTATACAGCTATTAATTAAAAGATTTATTTAGTTTTGTACTATCTATTTGTTAAATACCAAATTTATGTTTTATTTTTTTTCATGGTAAACTTTCTAAATTTCAAAAATATGTCTAAATATAAAATGAAATTAAATAACGATAACGATGTACAAATAAATATTAGCGTCTTAATGATTTGAATAATGTTTAGCTTTCCTATTTGCCGGATATACACATACCTAAATATTCGACGGTGAATTATAAGCCTGTATAACATAAGTATATATATATATATATAAATGTAGTGAGAGAAGGGGGGGAAGAGATTAATATCCTACTTATACTCAGCTGTTGTAATTTTTTGTTCCCATAAAATAAAACATCACAAAACCTTCGATACTCCATCCAATGTTCTTCGATGTACAAAATGTTTCTGTTTTTATAATCATTACATGTAACTAATAAGATATATTTTTTTAATTTTAAAAGTCGTTTTTGACATCCCAATTATTAAAAAAATTATGTTATAAATTCCAAAAATTGGATACTTTCATGAAACACTGTATAAATGAAAGAAGCGATATTTTGGCAACTGTTTGTCATCTTTATATTTATTAGAAAGATGAAAATCTTAATCATTACGGAATAATTTCTAAAGAAATTAAAAATAAAGTATTAAGAAATTTTTAATAAACAATAGCAGGTTGTTAATAATTCCCGAATAGTTACCTAAATATAATAAAATCCCAATGCTTAATACCTCTAATAACGTATTGCTGGAATGAAGGTCTTTTATTGTATATTATAAAATAGAGTAACGCAGTCAAGTGCTTCTTTATAATTTAAAGACATTTTCTCATATTAGATAAAAAAAATATTATTAATTTAATAATTAATAACTATTTATTTAGCCTTTTATCTAGCCTTTTTTAACTCTAATCTCTTTCTATTTAGCATTTTTTCATGCTTTTTCTTTCATTAACACATACTTATATATGATGTTTACTGTATTCTTCATGGTTCTGCAAAGTCCAATTTCCACCCATCGTCCACAACAGTTGCATATCATTCTTCCTATTTAGAAGATAATTCATTTTTCTTTCCTACAATAGACGAATTGGCCTTGTTTAAATGCATTTTCAGGTGGTAGTTTTAAAGAATTGACTTTTGTGAAATTCTTGGTGTCGATTTTTCAGTATAAAATTTGCAAAAGAAATTCAAATAACTTAAATACAATTATCTCATCCTGCATCAGCCGAAAATCGATTCTTAATCAGAGGGTTCAATTTCTGATGACTGATGATATAAAAATGATTAATAACTTTTGCAGTGAGATATTGATTACTTGCTGCTAGTTAGTGTTGAATTTTAATACAGTTGATTAATTGTTACTATACATAATATCTTGATTTGTTTTTTATGGTATTAGTATATTCAGAGAATATATAATTAGTATATTCATAGAAATACATAATTGAATTTTAAAAGAAATACATAATTCAATTAGTATATTCATAGAAAAAATGGTATTAGTATATTCATTCAATAAATCATAAGATCTTCCCTAATATTTAATGATGAAAATTTTAAGGGTGGATGTTGTATGACAGAGTATTTTCCTTGCTAAGAGAAGAGGGCACAGTTTTAAAAAATTTGAATACCACTGGCTTTGCCAATTTTCACGGAAAAAATAATAAAACGATAACGAAAAATTAAATTTGGGGTGTTTTTAGTATTCTTAAAATATCATTTCGTCATAATTATGAATTATTTTTTTGCAATAAATTCATTATAATTATGAAATATTTTTGCAATGAATTCGTTATAAATTTAAAAAAAAAGTTGCAATAAATTCGCTATAATTATGAAATAATTTTTTGAAATAAATTCGTTATAGTTATGAAACATTTTTTTTGCAATAAATTTTTTATAATTATGAACCATTTTTTTGCATTACATTCGTTATAGTTATGAAATATTTTTTGCAATAAATTCATTATAGTTATGAAACATTTTTTTCAATAAATTTGTTATAATTAGGAAATATTTTTTTCCAATAAATTCGTTATAATTATGAAATATTTTTTGCAATACATTCGTTATAATTATGAAATATTATTTTGAAATAAATTCGTTATAATTATGAAATATTATTTTGAAATAAATTCCTTACAATTATGAAATATTATGTTGAAATAAATTCCTTATAATTATGAAATATTATTTTGAAATAAATTCCTTATAATTATGAAATATTATTTTGAAATAAATTCGTTATAATTATGAAATTTTTTTTTGCAATAAATTCGTTATAATTATGAAATATTATTTTGCAATAAATTCATCAAAATTAGGAAAAAACTCATTTCGTATTAATTTATGCACACGAAGTTATTCGACATTGGTGTGAAGTGCAGTTTGAGCGTCATACGAAGGAAAACAGAGAAATCCATTACCTATAAGAAAAACATGTATTAAATGGTTGTATTAATGTTAATTGTTATGCATTAATGACTATTACTTATGGTTGGGAAGAAAAAATTCTATGTTCTCAAAAGGAAATTAATTCCAATATGTGTTACTCGTATCAGATCTTATAAAACTCCCACGCATCCATCTTGATGAAAAGGGAGTGATTGCAAAAAATTTACCATTTTAAGTGACCATTTTAAGGGATAACAATTATGTTTTTTTTTAATTGATCCTTATGGCAAAAAAAAAAGTTTCGATATTTTTTGAGAGCAATTTAACACAATTACGTCAGGGTGGCCTAAAATCAGTCTAATTCTAAATCTAATCAAATTTTAAAAATAAAATATTATAAGAAAGTAAACAATTTAGTTATATGACTTCAACATCCTATAACACACCTCACATGTGCTAGTCAAAACATCCATACTTCCCAATATCCAGCGTATCAAGTTGAATTTTAAATTTCAAACCTTATCATATCAAGATAGGAAACTTCAGGTGGAAATCAACATAAACATTAAGACTCGAAAAATATCCTGATATTTTCCAATGGTAAAAACATTTTAAAAGAGTTTGAATATTTTTGTATATCTCAGAAAACATGTAACTAAAAAGCGGTCACAGACACAAAAACAGGAAAAAAAACCCAGCTTGCAACTTACTACGTTCCATCTAAGTCATAGGATTTTCTTATAAATATTTGGTGTTGTAGAAGGGAAAAACACACTTAGCAAGTAAAAGTGCTTTTATGCATTCCGGTCCAAAAAATATAGGGAGCCTTAGTGAATATTTTATTCGCAAGAATAAATCAAGAATTGACAATTGCTTCACGTTCTAGATGGGAAGGATGCTTTAATTCCCCAGAACTTGCAAAAACGGAATGCAGAAATGCAGAAAAAGAAAAAAAAATCCGTCGTAGATGAAAGATTTCCACAGGATTGAAGATATCTCATCTCATTATTTATTGAGATTTCGATTTCTGCCTCAATGTACACACTGAACTCGCCCAAAAGTGTCTCCAAAAACACATTAAAAAGAAGATAGCATTTGATGTATCAAGCATGCTGCATTAATTTGCTTATCAACAACAACTCCTAGAGGGTAAAAGCAATATTTTTTTATTTATAAATGTAAACTTCAGATTTAAGAATACATATATATATATATATATATATGCACTGAAGTGACAAAAGTCATGGAATAGCAATATGCAAATTTTCAGATGGCAGTAGCATCGCGTAGAACAGGTATAAATGCGCAGTGCTTTCGCAGAGCTTTCATTTCAGTTCAAGTTATTCATGTGAAGAGGTTTTGACATGATGACCGCACGACGGGAATTAACAGACTTTGAACGCGGAATGTTAGTTGGAGCTAGATGCATGGTTCATGCCATTTCGGAAATCGTTAGGGAATTCAACATTCCCAGATCCACTGTGTCAAGAGTGTGCCGAGAGTATGAAATTTCAGGCATAACATCCCACCATGGACAGCGCTCGACCACCTGCACTTAACGACCGAGACCGGCGACGTCTGCAAAGAGTTGTAAATTCTAACAGACAAGTAACACTGCGTCAATTAACCGCAGAAATCAATGTGGGACGTACAAGGGACTTGTCTGTTAGAACTGTGCGGAGAAATTTATCTTTCTTGGGCTATTCCAGCAGAAGACCGACTCGAGTGCCTTTACTGACAGAACGACATCGCTTGCAGCGACTCTCGTGGGCACGTGAGCATATCGGTTGGTCCCTAGATGAATGGAAAACCGTGGCCTGGTCCGATGAGTCACAATTTCAGTTGGTAAGAGCTGATGTTAGGGTTCGAGTGTGGCGCAGACCCCACGAAGCCATGGACCCAAACTGTCAGCGAGGCACTGTTCAAGCTGGTGGTGGCTCCGTAATGGTGTGGGCTGTTTTTTCATGGCATGGACTTGGTCCTCTGGTGCGACTGGACCGAACATTGATTGGAAATGCTTATGTTCAGCTACTTGGAGATCACTTGCAGCCATTCATGGACTTCATGTACCCAAACAACGATGGGATTTTTATGGATGACAATGCGCCATGTCACCGGGCCACAACTGTTCGCGATTGGTTTGAAGAACATTCTGGACAATTCCAACGAATGATCTGGCCACCTAGATCGCCCGACATGAATCCCATCGAGCATTTATGGGACATCATCGAGAGGTCTGTTCGTGCCCAAAATCCTGCCCCATCAACGCTTTCACAATTATGGACGTCTATCGAGACAGCATGGCTCAATATTCCTGCAGAAGACTTCCAACGACTTGTTGAGTCCATGCCATGCCGAGTTGCTGCACTTCGCCGGGCGAAAGGAGGGCCGACATGATATTAAGAGATATCTCATGACTTTTGTCACTTCAGTGTATATATATATATATATTTGTAAATATATCAATTGTAACAATCGTATAAGTAAGTAATATTAGTCTGAAATAATAATAATTATTATAATTAATATTACATAAGTTTATATATATAATAAAGGCAAGTAATATTTGTATCACAGTAATATTTGTCACAAAAAATTGTTGGTGAGACCAAATAATAAGCCTTACTAGTAGTATTTGTCAAAAAAAATTGTTGGTGAGAACAAGTAATAAGTCTCACTAATTATATTTGATACAAAAAATTGTTAGTGAGAACTGGTAATAATTCTCACTAGTAATATTTGTTTTTGTTGAATTGGTGTATGTGGAAAAATATTTTAGGCAATTCTTGTGGACATCTTAACCAACCAAATCATGGTATAGCCAACGTAATTAAAAATTCGACCTAATAATAAATTTAAATTTTATATTTCATAAAAAAGTAAAAACATTTAGTTATATGACCTCCACAGCATATAACACACCTCACATGTGCTATTCAAAATATCCATATTTCCCAATACCCAGCATAGCAAGTTACATTTTAAATGTCAGACCTGGAGATATCCAAATAGAAAACTTCAGATGGAAATCAACATAAACATTAAAACTCAAAAAATATCGTGATATTTTCCAATGCTAAAAAAATATAAAAAGAATTTGTATATTTTTGTATATCTCGGAAAACATGTAACTAAAAAGCGGTCACACACACAAAAACAGAAAAAAAACCCAGCTTGCAACTTACTACGTTCCATCTATGTCATAGGATTTTCTTATAAATATTTGGTACTGTAGAAGGGAAAAACACACTTAGCAAGTAAAAGTGCTTTTATGCATTCCGGTCCAAAAAATATAGGGAGCCTTAGTGAATATTTTATTCGCAAGAATAAATCGAGAATTGACAATTGCTTCAAGTTCTAGATGGGAAGGATGCGTTAATTCCCCAGAACTTGCAAAAACGGAATGGCGAAATTCAGAAAAAGAAAAAAAAAATCCGTGGTAGATGAAAGAATTCCACAGGATTGAAGATATCTCATCTCATTATTTATTGAGATTTCGATTTCTGCCTCAATGTACACACTGAACTCGCCCAAAAGTGCTTCGAAAAACACATTAAAAAAGAAGATAGCATTTGATGCATCAAACATGCTGTATTAATTTGTATATCAACAAATCCTAGAGGGTAAAAGCTCTATTTTTTATTTATAAATGAAAAACTTCACATGCATGTTCATATCCTTTTAAATGTATCAGAAGTTGTAACATTCTAATAACTAAGCAATATTTGTCTCAAATAATAAGTAATGTTATATTTAATATTACATAAGTTTATGTATATAATAAGGATAAGTAATATTTGTATCACAGTAACATGTGTCTCACTAGTAATATATATCACAAAAAATTGTTGGTGAGGACAAGTAATAAATCTCACTAGTAATATTTGACACAAAAATAGTTGGTGAGAACAACAGCAATAATAACTAGTGAGACTTATTAAAGCTTCACTAATTATATTTATTACAAAAAATTGTTGGTGAGAACAGGTAATAAGCCTCATTATTAATATTGGACACAAAACATTATTGGTGAGAACAAGTAATAATTCTCACTAGTAATATTTGTCAAAAAATGTTCGTGAGAACAAGTAATAGTCTCACTGGTAATATTAGTCACAAAAAATTATTGGTGAGGACAAGTAATAATTCTCGCTAGTAATACTTGTCAAGCAATTGTTGGTGACAACAAGTAATAAGTCTCACTAGCAATATTTGTCTGAAAAAAAAGTATGACAAATATTATTTTAATGATCGTCAGTGGTGTTCCAGTATGATGTAAAACAAGAGTGAGTCAATCTGACCGCTGACGAGTGCAGACGTGTGCTGAGCTCGCTCCTCCGATTTTTGGAATTTTGTGTTTGGAGTTAACTCCAAGCTGTGGAAACGATTTTTTGCCACAATTTTTTAAACTCTTTCATTTTTCTTTAATTTTCTTTAAAATTTTACTCAACATGAGTCAAACTTCATCCGGCCCGCCGGCCGTTGACCTGACCTCTCCGGAGAGTCCGCCCTTGTGCGAACAGGGTATTATTGAGGACGCCACAAAAAAACAATGAGAACTCAATGGACATTACACAAAGTGCCACTGAGGACGAACTGAAGGATAATAATTACCTTCTGGCGCACCCAGCTATCAAAAACACTATCGAACCGACGATTGAACATTATCTATTCTTCGACGAATTACTTAAAGAGGCGGCAACTTTAATGGACAAAGTCCATAAGTCAGCCAGTGCGGCCAACAATGTGAGGTCCCCCTCTTGGGAAACTACTTCAATGAAAGTCGAAGAGTGCAGCAGGCGCATCCGCGCTATCTGCACATACACAGGAGTCCCTGCCTCCCTGCTACCAACCAAAAAAGAATTGCTTGACATGAGGAAGCAAAAAGAATTAGAGATCCTCAACAGAGAGGCTGAAATACAAGCAGCCCGTGAAAAACAAGAAAAGGAAGCGCCCCCCGCTCCCGTTACCAACCAAATAGACACTTCCGCTACCACCCAAACAAATGGTGCAGCAACCAAAAGAAAAACTCCGACATCTGATGATGACGATGAAAGCTTCACCGTAGTGAAAGCCAGGAAGGATAAGAGGGTAAATATGGTTGCAAATTTACCCCCTACTAACACCCCTAACACCACGTTGGCTGCTGACGTAAGCGTGAGCTCCAAAAAGACCCGTGCTAGTAGAATCCCACCATTTTTTGTCTCATCAAAAGGCAAATGGTGGAACGTATTAAATCAACTGAGAGTTGAAGTTCCTAGCATTGACGCTAAGCTCTCTGGTAATTTTCTCAAGATTACTGTTGATAATGAAACGGAGTACAGGACCCTCGCTTCCATATTGGAAAGTGACGGTACCCCTTTTAAAACTCTGATGCTACAGAAAGACCGACCTATTAAGGTCGTGATCAGAGGTCTCCCTGGCCATACCCCAGTTGAAGATGTTGTGGCCGAGCTCCGAGCACTACAGTTCCAAGTCATTAAATGTGCTCGGATGTCTAAATTCAGGACCAGGGAGCCCATGCCCCTTTTCTATGCTCAGCTTGCTCCTTCCTCTCATACAGAGGAAATTTATAACTTGTCAACTCTTCTCGGCCTGAGAGTCAATGTTGAAAGTTATAAGGGTCAACCCGGCCCTTCGGTCTGTTGGAATTGCCAAGGCTTCTTCCATTCTTCGGAAGTATGCCGGCTTCCAACTAGGTGTGTCAGGTGTGCGGGCCCGCATAGAGCCCAGCAATGTACTTTATCCATCGACCAACCACTGAAATGTGCAAACTGCAATGGAGCTCACGCCGCGAACTGGCGCGGATGCCCCAAAATGCCTAAACCCAGTAAAAAATCTGGGAGTAAAAATATCAAAATGAATCAAAGCAACGTAAAAATCCAAGTCCCATCTAATAATAAAGTAAACAATGTTACCAGGACGCAGCCAACGTTCACTAGCCGTCCGGTCAATGAAAGTAGAGCTTACTCCGAAGTTCTCCGCAAGGCGAACCAGGGTAAGCAGGTTAGCCACGCCCCTCAGCCAATCATAGCTCAGGAGGAGCCCTTGCCTCGTGCTAACCCAAATCTGCCTGCTCCCGCAGTGACTGAAAGAGTTGTTTACAATTCTGGATGCTCATTGTCGGAGATATTACAGTGTTTGATGGATCTCCAAAAGGACAATCCATCTCACAGCCATATTATACTGCAGGCATTTGGCTTAGCTAAAGACAAGATGCGGAATTCGCAAGATAAGTTTGACATGGGTTATCACCTCTTTGCGGCGTATACCCAAGTTCTTTCTACTAGTGAGTTCTGCACGGCTTAACTCTCTTCGGCCCTGAGTCTCTTACCATAGGCTTCTGGAACGCAAATTCCTTGCGGCCCAAAATAAACGAGGTTAGGGAGTTCTTAGATGAGCAGAACCTTGACGTATTTTTGGTTCAGGAAACAAAACTGTCTCCTGGTTATAACCCTTTGATCGCAAATTACAGGTTCTATCGTACTGATAGGGCCAATCAAGTTCCTACACGAGTAAGTGGCGGAACAGGCATTTACATTAAAAGCAGTATTAATCACCATCATGTACCAACTCCAGAGTTAGATGTTATCGATGCCACTATTATTGAAGTCAAAATCAAGCATTTTCCAGTCATTAAAATTATCTCTGTTTACATTAAACCTAATGCTCCAGGTGGTTTCCCGGTGGAGGATTTCAATAAGCTTATCAAAACCGGAAACAATGTGATTCTCGCTGGTGATTTCAACTCTCTTCACTCCTCTTGGAACTTTGGCCACTCTAATCGATACGGTTTTACACTGAATCGTTTTATCCAAAGTCAAAGGGGAATGAAGGTTGTTCCCCCCCTTAAAGTTACTAGAATTGACCTTAGAAATAATCATCGAGGTAATGTGCTCGATCTTGCATTTTTTAAATACATCCCCTTTAATTATGACATTGAGGTGCTAACAGATTTAGATTCTGATCACCTCCCCGTTGTTTTATCCTTAGATACCAGCCCTGAATCACTGAAAGTTCCGAGTCAATTAAACACTAACTGGGAGAACTTCAGGCATGTGATGCAAAATAAAAAGCTTCCTAGTTTTCTTCTACAATCTCCTACTGATGCAGACAACCGAATAAATGAGTTAAATGAAATCTATGTCACATGTCTGCAGGAAAGTTCTACCCCTAAATTTAAACCTCCACCGAAAAGATTTCCTATAGATATCAAAATTTTAATCAAGCAGCGCAATAAATTCCGCCGAAAATGGCAGCGTACCAGAGATCCTGAGTATCTCAGATGTTACTACCGTACTCTTGACGAAGTCAGAAATGCTATCACTATCTTTACACAGCAACGCTGGCAAAACGACATAGAGGCTCTGACGCCTGAGTCAACATCACTTTGGAAGAAATGTTCCCACCTACGCAGACAATATCATAACATTCCACCCTTGCAGGGTGCCAACGGCCGAGCAGCTTATTCCCCGGATGACAAAGCGGAACTGCTCGCAGACAGTCTCAAAGACCAATTTGAACTTAACCACGATGTTGAAGATAAAAATTTCTTCGAACACGCCAACTCTACAGTCACAGACTTCTTACAACAACCACATACTAATGATCTAGACTTAATTACTCCACAGGAAGTCTGTGATATTATTAGAAGGTTTAAAAATAACAAATCACCTGGTCTGGATCTTATTAGCAATCGCATGTTAAAGTCCACTCCTATTAAATTCATTCTGTATATTACCATTCTTTTTAACTTCCTACTTAGGATCTGTCATTTCCCAGCTTGCTGGAAGACTGCCGTAGTATGCCCCATTCCTAAGCCAAATGCTAATTTGGCTTACCCTCATAATTATCGTCCTATCTCACTACTTAGTAGCTTGAGCAAAATATTCGAATCTGCGTTACTTAAACGCCTGAATCAGCATTGCGATCTTCACGATTTAATCATTCCTGAACAATTTGGTTTCAGAAGGCAATTAGGAACCTGTCACCAATTACTTCGGTTGACAGAGCTGATTCATGACGGCTTTAACGAACGCAAATCTACGGGAATATTATTTCTGGACGTAGCCAAAGCCTTTGATAAAATTTGGCATAATGGCTTATTATTCAAGCTCATGCGACTTGAATTTTCTCCCCAAATCATTAAGATTCTTTGCTCTTACCTACAATCCCGAGATTTCTTAGTCAGAGTAGGTGGAGTTACTTCATCAACCAGACCAATAGCAGGAGGTGTACCACAGGGGTCGCTATTAGCGCCCGCCTTGTTCAATATTTATATCAACGACATCCCGAGGGATTGTCAGACGAATCTTTTTTGCTATGCTGATGACACAGCAGTTGCTACACAAAACAAAACACCACAGCTTGCTGTTAAAGACCTTCAATATTATGTTTATAAATTAGAAAAATGGTTAACCACCTGGAAAATCAAAGTAAATGCAACAAAATCAGCCTGCCTGTTATTTACTCGGAAGCGTACCATCTCTCCATTAGGGAGTATCACTCTTTTTGGCCAGCCCGTCCCCTGGGTTACTGAATATAGGTACCTAGGGTTATTTCTAGACGCAAAATTGTCTTTTAATTCCCACATTAAGAACACAGTTGCAAAAGCAACTGGTGCGAGTATTAAACTCAACTGCCTAATTTCTCGAAAGAGTAGGCTTGCGATCAAACACAAGCTCCTGCTCTATAAGTCTATCATTAGACCTATTCTGGTTTATGGTAGCCCGATTTGGGCCTCCACTTCCCTCACCAATATCAAGAGACTTCAGGTGTTCCAGAATAAACACCTGGCTATGATTGCTGATGTGCCATGGTTCGTTCGTCGAAAGATCATTCATAGAGATCTAGACGTCGAACCTATTCCAAATTATATACTCAAAATTTCTAAGAATTTTCTAGAAAAATGTCCTCAGATTAGCAATGAGTTAATCCGTCACCTGCCTACCTATCACCCTGGTGTGAAAAGTTCGCAG
Source organism: Caerostris darwini (assembly GCA_021605075.1). NCBI lineage: Eukaryota > Metazoa > Arthropoda > Arachnida > Araneae > Araneidae > Caerostris > Caerostris darwini. The sequence goes on from BPLQ01009477.1 coordinate 559,094, forward strand.
AAACGCCCAAGGGCTGTTTACGACGTCTCCTATGATTGTTTTCCTAGAGTCAAGAGACATCATGGCTGTTATTCTGAACAAGCGATCGCGAGTTCAGGTAACGGAGTGGATTTACTGTTGTAATCTTACGTCCACTGAGACCAATTAACTCACTGTGTATCTGAGGAGTCGTTTGGCTTTAAAAGTTTTCGCGGCTCTATTAGTAAACAAAACGAATTGGCGCAGAGGTAAGGTGACGGACTCCCGACCGTAAGGTTGAGGGTTCGAATCCGGCACTCGGCACAATTCACAATTTTTATATCTTTGCTACGTTGTGCACCTTAATCCTTTCTTAACGGCTAGTGAACAGTTAGGTTTTTATTGTACGCTTTTTTACCCTTTTTTTTGTTAGGAAAATAAAAGGATGGAATAAAAAAAAAAAAAAAAAAATAAAATAAAAATTTTATAAAATGAAAAACTATAAAAATACGGTCCTGATATTGGCCTTTTTTTTTTTTGTGTGTGGACTAATTATTTACTTTGCAGATCAACCTACATTGCTCTCACCGTTCAGCATAATTTTCCATGTTTACCTGGTTATATGAGTTTGTAATAACTCTGTTTACTTTTTCATTATTTTGGCATCGACAACTGGTCCCTAATTGTACTGAACTTAATTTATTTTAATTTCTTTTTATTTTGTACCTTACTTTTATTTTTATTAGTATTTTTATCCTTTTTGAGTACCATTTAACTTGAATTTTTAGAAACTTTATCTTGTATTTTCACTAACTTAATTAAGCAACCAATTAAAATTCCAAGCATATCTATTAATTAAGATGAAATTATAATTGCTAAGCTAGAATTAGTTATTTTAAGAAGATATTTTTTTTTTAATTTTGATATATCATTGTAAAATAACAGGGGATTAAATAATGCGGCATGAAACCAAAAAATGTAGAAATGTATGGGATGATACCTAATGATATAGAAAGATTACAAATTTAATCCATGTAGCATAAAGTGCATAATTTGAGAAAAGAAGTTCAAATTTAAAATCCATTTAGCGATATGTATGAATAAATAAATATATGAATAACAATAAAGCCACAAAGATACAACATTGCATATCTAAAAAGGAATAAACATTGTTGAGCCATAGGAAAATGGTAAAAATTTCAAAAGGATTAAAATTCTCTTTTCTTATTATTTATTGAATTTCCGATTCATATTTGTATAAATACTTAGGTTTTATTTGAATTTTATTTGAAAACCAATCTTTAAAAAGAATATATGATTTAAGAAAATATTTATTTTGGACATAAAACCCAATCCTCTGGGATTAAAAGTTTCATTTCTATTCATGGATGATCAGCTTTCAATCTATTGAAAGAACTTTAAAATAAAATTTAAATGACATATTGCTTTCACTAACTTCAGAACTTTACATCAAAAATATTATCATGTATAAAATTTAGTTTATAAATCTATTCAGAGGATAATAAAAAAAGTTGTTTTGCGTCGTTAAATTCTTTTGATGTTTCAACGATCATTTTAGGAAAGATTATACCATCATATTTTTTACTTTATTGGACATAAATATTTATTAATTAGGGGTTATTGAAGTTGCATTAGGGTAAACAAGGTAAGAGCTTCGAATGATATTGACTTAGATATTTATTGACGCTATTTTGGTAAACACCGGTAGGCGTCGTGCATAATTTATGAACAGATTGTCCCAAAACTGACCAGCTATGTTTAGAAATGAATAAATGAATAAACAGTAAATCATATAAACTCACCATTCACTGTACTGCACTTGGGAAATTAATAAATTTTCAGTCAGAGAATTAAAAAAAATACTGAGTGGGCCGAAAGATGGCGAAATCGTAGAAATGGTAGGGAAAAATCTAAATGCGTTAGTTTCAAAATATCTACTACTGTATCCAAAAAGTAAGACCCATTTTCAATTTAAAATTTCCTGGGCTTATGGAATTTCAATTTTTCTTCTTTCTTAGGTTGTTGACACTGTCCTTGATATCTATATGAAATTTGACGTCAAAATATTCATTAGTATTTGAGTTACGCTTAGCTTTGTGAGACGCTGGAAACTGATTTCGGCAATTTTTGAAATATCTGAATTAATAAAATTTGTTTGCGGAAACGTACATATTACAGAAGGAATTCAGTGTGCATTCCTATGCCGGAAAGAAATGTTTAGAAGTGGTTAACAGTTCAAAAAAGGCAGGCAACGCGTTGGTGACGAAGAGCCCTCTGTCAACCATCAATCTGAACCGACGAAGCTCACGTCAAAAAAATTAAAGACTTGGTGCTTGCAAACTGTCGATTTACAATTGGAGACCTTGCTGATGATGTTGGAATTTCAAAAGGATAGGGCAATTGCATTTTGGGCCTCAAACACGTCAAATCTCGATGGGTACCGAAAACACTGAATGCGCCAGATCACACTGCATTGATTCTTCATGACTTTTTCGCCAAAAATGAAATCTAAATCGTTCCAGAACCACCGTATTCACATAGTGCGACTTCTGACTATTCCTAAACTCAAAACACCACTCCGGGGATACCGTTTTGAGTCGATTAAAGAGAATCAAGGTGAATCACCGTGAGCTTTGAAGGTCATCCCTGCCTATGACTTTGTAGCGTGCATTGAGGATTGGAAAAAAAGTTGACATATGTGCATTGTGTCCGGAGGAGATTTCTTTGAAGGCGATGAAATAAATTTGGAAGAATAACTAAAGAGGTTTTGAAAAAAAATAATTCATCTTACTTTTTGTACACAGTAGTACCATTTGCAGCAACATGATGAAGTCTTATATTATTAGATGTTTTAGACTTATTTCTATATTCCCTCAGGACATTGTATATCGTCTCTAACTGAAGCACAATGTCTAAATTATATGCTTCAGTAACTGTGCGGTGTCGATCAACAAGACATTTGTAAAAAACAATGGCTCAAATCATTGCTTTCGCTGGATGTAAGAATAATGGCACGGTAATATAGGAATAAGCGCATGCAAACATTTCAGTCGGAAAGACATGCAGCAGATCTGGTGTGATCCAGTTCTTCGTTAATTGGTGAGTTTTGAGAGTAGACTTTGTTTTTCAAGTGTCTCTACAAAAAACCTCACTAGAGAATCAAATTTGGCGAACACTGAGGCCAATCAAATGTTGTATTCTATATATATCTGCAATGTTTCAAATCAATGGCCTGATCATTGAAATACTTGTTTTATTTAAACATTTCGACCATTCCGATGTGTCAGGGCGCCATCTTGGATGAACCACGCTTTTCTAGGTTAACTCAAATCATTGTATATCTTCTCTAATTAAAGCAGAATGTAAAGATACTGAGCTTCAGTAATTGAGTGATGTCAAAAAAAAAAAGCGCCAACGAGACATTTGTAGAAAAAATGGCACAAACCATTGCCTTCTCTGGATACAGGAATAATGGGACTGCAACCAACTGATTTTTATTTACCAAAATGTGCCAATGTTTCTTATTGGCAAATTCCACATGGTAAAAATAAAAGCTAAGTCTCCAAACGCATTTTTTTCCATACCAATATTGCCAACATCAAACTGTTGCTGCATATTGTTTGCGAACATCGCTTTTGTATTCTTAGTATAAGCGCTGAGGGTTTGTGTTCTTCTATGAAGAGATACAGACTACGACACACAACACTATACCTAGACATTTATCGTAATCCAATCACAGCTATAACACGTGGGATGGACGACATTGAATCTTGAAAACAGGATGTATCATTTATTGTATGATCATGTTCAACCAACGATGTCAAAAATGTTCAACCGACCTTACCAACATGGGTCATTCTTCACATCGTCGATCTGCTGAAATTTTGCTAACAAAGATCTTAAAACACTCTTAGATCTTAAATCCCCTCACATTGATTTTCCGCTGAAAATTGTGTCTTGGCGAAACGCTATTGTAATTAAAAGTAATCAAGAATTATATTATATTTTATTGATAATATATTTCGGTTTTCATTTTTGAGTCTTTCCTATGGCGTCCCCCCCCCGTCCAAAAAAAAGCCTATATAGAAAATAAATATTAAAAGAAAGGAGAAATAAAAAAGAAAAGCATTATTTGCTGCATTGTGCAAAAAAAACATTGCATTTTCAGTCACAGAACGGCAAAAATATTTACAGATTTTGTCAACTGATTGCGCCTCTGCACTTTGTAATAAGTAAAATTCGATATCGTTAAATAAGTGCAATATTAAAGAAACAGCAACAAAATTTTAGTGAAATACGGTATCGCAAATACTCTGCCAAGCCATCTGTAGATTCGACAACAGATAGTGCGTATCGCACAGGTGTTGGAGAATCTCCCCGGTTAAAGCTTTGAGAAATTCAATTTTGAGATCGCCATTCTGTACTAGACCGCCCTGCTCTCTATATGCGCTGTTCAGAAATTGCAGGTTACCTGTGAAAAATGGTTTATTCCCTGGTGAAACAGGTGCCCCAACAACTGCCGTCATATTTCTTCTTAGTTCAATTGCAGCGAATATTCGCGAACCGTATTATTATACAATATTTAAACTCGGCAACATCTCAAATTTGATAACAAATATATGCAAGAGACATTCATTAACAACATGCTGTAACACCTATATGTCGTTAATATATATATATATATGTATATATATATATATATATATATATATATATATATATATATATATATATATATATATATATATATATATATATATATATATATATATATATATATATATATATATATATATATATATATATATATATATATATATACATATATATATATATATATATATATATGTAATCAATAGCTTAAAATCAGCAAAAGTTTTAATGTATCTTTTGATTTTCAGTTCATTTTGAATGCATCTTTTGAAGAACCGGAATTATTTTAAAATTCGATTAAAATTTTTTTGAGTTATTTGCAAATGGTTAAATAATTATTATTTTTATTTGTTAGATTATTAAAAAAATTCTTTTGTTGATTGCAGCTGAACCTCAATGCTTGAGGATTTTACATAATCATGCTTAGGAGTTCTTATTCAAAGGTGCAACTTTTGTCACAATATTTTCTTTCAAATGGTCACTTCCATAACATTTGTATGAAATTGGCAAATATTTTTGAGACTTGTTTTCCCATAATGTTATATTAAAAGTTACAATGGAAATTACAGCATTGAATTGATATCAAAATTTTGACAAAATTTGTACCAATTCGGATAATTTGGATTATTTTTATGCAAATTTGTACCTATTACTCATCCTATATAATACCACCTAAGAGTATATGTAAGACTAATGGGAATACAAATGGGATACGGAAAGGCATTTTCAAAAATAGTAAAATTTTGTCTGTCATATAATGGGCCCAAAATAAATAAATCCAATTTTTCAATACTGAATGATTTACTCATTGTTAATATGCATAATTGGCTTTTTTCGATGAAAATCAGGAGGTGTCATATTCTACCCTTGCATACTATGTCCAACCACTTATGAGTAATGGGGAAATTATATTGCATTCCGGAAGGACTTTTAGAGATATTCGTCGTCATCTGTGTGTCGTATGGAAGAAACGTTTAAAACCTTCCATCCGTTAACTTAACTATCAATCTGAGACACTTTGCACTCCTTTTCACGATAGCCATTGAATTTACTGGTTTTAAAATTGATGATTTTAGTGGATATCATCAACGGATTCCAATCTGACCACGTTAACTACGCATTTTGGTATTCGACCACGAGCCGTGCAGCAATTTGAACTGGTTCAGCGTTTTTATTTAATGCATGTCAACTTCATTAAATGTAACAAGCAGGCACCATTCAGTTATAATGAACAAATACCTGAAAATTATTTTTACCCTAATGAATACTGTTTCATAACACAAAAAGCATTCAAGATGAAGAGGAGGGAACTGGCTGGTTTGCTGATGTGTTGATATTTTGAACTGGTTGGAAACCAGACGATATCAAATGAAAAATTCCTATGTCTATAATGAGAAAGAGATCAACAACCTCAGAAGCCAAGTTGCTGTCATAACAACTGTCGCCTACTTTTACAACTACAACTTCTACAACTACAACTACTTCTACAACTACTTTTGGGCCGATTCAATTCGGCCCAAAAGTAGCTGGGAGATGTTTTAAGAAATTTCTGAACAAAATTTACAAATTGCACGACATCTACATTTTGGCCTACATTTCATACATTTATTGACTATAAATTTTTGAAATACCCTACTTTTTTTCTTTTATAAGAAAAGTCACAAATCATTTTTAGTTTGCGTAAAACAGTAAAAGTTTTGTTTGTTGGATATTTCTATTTGCAATGAATGAACTAAAATCTTACAAGTTCAGTTCTTGTTCAAGTTTTGTTTTAGCACATTTTAATCTTCAGATCTTTCAATATTATATAATCTTTCAATACAATATTACTAGTCCCATTATTATTTTTGATATCTGTATTTGAGAAATAATTTTGATAGTTTTATTGCTGGATAAAAGATTGATTTTTAACAAACAAAAGTTAATACAATGTAAAAATAAACTTAATTTAGGGAAAAATCAGCAAAACTGTCAGCTTTTTAAACTTTACACTTATCCTATATAACCTAACCTAACATATACAAACCGAGCCTAACCCAGTTTATTTATTCTTACCTAAAAGTAATGATATATACATAAATAATACTCTTACTCATTTTTTGTTTGGTCTTATAACCTTGCTATTTTTTAATCTTAAAACATGTCAACATTGTATGTATTACTGAGGGCTATTCGTACCAAATTGCTGCAGCAAAATGTAGGGGTAGTTTTGCAAGCAATGTGGAAAACTGAATATAATATAGGCCCTGAGTAAAGCTGAATTTACTGCATATCTACTGTTTTAATTGCAAATGTCCTCAAGTCGAAAAATTGCTGCAAGTAAATTCCCAGTCCCTGCATTTGAAAAAAGAAATACATTTGTAATATTTCTTCCTAATAAGAACTGGTACTTATATAAGACTCATTTGTTTGATAATAGTTTTTGATATTTAAAATTGCATATAAATGATGTGGTTATTATATTTGAGTGCAACTTCAATAATCAAAAACTATTAAATAGACTAACCATTTAAAATTGCTCAATACAAAATAATGTTTACAACGAAACCTACCTTATTAGAAGAAATAAAATAAATTCTTTAAGGTAGTGCCTTCTTGGAAACCCAGAAAGCTTCACTACAAGTTCAAAGAGAGCCCTTTCGGAAGGCTCATCCCTTTTGATCGAGGTCATTAGACTCGAGTAATTGGCTATATTTCCCAGTAAAGTTCTTATCGATAAAGTGGCCTTCCTTTAATGGGAAATAATGGAACCCCATCGCTGTGATCCGTCCCGCATCGAAACTCCGTTTCAAATAACCATTATTACAGCCTTTGTTTTCATTTCAGAGCGGGCCATCTCTGTGGTGAAAGATTGCTGCCCAAATGCGGTGCGGGTGTCTTAAGCAAGCACGGGAATGATTGGATTCAATTCAAATTGGTTTTCGATGAAGTCCAATGAAGACATGTGTGCAAGTGATGGTAAACAGAAAGATATTAAATATAAAAGTGATTGGTGTAGTAATCTGTCTGGATGAAAAATGTCGTAGAAATGATTGTTTGCTGGAAACGACGAGTTTTCTTTTTTAATATCATTTTTTCCCTCCAAAATTATGAATTGTATCTATTTTATTATTTCGATTAAGCCATTTACAGGTTTTAAATCAGAAATGACAAATGTATTTATCTCGACAGTATGCAACTATATAACACCACCCCATCCTCCCACCATACACACACATATATCTATATATATATATTAAATACATACGTGTTTAGTTTATATGCTTGAGACAATTCTGTAGTTATTGAGGGTATAAAGTTGAAGATTAAACAACATTTAACTAAATTAGTAAATTTTATAGTAGGGTCTCCTAAAAATTTACTTAAGTGTAATGTGCTATCTGATTACTTGAATTGTGACCGTACTAGAATAATGGGCATTCAAGAATGTTTTACATATTGTTGTTAATAGAAAGTAGTCTGAGAAACAGACTAAGGCATTTCAGCAATAGAGCTTTCTGTGCATTATCTGTTCGATACAATATATTTTAATTACATTATGATTCAATTTCTAGATGCGACTTATTGTTGTGCAGTGGGTCTACTTTCAGTTTCTTTTTCTATTTCTTCTCTTCACACATCACCCACGTACCTATACTTATGCAGTCATTTACTAATTAAACATGTGAACATCCGTTGACCTCAGATTTACCATAAACAGACCGACGATTCGTGTTGAAGAAAGTGCAGCGCCTATACTGAGGGATTTTTATGGGTTACTGCTCTGCAATTCATACGGGAGAAAACCTAGAAAGTTACTGCCACCAGACAGTCCAGCCATCGATGCGAGCTGCTTTACATATACAATTGCCATCGAGCATCCCCTTTTTTGAACGCAATGTCTACAACAATACCGTCAGTGGATTGGAACTCCTTCCCTCTACTTATGCATGTTGCCACTGGGATAAGATTCGAGCTGGTTTTCGAATAATTACTTCGGCCATCTTGTGCACACAAGGGCTAAACAGCTCTGTATCTACAGTTTAATGGGGATTCCGAACCACTCACAAACATCCATGCCACCGCGAGGATTCCAACCTGAAGCATGGGATACCAAAGGCCAGAGTGTTAGCCACTTGACCACCAGGTCGCTCTGATATGCTGATTGAGTAAGTTTGATGAAAACCATTATAAAAAAAACTGAAACAAAAGTGATCTATTTATATATAGGATGAGCACAATAAATCCGTAGGCCAAATAGTTCTTCTATTAATTGCATAGAAATATATGTAGGATTTTAAACCAATAGATGTCAACCCTGAAGAAAATTCGAACCAAATTGCTGTGTCATTAAAGTGCAGACTGTCCCTCCCCCATGATAACCCCTGAACAAGTGTAAAACTGCTACTGTCATACATCTGCCATTCTAGTAGAGAATGACCCCCACTGACATTTAGTAGAGTAAACAAACCAGCAAAAATAACCAAAAAGTATTTACTAACGTCAAAAAAAAAAAAAAAAAAAAAAAAAAGAGTGAATGATGAATGGCTGCATGTATTGTTAATGTTAGAAGCTCTATTTTAACAGCGCTTACAAAGATAGATGTTTTATATCGCTTACAAAAATATGCACAATAGAAAAAGTGTTCTCCATACTCGAATGAACAAAAACAAAGCAACTGTTGAGATTCGCATATTTTTTATTTATTTTTATTAAGTGCATAAAGGAAGTGAAACATTTTATATACAGCTTTTCGATGTTTAAGTATTTCCTTTGGAATTTTTTTTTTCAGTTATTGCTTTTTGAATATCACTCCGGGGAATATTTAAGCAACAATTTTTGGGTCAAAATGTTGCCAATGGCTTCTTTTTTTAAGAACAACAGTCAAATGATGACAAACCGTGACAAATGATGAAAAATGACCAGAAAAAATATGCATGTGAAATCTTTGTTGCGAAAAGAAGAACAAACGTTACCAGAAAATACATTTTTGCAAGATGGAGAAAAAATTTTCACATGCATATGCTCTGTACTAAACTGGAAACAAAAGAATTTCAATTCGTAAAAAGGATATTTTTCTATACATCTTTATTCTAAAATGTTGGCATGGAAAATATTTCTTACTCATATATATATATATATATATATATATATATATATTTCACAGAATAAAATGTTTAGATCGACTCTACATTGTAGTGGATTTAAGATATTTTTATAAGAAATATCAAATTAACATACTTAAAAAAATAAGTAAACAAAGTTAAGTTATTAAAATTTAAAAATCGCACTTAAAACTTTTTCTAAACAAATTTTAAATTCATCTTTATTTCCTGCAACAGTCTCATGGTGGGCCAAGGCCAGATTTCGAGTCAGGAGTTATTTTCTCTTTAAGGAGTACGGTTGTCAACCCAACGCTCAACAGTCATATTAGATCAGGACCTACGGTTTAAAGTGGATCCCGAACCACTATAAACTCACATGGTACCACTGGGACTCGAACCCCAAGTTTGTGGCACCTACCGACAGAGCGCTAAAATAACTTTTAAACATCATATAATTCTTCACCGAAATTTAATTAAGTTTTATAACATGTTAATCTAAGTTTAATAACGATTAACAGCGATAAGTTAATCGTTTAATCTAAGTTTTATAATTCTTCATTGTGTTTTTAAAAGTTATTTTATTGCATTTTTTAAAACATATTTATTGTGTGAAAGACATATTTAAAAAGATTTAAAAGCATATTTATTGCCATTTTAAAACGCATAGCGGAAAAGGCAAAAATAAATAAAACAAATAATATTTGTATTTTGTATTGTTTTTGCAAATATCGCTTATTAATTGCTATTATTTAGAAAAAATAAATATTTACTATTGTGTCCAAAAAATACGACAAATTTAATTTAAAATTCCCGGGGCTTATGGAATTTCAAATTTTTTTTTCTTTTTTAGGTTGCTGGCACTGTCCTTGACATCTGTGTGAAATTTGACGTCAAAATATTCATTAGTGTTTGAGTTACGCTTTGCTTTATGAGACGCTAAAACTAATTCCGGCGATTTTTGAAATCTGTCAAATTAATTGAGCAAAAACCTTGCATTGAATTTTGTTTGCGGAAATGTATAGAATGCTGCAGAATGCATTCCGTGAGCATTCCTATGCCGAAAAGAAATGCTTAGAAGTGGTATAAATATTTCAAAGAAAGCAGAAACGATGCTGACGAAGAAGAGGCTTCTGGTCAACCATCCACTTCAACCGACGAAGCTCGAGTCCAAAAAAATTAAATATTTGGTGCTTGCAAACCGTCTATTTACAATTAGAGACCTTGCTGCTGATGTTGGAATTACAAAACGATCGGCCAATTCCATTTTTGAGCCTCAAACGCGTCAAATCTTGATTGGTACCGAAAACCTTGAATGCGCCAGCTCACACTGTGTTGATTCTTCGTGACTTGCCACAAATGAAGCTCATTTCATTCCACAACCATCCGTCCAGTGGATGATCTTCCTATTTGCCTTATTCCCTGAATTATCAAAAAGATTTGACTGAAAGTGCATCGTCATATCTAACACATGGCTCAGCCATCTAATACGTGTTGTCTATACACATCTCGCAATATCAGCTTCATCATATATTCCATATATTTCACGATTATGAAGAATCATCCACACATTATTTTGTTGTATTGGACCAGATATCTTTCTTATTTACAATTACATTGGCATACCAATAATTAAGCAATAGCGTTTTGGTCAAAATATTACCAATTATTCTTTTTCAATTAAAATGACGCTAAAGGGACTGTACGTTAAAATTACTTATACGTTATGTCACATTAAATTTACGTTAATGGTAAAATGACGATAATGTTCGAATGATGATAATAGAACCAAGTCAGACTTTTATCTACGGTCGATTCATCACAACAGAAGCTGTACCTTCCCCCCCATCCATGAGTAGACTCATGGGATGTGCATCTCTCACTGCAGGACACTGAGGAATTGACCCAACAACAACATGATGATAACATTATAATGACATTACTAGCATACATAGTTAGCCATTAAAATGGCATTACTAGCATGCATAGTTAGCTATTAAAATGACATCACTAGCATGCAAATCTAACCAACATTCACTTTCGGAATCCATTGCAGTTAGCGTTCCAAAAATAATATATTTTCATATAATAGATCATAATCATTTTACTTAAAACTACCTGGTATGTGACCTTCAAATTTTTACACATTGATACAAAAATATAAGAAGTTATCCTTAAAAGTACTCTTGGAAGACATAATATTCATGCATCTAAGACATCATACATCTAAATGCATCATTACTCCGCTGGGCGCATATAAAATGTTATATCCCCATATTATATTTAGATCCACTATTGACATCTTTTTGGTGTAAAAAATTAAAACATAATGAGTTATTATTTTTGAGTTTACTATTATTTTGACATGTAAGCATAGATAATATAAAAATAATGATACTAACCGCACATTGTAAAGGAATTTAACACATTAAAAGTGAAACATAAAAAATATACAAATATAAAAGAAATAAAAAAATGAAATCCTTAAAAAATATTTATTTTACTAGTGTAATATTTGTTTTTACACTCTTTCACTTAGCTTTTGCAAATCGATCTGAGTTTGGGTATTTTCACATCGTAATTGGTATTGCAAGTTCATTTTGCTTGAGCTTGTTTTGTGTTTGGTCAATTTCATTTTAGAAAAAGAAATATTCATTGTAAGTTGAATCAAAAGCGCTAAACACTTGAACTAAGAATCTGGTTTGCTCTGCTATCATCGATCGACTATGCGTGCTTGCATGGTTACTGTGTCCCTGACGTAATTTAAAGTGTAACATAGAACCTGTGATAATAGATGTTCCAAGATGTGCACATATCATGAGTTCGCAGAATATAATTTAATTGTTCTGCGAAATCATAACTGTAAACTCGTGAATAAAGCAGGCAATATCTGTCATATATTCATAAGAATATTATTTTAAAATCGCAGTTAATTTTTTCTAATAATTTCGACAGTTAAATTTATGGATGCACATATAATGTATTTTTTTAATACATATTTTGTAAAGGTGTTATAAATCTCATGTGCCGGAAAAATTTTCAAAATGGGCCGAGGGTTGGCTACCCCTGATCTGAGGACTAGCATATTAATGAAGACAATAATTTCTTGAGGAATTTACAAAAAAAATACATGTAACTAAAACAAAGAATATTCTGAATATTGCAATAACTAAACATAAATGTTCAATATAACTCATATATATGTGATGAATTATTAATTCTGTTCCCAAAAGATAGATCTTTTTGTAATGTAAAACTTTTAAAACCACCATATATACAAAAATTGCAATAGCGAATTTTTAATGGTCTAGCAATCATTAACCTAGACAAATCTGAACTTATTGGCAAAAATTTAGGAAGCTGATTTCATTTAAAAGAAATGCTCTTCTCTTAACCGAAAATTTGATTTTTCACGCAATTGATTTCTCCCTTGTCAATTATCCTAATGAGCAAAATTTTCCCCCAAATACTTCAGATATTTAATATTACATCGTAAATTGGAAAATCAAAAAGTCCCCAGAACTAGAAGAAGTTTTTTAATAAAATAATTTAAAATCTGCTTTTACCTTTTACAGTTCTGTATTATTTGAAATTACTCTTATTTAATTAATTAGTCACGTATAGAAATATTTTTTTCTCTGAAGATTCGTGGTTGTAAGCCATTAATTAATTTTAATCTTGTACTAGTTAAATATTACAAAAACAATAAAGATAATTGCCCCACTGAATTAGATTTTTAAATTAATTTAAATTATTTTCAAACCATTAAATACACCATCAAATTTTTTTATTATACAAATTGGTTCTCTTGAACAACTGCCTTATATCTATTAACTATGCCTTATTTGTTCAATATTAAGCTTTTAATATTATCGCTTGTGTTAGTAGCAACAAAAATTTTCATAAAATTTAAAATAAATTCTGAATTTACTTTATACTTTTTATTGATTTGTTGTTTTTCATAAAAGAAGACATCTATGGCTGATTAAAAACTTCATTAACTCCCTCTATTAATAAAACATTTTGTTTAAAAAAATCTTTTATACCTTTCCAGAAAACTCTGTATTTCCTTTTTTATTAAATCTTAATGAATTCTTCTTTATTTTTTTATTAATTCTTTTTAACCATCATTTAATCATTTTGTACAAAAAATCTCAAAATTTGTTCAAGTCAAAATTCAAAAAATTGGCAGAAATTTACACATAATTTAAATATATGTTAATTCCTTTATAGAATAGCCACAAAAATCATGTATTAAGTTTTTTTTTTCGATCATTAAAATATTATATACATTTATTTCAACTTATAATTATCAAGGAAGTGCAACGTCTACTTAAAAGCGCTATGAACTCGTTTTTAAAAAAAGAAAATGTTGCTTGAATACTCCCCAATATCAAGTTAAAAATTTTTTCATACCTTATATTATATACATTTGATCAGCTTATTATTACTGAGAAGATAAGACATCTAAAACTAACTAAGATCCTCATTAACTCAATTTTATATAAAGAAAAACCTCCGTGTATATTACTACCTATCTATAATTGTCACAAAAATAATGCATCCATTTTTTTCTTTACCATAAAATATTATTTGATCATCCTATTATTACTGAGAAAAGAAGACACCTAAGTCTAACTAAAATACTCATTAACTCAATTTTTACATAAAAAAATCATCTCAATGTATACTGCTACCTATCTACAATTGTCACAAAAAATCATGCATCCGATTTTGTCCATAGCTTAAGATATTAGGTAAATTTATTATTACTGAGAAAAGAAGATATCTATACCATAAGAAATACATTCATCCAATTTTTCCATACCTTATGCCCAAACTGTTGTTCACTAAAGTTTACGAAAAACTCACATTCTTTTTCACCAACAATAAACGCAATATTTCCTTTTCCCATACACCTCGACCACAATTTTTCCAGTAATGTCCATATAACTGCCCATGTTCTCTGATACGTCTTAACTACGAGAAAAGAAAGAAAGCTGATACAGATACAAATGGACGCCACACAATGGTGGAAGGATCATTTTCTGTTCTTGTTTTAATGCGAGATATAAATACCATTCCACAATCAAGGTCCACCCAGGGTAGCTATACAAGAAATAAACGCTGACAAGGGTCTATCGAAGGCACGTGATTTCCTGTTCGGGAGCCGAGAGATCGCAGAAGATTTCCGGATGATTCCGACACCACCCCTAGTTCATTAATCGAATGTTTTCCTTCACTCTTTGCTCTCTTACCATCTCTATCAATAAATGAGAAATAAATATAGCTGTTGAAGATGGCCCGTAGAATAAAATGTGTATAAAAATGCCTCAAACTGCTATAGGCCTTTCTAGAATTGTCTTAAGACGCCATGCATCAATTTTTAAAAACTCATTTCTATCTATAATAAGTAAATGAAACAATAAATATAGCTGTTGAAGAAGTAGAATAAAATGTGTATAAAAGAATAAAATGTAGGTGATATAGAATAGAATAGATGTAGAATAAATGTGTAGTAGAATAAAATGTGTATGATATGTGTGTAAGAATAATCAATGTATACTGCTAACTTTCAAGAATTGTTATAAAAATCATGCATACAATTTTTTTCCATGCCTTAATTTAGCAATTTAAAGCAATTTTGTTAAGCAGTTTAAAGAATCCATTTTTTTTATAATAGTTTATTAAAAACAAAAATATATTTTGTTAGAATTACAGCCAAATTGCTCGTTTTATTTTTTTATGATTTTAAAAATTTCAGCAAAACTTCACCTATTTAAAACATATGTTAAAAATTTGAACTATTAGAACTATTGATTTATCACCAGCATTATCGTGATCTCCATATAATGAAACGCCGCTATAATCGTTAAAAATATCTCCCATGTTATTCATTTTGAAAACTGAGCATGTCTATAAATAACGCGATAGAATAACCTTAACCTTGCTTTAGAATTATAAAAGTTAGTCCATAATACACATTTTATTCTAGAATTAAAAATTTATTTATCTCGAAATAAACCGTGGCGTTCTAATAATTTTTCGAAAAAGGGATTAGATTGTCTGTTTTCATATAAATTAAAAGTTTTTATGCATAATTATGTAAAGATTAAATTTTTGATTTAAAAAAAAAATTGAGCATCACTGCATTAAACATTTTTATGCATGCACATAATAAAGAATGGTAGTTTATTTCATAAAAGAATACAAAGTTTTAGTTTCAAAATAAGACATATTAGGTACTTGCAAATAATTAAAATTTGAACTGAAATCTTACGATTATTAACTAAGAAATGATCCAGCAATTTAAAATCGAAATTCGATGCAATGAAAGATTGATTTTCAAAGAATTTCTTTTATATATTTAATATAATAATAATATGTATCTTCATATCTTATATAAACTATCTTATAAATATATATATATGTATCGATATTTTATAAAAACTTTTTAAAGGGTATTTGTTTTTCCCCTTTGGTTTAAAAAAGATTCTCTCAAACAGATGCATTATTGCAGATGAATTTTTTTGTTTTGAAATCAGAAATTCCATTTTTAAAATGAATCCGGGATTTCAAATAAAATTTTCAAAACAACGCTAATATTCAGTTCTATATGTTGTAGATGAAAACAAAGTATTTGTTAATGATCATAGTTGCTGATAGTTTATATATGGAATTATGAAATA